>PVJD01002784.1:0-187678 GCA_004026545.1 Mormoops blainvillei
CTCTCTCTCTCTCTCCCTCTCTCTGTCCCCCTCTCTCTCTCTGTCCCTCTCTCTCTCTGTCCCCGCCCCATCCCTCTCTCTCCATACATACACGAACACGCACGTGCCCCACTCCATCAGTATTTATGTAAGAATAAAATAACACCCTGCATACGTGCATAGGTGAGTATGTTCATGCAAATGAATGGGAAAGGGACAGAAAAAGATACACTCAGCTGGTTAACGGTGAGCCGTCTGGAGAGTCAAGTGGTGGTGGGTGGTGAGTTTGGGGAGAAAGGCTAATGAAGGGAGATTCTTGACTGTTTGAACATTTATTTGATTCTTGTACAGGGACCTGTTTTTCTTGTATGGGGTGTGTGGTTAATAAGCCAGGATATTAAAAATATTAATACTGGTCACCTCCCCACAAGGCAGTGGTGAGGCCTGATGGAGGATGAAGTCTTTGGAGATGATCTGGTGAAAGATGAGAAGAACGTGTGTCTCTGGAGAGGCAAAGGCGGCTCCATGCTCCCCGATCAGTTATTACAACCCTCCAAGTGATTAGGAGAGCGATCAATTCCAGGAGCAGCCGCAGTGCCCGCGCGGTGGGGGTGGGGGGAGGGGAGCGAAAGCGAACAATTTCTCAAACTAAACAGATTCAATTAAATGTATTTTTCATTCATTAGAAAAAAGAGCAGGGCTTCCTTTGTTTCATTAGTATATTTAAGTAGAGTATGGATTTTTGCCTTCCTTGGCCTCTTTGTCTTGTTCCCACCGGCCCAGGCTGTCTCTTTATTTGAATTACCTGTTTATTATATTAGGTTAAGAACCCAAAGGCCATTTTGCATGGGACACACTATAAATACCCATTAGCACAGTTGTATATTCTTGAGCTGATGAAGGAAGACAATTTATGAAGAAATTAGATTACCTCAGTTTTTCTCTAATCTATTTTGTTATAGTCTGAAGATTACGTATGCAGTTAAGAAAATGAACCCACTCTTCTAGTTGGCAGTTCCTCACAGTTCCATCTACACTGCTGGCTATGACATCCCGGCGAACTACAACGTGGAAGCCAGTATATTTTATGTCAACAATCTTCCCACGCCCTCCCCACGCACACACACCTATTTCATTGATCATTTTGACAGTTTGCACAAGCAAACTGTCCTCATTTTTTTTCAAGTTCTGCTCACCAATTGAGTGTGATGTAGAATCAATCACGCCCGTTAGGCAGGAGTTGGAGGGTGTCCCTTGTGAAGGGGCGCTTATGCTCCTTAGCCCCCCGCTTCCTCCGCGCCGCATCACTGAGGCTTCTCGACCAGCCGCATCCCCTTCCCTCATCCCAGAGGAGATTGTGCTCTAATCTGCCTTCTGCTAAGTGAAGTTAGGCCCTTATTCCTCGGTTCGAAATATCCCTTCCATATATTACAGCTTTCCTACATTTTCTTAATGGCGAGCCATTGGTGTTATACTTACTGCGCTGTTGCCTTCTTGGGAAGCCTCCTCCTAACCACTTCTCTCCCTCCCTCTCCACCTCCCCCTGACTCTCTTTAAAAATAAAAGATCGTTAGGAAGAAATTTTTAAACACCAGCTTCAAAGAAAAGTGCTACCCACGACCCCAAAGAAGCGGCAGGTGTCCTGTTGGCTAGTCTGCATTTTACTTAGAAGTGTCTTAGAACAACGTGGCATGGAAAAAGGGTTAAAAAATGGTTTGCGGTGAAAATAAGAGACAAAACTTTGGTGCAATTATTTTCTAATTGTAGACTTGCAACATGGGGCTTTTTACGAAAAAAAAAAAGTATGCTTTTGTGCCAACTGGTGTTTTACCCAGAAGGAGAAAATCCACCGTAGTTAACCGTTTAATCTTAAAATCCAGCTTTGAATCCAGATGCTGTTTTTTCCCCCTCTTTCCTGTTACACAAGAAAACAATCTGAAAACTGTAGCCCACTGCTATAATTGTGAAGACGCTGTTAGATAAATATATACTGTTCTGCTCTGCTGTACTTTAAAAATTATATAGATGCTGACAGTTTAATGGAAGAAGTAGCATTTATATCTCAAAAGCATGTGGACAGCCCTGACAAATATTAGTTACATAAGCTTAGTGATAGCTGTACTCAAACAAACTTGAAGTTGCTTTAAAACAGAGAAACTTCTTATACTTTTTCTCACATACTCGGACTCTAAGGAAGTGGACCTTCAGTATAATTTTCAGCCTAAACTTTCAATAGCATGAAATCTCGCTTTTGCGAAAGAGCTTTGCTGTGGGGATCAGAAACACATGCTCCTATCCTGACCCAGTAGCTAGCAAGCTGGGCAGTTTGGGACAGATCACTTCCCACTCCAAGTACGGAAGCTGACTTCTGTTGCCATGTGCAAAGCTAGGAGATTAAGGCCCCTCAAGTTGTTTTGTGATTCTATGCTTTCCATATGCTTTAGCTCCCATATATCATTATTCCTGCCTTTATTTTCAGCTGAATATTGACCTAATATTATCCCCAATTTTTGTACTATAAAAACATTGTATTTTTATTTTCTTTTTAAAAAAAGATTTTATATATTTATTTTAGAGAGTGGGGAAGGGAGGGAGAAAGAGAGGGAGAGGAACATCAGTGTGTGGTTGCCTCTTGCATGCCCCCTACTGGGGACCTGGCCTGCACCCCAGGCATGTGCCCGGACTGGGAATCGAACCAGTGTCTCTTTGGTTCACAGGCTGGCACTCAATCCACTGAGCTGCACCAGCCAGGGTGTATTTTTATTTTCAATTTCTGTGTTTGGAATAAAGATCAATGATCCTGTTCTATAGTTTTGTGTTAACTGCCTAACTTTCCCATTGAACTAGCCTTGAAAAATCCTGTGACAGAACCCAGGAATAACAATGGAATTGGGAGAGAGGAAGGAATGTTAAGATTTTGTGGGTTCTTATGTGGGCTGTAAGATTTTGTGGGGTATTATAAGAATTTTTCTGCTCTATTTGTAGTCAAGTAATTGGATACATTATTTTAATTACAAAATTACTGAACAAACAGTCTTTCTGTTTAAATTAAAAAGTGAATTAACCTTAGTAACCTAGAATCTTATAGAGAATTACACAGAATCCATTTGTGTTTTGGGGGGGCACATAGACATTTATTTACCCATTGATTTACTCAAAATTTGTGTGTGCGTATGTATATCTATATATCTATATATCTATATCTATCTATCTATCTATCCATATATATATATATATATATATATATATATAGAGAGAGAGAGAGAGAGAGAGAGAGAGAGAGAGAGAGAGAAGCTGGGCTCAAAGGAGCTCAGAGTCTGCTAAGAGAAATAAGATATTATCTGAACATGCACGAGGGAAAGAGGTGGCTGTTGAGAGACGGGCGAGGTATTGGAAGTCTGGTGTGAGGAGAGTGATGGGCTTTTTCAGGTCAGTATGAGAGGGCCCAGCACATTCTAGGTGCTGAATAAATATTCATTGTGTGAATAAGTGAATGAAAATGAGACACACAAGCCATCATCATCAGGTCACATGAAATATGAGGTTTAGTGTGATGAAACCATGAAGCAAGGAGCCATGTCCCCAAGTGTCCTTTATGTGGTAGACAGCAAGAGGAAAGGGGAAGTTTAAGGGGACTGGGGACTGTCATCGACCATGACAAAGCATTGCCGTGGGGCCCAAATACCTAAGACAGTAGCGGTTTTGCTTGCTTTGTGCCATGGACTGAATGTTTTTCCCGCCGAATTCATATGTTGGAACCAGTCCCCGCCATGGTGGTGTTTGGAGGGGGTTGTCTTTGGGAGACGATTAGGCCACACAGGTGGAGCCCGCATGAATGGGATTAGTGCCTTTGTTAACAAGCCTTCTAGACCTCTCTATCCATTTTCTCCCTCATCGAGTTGCAAACTGCAAACCAATAAACTTGACTCCCGCTGACTCAAAGACAAGACTCTGAAGAGCTATCTTGTCCCCTTCTGCCATGGATGGCGGCAGTTCTAGCTAGAAGACGGCCCTCTACAGACCAGGAAGCAGGCTCTTGTCAGGTGCCAGGTGAGCCAGCACTTCGATCCTGGGCTCTCCAGCCTCCAGAACTGGAGAAAGAAGTGCCGTGGTCCATAAGCCGCCCAGGGATGCTATTTTGTGAGACTACACAAACAGGCGAAGACACTTCATTAAATTTACTGTGGTATAGAGAAAAAAAGATGGTTTTTCGCGCAAAATGACCTGGATTCAAAATCACATTCTAATATCGAGTAGCTCTCTGAGCTTTCTTGGGTATGGACTCTCGTTTCTCCGTTGCGTGTGGAACGAGGACACCCAGCGGAGGGATGCGGACTGATGTGCAGCGATTGCGTGTGGAACCAGGCTGAGCCAGTCTCTGACCAGGACTCCCGCAGCCTTCCTGCAGTACCATGGCGGGAGTCATGTCGGTCATGGGTTGTTATGTCATGGCAAGAGCCAGAGGGACCTGAGTGTGAATCCTGAGTCTGCCTGTTATTACCCGTGTGTTTTCAGGAAAGTCACTTTTGTCTTGGTAAACCTCAGGTTCCTTATCTGAAAAGCAGGTGTTTTATTATCTACCTTATAAGGTTGTTGGGAAGATTATAATGATCAAATAAGAAAATCTACATCAAGAACCTGTCACTCGGAAGCTCACGAAATGATGGCTAATTTTACCCTTACTTCTTAATTGGGAGGCCCCCGCTTTAGAGACCTTCTGGTCTGGCATTGCCTTACTGCTTTATTAATTAATGCTGTTCCTTAGTGAATGTCAGGTGAAGAACGCTTCCGTGGCTAAATGAGCTCGGGGAGGGTGGGGGAAGCAAACTGAATGAGGTTCTTTTCTACAGAACTTACTTAATAGGCTCCTGGATGATGTGAATCTTCTTGAGTGGGGTTTGCACTAGCATTCTCTTAAGTTCATTTGACTGCAGAGTTCTCTCTAGCGGGCACCATCCTATGACTAATGCTCCAGAGGACGCGCACTGAGACAGGCTGATCTAACCAAGCCTCAGTCTTTTATAGATGGGAAAAAATGCAGCCCAAGTGTCAAGCAGACAAGAAACAGCAGAACCAGGACCAGAACCAGGCTCGCCTGACACCCTGGGTCCTCCTGAGTTGACACCACTCAGTCCCAGCAAAGGATCTCTTTCCTCTCTGCTCTAGGGTCTGCTGCCGGTCCTAGGAGGGTCCAAGAGTATCCGGATAGCACAGAGAAAGGAAGGTAACAATGGAGGATCTAGTTCCAAATCATAACAAGAAAAAACAAACGGGAGGCTTGGGGATGGATGATAACACCATGTGAGCAAGCCAACGAATCCCAAATACGGCATTTTCGCTTCTCGTTAAGACCCCGAATCCGTGAGAGGAAGATATTGAACTGTACACCTGCAGCCAGAGTATCAAGCTACAGAGACGAAGGAAAGGCAGCCTGTTAATGTTACTAACTGCAGCCCGGTCACATACCATTCGCAGCCTGTCTGTATTTTACTGACATGAGCAATTACATGTCCTGTAATGGCAATGAAGCAACAAAATTTATGTCTTGTCATCTTTAACAAGATTAGACATAACCCTTCTCATAAATGTAATACTGAATGGAGATTTTTAAGAACATAAGTATAGTTAAGGATCCTTGCGTTTATCCCTCATAGTTAATTAAAATCCTCCCCAAGAATTGGCAGATGATAGATACCGGAACGTGGAGCCTTTTAGTCCGCGGAAGGAGGCACTAATGCTTTTTTCCCATACCTTGCTCGGCTTCAGCTGGGGTTGTGGCTCACAACATCGGTACCACAGAGATTTCAGAAGCGCCGCGAAGGGAGTGACGCCTATCCCCGCTGCGATGCACACGCTCACCGAGTAGTGAAACACGTCCGTTAGCGCGGCCCCGAACGGCCCGTCCACCGCCAGCCTGCAATCACAAAGTTCAGGACCCTCTGCTCCTGACACCCGCGCCATCCGAAACCAGTGCTTTCGATGGGGTGTGTTGGAGAACGGCCTATTTGGAGAGCGGGGACTCAGCTGGAGATGCGGAGCTCTGCCTCCTGGGGGTCCGCCCGACAGTGGGAGCCCAGGGGCCTGCCTGTGCATGGCAGGACAGTGCCTGAACCCTCCTGCTCGAGCTCACGCCTCTTCCATGTGACACGCTCCTCCTACAGTTCTTAGAAGGGCTTGTTGTGGCTCCAAGCATCACGAGGCCTGGAGGAAGAAGCCTTTTCTTTTCCTTTTATTTTCCTAGTTGCCATCAGGAAAACAAAGCAGAAGCATCATGCCAGTTTATAGCAGGTTTATCTGTCCTTTTGTTGATATAGTTCTCCCCTGGTTTTATTTATTCGATTTCACACCTCAGTCCCATATATTTATATAATTTTAGCCTAATGGAAGCCATTTGTTTGAAATAAAAAAATTTTGAGATAATTTGCCAGTTATGAGCAATTTCTAAAACCTGTTATTTTAGATAATGCAAACTCAAAATCTGTAACAATTAGGCCAGGGTGGCACTGATGTATCTTAGCTTAGCAAATTTCTCTTTATTAGGAGAAAGCATATTCATTGAATAAATACGACTACCTTTATCACGGTCCTAAATGTACTGGCTTCTGGATTTTACTGCAATTCTCATAATCAGTTCTCCATACTGGTTTTTCCTTCACTTCCTAAACCATACGGTACCCCATCCTGCCATGGGGCCTTTGTACATCATAATCCAAGCAATCGCTTGGAACGCTTGGCCCCAGTTTCTCCCCTACCTTGGTTCATAGTTGCCCTTTCATTAGGTCTTATCCCACTACCCTGGGGAGATTCACAGGCCCCGTCGGACTAGTTAAATCGCTCCTTATATAATCGGCAGCACCACGCATCGGCATCGCTCCTCTGTAGTCCTTATCACAGTTGCAAGTTGACACTTATTTGGGGGCATGTGCCCGATTGTTTTGTGTCTGTCTTTGCCTGTCACTGCTACCTGGCCCCTTGTGCTCTCCAGCATGTAGTTGTTCACTAAGAGTTTGTTGAATAATTCGTAGCGGGAGTGTTTAAAAGATTTCAGTCAGCAATTTGTATTAAAAAATGCCAACTATTCCAAAAGCACACATTTACATATGAACAAAGATATGCTAATTAAAAGGCTTCTAAGTTATTCATAACCATTCCCTCAGGGGTGTCTGTTGGAGGCACCCCAGGTTGGCCCATTTGGGCTTACGATGTGCCATGAAAGTTCAATTGGGTTTACTTAAAAATATTTCATATGCCAGACCTCCTAATAATTCAAATGAACCCTCCTCAAGTTAATCTTAATTAATAAGGCTTTATTACATATTGATATATGGAAATGGAAGAATAAAAATAAAAGGTCATTAACCAGAAAGGGTTAGCATCTCAGCCTACTGAAGATTATTTCATAAATAATTAGATAAGGGGAATTGAGAGAGAAAAGGCGAAGCTCCATGGATTAATATGTCCTATCGGTAATTGTTTTTATAATTAATCATATTTGGAATTTCGTTGACACTGATTTGAAAAGATAACAATTAAATACAAAGAAGAATTGTGTCATATAATCCCCCGAAATACATAATACACAAATTTCTACATAATTAGAATTGAGAACCTAAGCCAGAAGCAGCAGGTGAAAATATTCAGCCCCACTTCCCTGCTAATATAATAATCCTTCCTCCCACATTCCTGACGGCTGACACTGTCTCATTCTGTACTGCAGGGCACCTGGTCCGTTTAGGGGCGGCTCTAAGGGAGCTTTTTCTCATGTCTCCCTGAAATCTGTCTTCTGACAGCTCGCCCCTTCTGTCTTCTTGAGAAACACATTTCAGGTCTTTTCCCTGCCTTTCAGGCCTTTAAATAGTTGATTGTAGCTATCATGACACTCTAATTACTCTTTTTGGGCCAAAATGTCTTCATTTCTCAAGACCTCTCACAATCTCGAACTGGCTTCCTTTGCCTAAATTCTTTTTTTTTTTCCCCATTACAGTGCGAATCTCTTTTTAAATGAATTTGGTCTTTTTAAAATTTATTGGGGTGACATTGATTAATAAAATTATATAGGTTTCAGATATACAATTCTATAATACATGTTTGTCAAGTTCAGTTAGTGCTTCCTCTTTGGTTTGGACACAGAATTTCTAATGGTGCAGCCTAGAAAGCAGTTAGCCTTTCCAGCATCTGCATCATACTGTCCCTGGTAGCTTATGGTCAGTAGGCATCCCCCACCCACTTCATCAACTATATGGTTTCCTTATCAAATCATCCCTTTCACTGTCATCTCTGTGGTAAGTGACCTTTCTTATTTTGCTAATAATAATAGCTAACTTTTTTTTTCATTATGCATCATGCTCAGGGCTTTATATGGACTGCCACATGCAATCCTAAACAAAGCCTTAGGCACAGTTATTATCGTCCTCATTTTGCAGATGGGGAAACTGAGGAGCGGTGGTACAGACATTCTCCAGGATCACATGCACAGTTGGGCTTTGAACCCAGGCTGGAGCCTCTGGGTTTTAAATTGCTAAAAACTCCAGAATCGACTTTGAGAAGTTCTTCCATTTTACTGCAGAAGGTCAAGTCTCCCCAAAGAGCTTCGATCTCTCCCTTTCTCCTGGGCTCAGGGAAAGACTCTTTGCTCCGCCCCCTGATGTGCCCTTGGCCTTGGTTTGCCTCTCCTCTGGGCTCCTTAGTCACGGGCTCCTGGGCCTAGATTAAATCCTTTCTGGATCCTAAAGCAGTGAAAATTTATGGTGCTCTCTCCAAAATCTTTGATTTAATTAAAAAATAAAACACCTTTGAGGGATAAAGTCATCCAAGGAAGTCCAATAAAATTCTGGTTCTTCATGGGTAGAAGATATAAACGAATTCTAGATTTTGTTTGTTTGTTTTGTTTTACTGCTAGCATGTGTGCCAACACAGACATATCTGTTCAAACGAACTGAACGAATGAAGGGAAGTTGCACTGTTTACAACAACCCCTTTTTTGATTCGTTCTGTGCATATTCATTAATACCAACTAAGAGTGAAGGCCTGTTCTAGCTACTGCGGACACCGAAGTGAGCTAAAGTGTTAACATGCCTTTTCTCACGGAACCGCCATTCTAGTGTGGGGAGGGAGATGGAAACAAATAAACAGATACTGGGTGTGTCGGGTGGTTTAAGTTCCGTGGAGAGGAAGAGCGCAGAGCACGGGCATCCTGACGTCGAGCGTCAGAGGGGTTGAGTAGAGAAGGAAAATATTCACTAGAGGATATTTGAGCAGAGACTTGGGGGAAGAGTGGGGCGGAGGTCTGAGGAAGAGCCTCCCAGGTAGAAGGAATGGCAGTGGCCAAGGCGCTGAAGCGAATGTGCTTGGTGTGTGAAAAAAGAGGAATGGCCGAGCACCCAGGGAGCAGGAGGCGGAGCCCAGGAGCCTGGGGAGGGCTCACTGTGTGTGTCGTGGGGTGAGCGCTTCGGGCTCTGAGCCCATGACGCCTGCTATAGACAGGGAGCACACTGACCTCTGCGAAACGGGCTCTGAGGTCTTGCTGGGGGATCGGCTGAAATGCTAGCTGGTCTGTGGAGGAAAAGGTTGCTTAATAGACCGGATAACTGTATATACCCAGAGCAGAGACCAGGCTAGCAAATGAGATGAAGGTATTGATCTTGGCAGAGAGGCCAGTGCAGGGGGGTGTGTGTGCCTATTTTTATCCCTGATTTTAAGCATTTAAACAGCATTCTGAATCTTAGAGTTCTGTTACATGGCGTCTTTTCCATGATTAAAAAGAAAAAAGGTCTTAATGGAACAGTCCGGGGTTGCGATCTGACTTGGGGTGCCAGTCTAGTTGGACAGCACACCCCTCTTCAGCTCCAATGCCGGGACTGAGAGCATGTGGTTCTTCCTGCCCAGGCAGCACAGCCAGGTCCAGGGCTATGTAGTTACAGGTCATGGAAAGGAGGCAAAAGGGGCACCGTGCTGATTAGATCCTGCGCCTCAGGTGCATTCCAGTGCCTAGTCTGCCACCTTGTAAATACTCGTTGAGTGAGCTAAAGCATCCACATTGGGCCCAGGTGTTCCTTTGTTCTTTTATCAGGTATTTATTCTGTGTTCACTATGTGTCAGACACTGTTCTGGGTACTGGCCTACAAAAGAGAACAGAAAAAGTCTTGTGCCCAGGAAGTTCCATTCCAGGTGGGTCTCTACCGTGTTCTTGTGCTGCGGGTCACTGCTTGGTAGTTCCTGTATCCTCCAAGGCTGGCAGAGGAGAGAGCCTCCTGATGCTTCTTTTGAAATATCAGTTCTTGTAACAATGTTTTTCTCAACATTTTGTATGTTTGTGTATGTGCGTGTGTCCCTGTTTATCTGGGGCCCTAAAGGCAGGCTTTGTGTGTTTATCAGGTTATCCTGCAGGGAATCAACATTAAGCCAGGGATTTGGCAATTTACATTGTCACGTGCTCAAGCCTTTTTGAGTAGGATGCTGTATTGGATTGAATCATGTTCCTCAGGTTGTTATGTTGAAATTGTAACTCTTAGCACCTTAGAATGTGACCTCATTTGGATACAGGGTTGTTGGCGATATAATTATCAAGTGACGATGAGGCGAGACAGTAGGGTGGGTACTTATTCTAATAGGACTTTATAAGAAGAGGTTCCAGAAACACAGAGACGCAGTTACAAGAGGAGAGAATACCATGTGACAACAGAGGCAGAGACTGGGGGGCTGCAGCTGGAGGCCCAGGAAGTAAGTTGCTGGTCAACCGCCAGTGGCCAGGAAGAGGCAAGGAAGGGTCGTCCCCTCCAGGTTTCGGAGGGAGCAGGGCCCTGCTGACACCTAGATTTTGGACTCTAGTCTCCAGAACCGTGAGAGAGCAAATTTCTGTTGTTTTAAGCCACCCAGTTTGTGGTCCTTCATTACAATGACTCAAGGAGACTAATCCAGATGGCATCAGTGCATTTCCAAACTTCTCGGATTTACCCTTTGCACATCTTCCTTGTAGCAACATTAAATCATTTGCTTGCATTAGACCTCCCGATGTCCCAGGGGACGTTTTGCCATCTCTGTGTTTCTGGCACACAGTGGAGGTTAATCAATACCCACTGCATACGCACATGTAGGGCCGACTGATGACAGTACTAACTTTCTTGGCTCTCAGATCATTTTGTCATTTTATGAGCTTCTGTCTGTAATTGTTAGTTCTTTTTTCAGTGTTTGGAGCCAGATTAATCCTGACTGTGAAGTATGCG
Source organism: Mormoops blainvillei (assembly GCA_004026545.1). Classification (NCBI taxonomy): domain Eukaryota; kingdom Metazoa; phylum Chordata; class Mammalia; order Chiroptera; family Mormoopidae; genus Mormoops; species Mormoops blainvillei. The sequence goes on from PVJD01002784.1 coordinate 11,202, forward strand.
TCTTATGAGGACCAAGTTTCACAAATATAATTTATAGGCCTTAGCCTACCAACGAAAAGTTCACAGGGCTGTCTTAGTCATTACAAGATGCTGGTAATCAACCAAGTGACGTTTGGAGCTGGGAAAGCAACAGTCTCCTTTTCCCTGTATCATGGCCTGCCTTTGTTGAACACTTTTTCTTTTTCTCTCTCTCTTTCTCTCTCTCTTTCTTCTCTCTCTTTCTCTTTCTTTCTTTCTTTCTTCCTTCCTTCCTTCCTTCCTTCCTTCCTTCCTTCCTTCCTTCCTTCCTTCCTCCCTCCCTCCCTCCCTCCCTCCCTCCCTCCCTCTCTTTCTCTCTCACTCTCTTTCTTTCTTTCTTTTTAAAGAAATGTACTTGTTTTGGAAAGTTTTAAAATTACGGTTGACCCTTGACCAATGAGGGGCTAGCGGCACTGGCTCCATGCAGTGGGAGATCCACCCTTTTGACTCCCCCAGAACGTAATGACTGTAGTTTTTTATATATGTTCTCAAATTTGAAAAATAGGCTCGAACTTACCATGTAGAATAAAGATAATGCTAAATTTGGTATCATGTTGACGCACTGAAATACCTTACTTTTAAAAATATTCCAAGTTATACATAAGAAAGGAATGGGATCCAACCTTGGCAGGCTCCCGGGCTCCCTAAGGGCCTGTCCGTCAGCTTGAAAGGCCTGGCACAGAGCTCTGGTCCAATCTCCTGCCACCCGGATGTGCACACTGAAGAAGTCCTCCTGGGGGGCGGAGGTGAGGGTGAAAGGATGCCACTCCAGCCGGGATATGGACGGGCACTGGAGCAAGACATACTGCCCTGGCGCCATTTGAAAGTGACGCTTTTTCATGTGAAGTTCTAGCACCCCAGACGGATGGCTTACCACCTAAACGAGAACAATGGAGTTGTTGGTCTTTTTACTCAGGTCGAGTACGAAGAAAATAGCCTTCATGACATCAAAAGCTTGCATTTTTTAAATCAGCTCTTTTAAGGTATGATTTATATACACCATTTGTTATGAGCCTCCAAAGATCTTTGCCATCACTTTCATGTCTAGGCTGACAAATCCGGCAAGAATGAAGCTTATTCCCTTCACAGTGAAGTCTGAAACCTGGGTAGCTGCATCTGGCCCTTGACTTCATGTCCCAAACGGTCAAGCGTTCCTTTAGCACAGTTGACCAGAGCCAAGAAAACGTGAGCTCGACTCTCATGCATTGCACTTAATTGTGCTTAAAGTTATTCAAATACTCACAGAATTATCTCCATGTTTTAAAAATATAGGTTCAGTTATAAATGATCTGAATCATTTCTCAATCCTTTGTGAATTAGTCCTGGTATTTCTCCCTTTTAAGTGGGAAACAACCTTCAAACTCACTCTGAAATGTTTTGTTTTAGTCAAGTCTCGTCCAGTCTTCTGCCTACACTATGAGTTTCAGATATAGAAAGCATCATGCAAAATTCTTATCCCTTTTAAAAGAACTTTATAACTTGCTGCTTATCAGAGGGAAGGAATTAATTTCCTTTTTTTAGATTCTCATCTTGTTTTCTGAAATATCGCTCCAGGTCCCCAGCTCTTTTATTGTGGTAAGGGGTATAAGGGAACAAAATCTCGTGTCTAGATTTTGTGACAGTATTTTTCCACACAAAAGAGAATTTCACTGCATTTTAATCATTACGTCTGTTTCCCTTCTCCCCACTGATATTCGTTCTGAATCTGCTGTTAAATTGTCTCCCTAGTAACAGCTTTAGTAGATTTCTAGAAGTTTTACTGTCTAGCTTTTGATACAGCCTCATAGCCTTTGGTGCCAAACTTGAAAACAGCAATACAAAAACAACTTAAAACAGAAATATGAAGCAATTTCTAGGCCTTTGCTCTCATGAAGACAGTTAAAGAGATGTAGCATTCCATTAATATTGTACTAGCAAGGCATTATAGGTTTGGTTTGCAGAGACTTTCTTCTCAGGCATTTAAATACCCTGGGGGCAGGGTATTTGGTACTTCTTCAGTCACTTAGACTATATATTCTTGGCCTACCTGCTCATATCTTCCCCCAGAATGAGGTAAATATTGGTGCGCTGTGAGCAGGGTTGGTAAGACTGGAAAACGCTACACCAGAGCAAATGCTACTCATTTCCTGAGGTAGAGCACCTTCTTTATCTCTCTTTTCTCAGTCGAACCCCTCAGCAACCCCCTCTCTCTGAACCTGAGGGTGGCTGCTCCAGCAGCTTCTGTTCAGTAATTCTAAGTGTGAGTGTATGGGCTTGAAACTGCATGCATATCATTTGGGTGTTTGCAGTATCGGTGTCTTTTTGTGGTGAAGGAAGTGATTATGCTTCAAGTTGCTATGACCAGTGCACAGCACACTCGGTCCCCCGCCTGTTTCCCCCAGGAGAGAAACTGAAATAAAAAAAATACAGCTGATTCGTGCACTGTCCCATAACCTTTATCGGAATTCTGTGTACCAGCCTGGAGCCCCGATCCCTGCCCTCCGTAAAATTAGTCACATGGAAAGACGTGCAGGATGCAAGCAATTATTAGAACAGAAGATGAGCCTTTAAATTACAGACAGTTCTGCAATAAAAATGGCAAATTAAAAACTTGGGCTAATAAAAAATTTTCATCTATACTCAGGCTTTTATTCTGACATAAAGCTACCCACATACCTTCGTAATGACAACTTCTTGGTGAAATCGCCAGTACCTAATTATTCTTTCACATGCATACAAGACCATAGGGCCTAAAACCCACTTCCAAGCCTGAGGAAGAGAGAGAGAAAAAGGAAATGAAAATAGAATCCAAATATTTTTAATTTGAACCAAATCAATATGTAACATGATGGCGTTTAGACATTTTCCTTTAACTCTGGGCCAGTTGTCAACAACAAAGATGTCTCCTTGTATTAAATACTAGAACATTCAATTATTCCTTGAAGTCTACAAGCTTATTTAAGAGATTAAACTCTTCTGTATTGGCTTTTATGCTTACTTGATCAATGGTACCTTTATGTAATTAGAAATAATTGAATTTGCAGAGAAATAAGAAAGCAGATTGATGTTTATGTTACATATGATAGGGTCATAAATGCTCCCAAACTCAGCCAAAGTCAAAGGCTTACAAAGCTACATCACTGAGCCAACATAGGATGTGGGAAATTAAATAAAAACATTTTGAAGAGTAATTTTGGGGGCCAGCGATGCATCATGGCTTGGGGCTCTGCCTGAAGAACTCCTCCCCCCACACACACACAAGCACTCACATATGCATGCACAACCAATATTACCTGGAATAAAACAAAGTTAATTTGTCAGGATTTTAAGTCCACATTTACAGAATCAGAACAAAAGCCTCAATAATTGCCCAGAGAGCCGTGACAGCGAACACTTCCATTTTCACTAAAGCCCGTCCTGTGTTACCCTTTTCTAAGCTTAAACTGCATGGTTGCTTGACCAGCAGGCTGTCCCTGCACCAGGTGTTGGCTACCACATAAGGTGTTTTCTTTTCCTAAAAGCAAAGGAATGAAACTTGAAATTGTTGAAGGCTTCTCCTAGGTCTGATAACACACAAGCCCGCAGAGTATATGATACTGTCTTTATTCTACAGAAAAGGAAACTGAGGCTCAGTAAGATCCAATTGTCCAGGGCCACGAAGACCACAGGACACACAGTAAAGACGTGAACCCCAGTGTGCCTGACGACCTGAGCTGTGCCCTTCCCGGGACCCCAGTGCCCCCCTCGAGCATTTCCATGTGATCATGCTCTGCCTGTCCAACAGTGACATTGGTACTGACACTTGTCTTACAAAACATTAGAGACATTAATTCGTTAAATTTCAGGATGTTAAGGGTTCTTGGAAATCTAGTCTAATTGTGCATTTATAGAATTAAAAACCAGACGTTCTGGGAATTGGGTATGAGTTGCCTAGGGAGACAGATCCAGATTGCAGAGAGCCAGGGCTGTAACTCAACCCGTTTCACAATTTCCCTAAGTTCTCTCCCTGCGGTTCTGAATCCAGCGCAACCTCATCCTAGCACACTTACTATCTTAGGAGCAGGGAGGACGCTCACGAAACCATCACTGACTGACTCGCTATGTCCTTACGTCTTAGTCACTCGCCCGCTCTCCTAGTCCACCGTTTCTGTTGATCGGCCACCAGCGCTTCAACGTTACTTTTTCCTTCTGTTATCTTTCTTGTTGTTTTTAGTTCTTTTTTGTTTATTTCTGCATGTGTTTGGATAGCATCTCTTCTCACCTACAGCAGCCTTCCCTGCTTTTTCTCCCTGAGAGTCTCTTGTTTACCTGAAGGAGGCTTGATTTATGCAGGCAACACAAAGCAATCTGACCCACTTATTCTTTTCTGCCTCAGTGGGGTTCAGTGATATATTCAGAATAGCAGAGAGAATAAAACCTTTCCGCACCCATACTGTTGGTGCGGCCATGATGATGAGCAGGGCGAGGGAAAAGGCAGGAAGGGGTGGGCTCGAAGGGTGGGGCTGCACCAAGGAGAGGGCGCTGTAGGTCGCTTATGCTCAAAGGAATGAAAAGTGGTATGGAGAATTGGTCTGGGTATTTACAGAGTGCAATTCTTTCTCTAGAAATTTAGAGAGAGATTTGCAAAAACACTCACCTAGCCTCTATGTATTTTTTAACCAATAATCTTCCATGCATATGTTAGAAAGTTTTAGACATCACGAACTGGATTGGGGTGGTGTCACATCAGTCATGGTCGTTGAGTTTTCCATGTTGATAAAATGGAATGGATTACTTTTCTTTTATGGCTCATCAAGAAGCAGAATGTAAGCTATTAATCCTCGGCTTGATCTCTACTCTAGTATATAAATTGCTTCAGGAGGAGAAAGTCTGATTTTGTTCCACTGTGGTAGCCCCAGAGCCCCTGGAAGTTAGGGAGTGAGGGAGAGGTGTGGCCAGAGGGGGATCTCAGAGGATCATCTTAGAAGATCATTGGTCGTCTGCGTGACCCGAGCAGACAGGGCGGGGGATACCAGGGGGCCCCGGATCAAAGCAAGAAGGGTAGGAGTCAGGTAGAGCCTGAGCTGGGTCTCAGAAGACCTGCTTTTGGTTGCGGGGTTGCCATCCCTAGCCCCCCGCCTTCAAGCACATCCTGAGCCTTTTATGTTTCTGTTTCGTAAAATGTGTTGGAAGAAATGATTATTTTGGGTTCTTTCCAAGCTCTTAAGTGTTTTAGCTTTATTCACAGAGATAAATATAATGTCAAGGACATGCGCTCACAGAAAGCAGCAGAGAGTTGACATGGTGAAGGGTGGGAGAAGGCCAGAGATTCAGGATGAACGCTGAAGAGTACAGAGATGAAAGTTCATGGCCACTGAGTTAGAAGCTCCGGTTTCTTGACGTGGCTTTGTATACAGTGCTCTTCATGACCATAGGTAAAAAATTAGAACTTCCTGGGCCTCTGTTTCCCCATCTATTAAACAAAGGGACCTGGCTAATTAGCATCTAAGTTTCTTTAATGCTAAGACACTCTGTGGATTCTTAGCGTAATTTTTTTCTTCTCCAAAAATACTCAGGAAGTAACTGTACAGTGAGTATTTTATGATAGAAATAAAATCGCATTGATTTAAAAGCTGCAGTAATGAAACTTGTTTCCTCCACTTTCACTCCTGGTTTTTCATTCCTACCAGAAAATAAGAACATGCTGGCTTTGGTGTTATTTTATGTCTGTGCTTATGAATGGCCTCTTTTTTTTAGACAATAAGATTTCCAGGGGCAGGAACCACGTCTCTGAATCCTGAATCTAGTGCAAGTCCAAACATATAATAGCCCCTTGAAGAGAGTTTGCTGAACTGACTCTGGCGCAGTTAAAGCTTTCCCTGTACTGCTGATGTCATTCCCTAATGATTTAAAAATCACCAGCCTTATCCTCATCATTATCATTGTGTATTATTGCTTTCTGATGCCATGGGTCAGCGCAATAAGGTGCTTCTTTGGCTAAGGAAGACCAGGCACCTTTTGAGAATGGCTTGTGTGAACAATTCTAGATTCTGGAGTCTTGTATGTGCCTGTGAGTTTCAGGATGAAAGGGGCAGTGAGACAAGTGGGGGAGAAGGGACTGCAGTGTATAATTGGTTCCTTTGATCAGTTCAGTTTCTAAGAGATGGAGTACAAAACATTCTCTGTCCTAACAGAGGAAGTAGTGCAGCGCTGATGGGGAATTGAGCGATTCCATTGATAAAAGCACCATGAAGATGCACTGAGTTACGGGAGGCAAAGAGGAAGGGATGAAGCCCCACAAAGACTGGGTACATGCGGTGCAGCGAAACTCAGGAGCCCTTCCTTGTCCTTGGGATGCCTTCTGGGTTCAGAGTCTATAAGACATCAGAGAGAATATTGTACATCCAGCCAAGCGGTAATTGCAGAGCCCACACACGCTTTGTATTAGGATCCATTAAAAATAATGGGAAAGAGTGACAACATGAGTTTGGGTGTGCAAGGAGGTGTAGCAGGGGAGAGCTAGAGAGATGGGTAAGTTCTCCCTTTTAATGATAATTAATGTCGGCATCGGCTGCTGCTGGGAGCAAGCTCTGGTCTGTATTCATGAGGTGTAAGAGGGTATTGATTTTTTTATGGAGACGCTGTAGCTGAAAATTTTAGAGAGGCATTCATGTTCCCCATTAATATGCAGGCTGGGTAGTGGCTACTGAGAGTTGAGTTTAAGACAGAGACAATCTATACTGGCCATTAAAGGAACCAGAGTCTTATGGGCACATCTATTCACGTTCACCCTGTTTTAAACATTCTTCCCAGCAGTTTCACCTTAAAAGCCAGTGCTCGATTTAATAGATTTGAGGATTTTAGAAAAAGGCGATTATTTTATTCTTCAAAAGTTGATGGCTTAATTTCCTAAATCCCACAATTTATATTCTGTTGTATACTATAAAACCATTTTTTATGACATATTTTCTTTGGCACTTGGTTTCTTTGGCACTTGGTTTCTTCTAGTTTTAATCTCTTGGCTTTTTTTTTTTTTTTCCACATCATCCAGCTGTCTCAAGTTTTGTATTGTTCCAAGATACCCGAGAAAACCAAAAAAGATCATTTCCATTTATTTCTATTTACTTAGGCCATCAATGGAAGTGATTACAGCACACCCAGGAAATCTTACTTTTGAGGTCTTGTGGGCGCTATCCTCTACTCTAATTAAGTCTCTTTTTGACTTCCATGGTCCTTATTTCAGTTACGGGAGCTTAATTAGCACAGGAAGTAAATGCATTTAACACCGCATTTTTTCTTTTCTGTCCCAAAAGCTATAGAAAGAAGAAACGCAAACTTAGAAAGAGGGCATGTTCTCATTTGGTTGTTGCTTAACGTTCGCTTGAGAAGTGATGCCGTTAATTCTCAGAACGGGGAAGGCGGACAGGAAGCTGAGTTTGCTGAAAACAGAGGGCGGAGAGCCACACGGCTTTCCAATTTCTCCAGAGACATTATTGTGCTTGCAGTGCCATGGATTCCCACAATGTCAGACATCTACATTTAAATGTAAGCAGGAGAACACATTTCAAAACAGACAGAGTGCTTTTGGCAGTAAACCTCTTTTAAAATTATCCATAACTCGATTTCCCCATTAGCGCACTTAATAAAGACTTGGCTTTGTCTAGTGGTGACATGGGCTGTTCTTTTCTCAAGCATATAAAGCTCTACTCATTTTCACTATGGTGACAGCTATTTTTAAAAGCTCCTGGGTTCATTCTTACCGAAGGCTCCTTGCCTGAAAATTGAGGCACAGGGCACTGGGCTGCTGCCTGCCAGTCAGCATAGCGGTCTCTACAGAAGGTGACGTTGTGTAGCAGGAGGCTCTCAGGAGTTTGGCCTCGAACGATCCGACTTGCCATTAAAAACAAAACAAAACCCGAAAATTTAAAATTGATTTTGCACAGCCTTGTGATACCACAGGTTTATATTCTACCATGGGCTCTAAAGTAACACTTCCACTGTCTCGCAATGGCCTATCATTCATTCATTTCCCTTAGCATCTTTAAAAATGGGAATGTAAGAAGCTTCGAGTAACTTTGAAGATCCCAGAAAAGAAGTGCCTCTCTGTGGTATCCTGTCTTAAATTGAAAGTGTCTGCATTGGAGAATTTATAATGAAGGGAAATTGTTTGAGCACATCCTTTTGTAGGCTGTTGAATTTAATTAGGTCACATCTTGTCCTGATTGCTGATTCGGGCTAATTGGCTAACTTTGTACTATTTGGGTCTTCTGCAGATTTATTTAACTTCTCCCCTTCTTGGTTTGTTTCTGAGCACCTAGAACTTTTCAAGTGAAGAAGTCAAAAGAAGTGCCTTGAATAATGATGTGTGTTCCCCCAGTGACCGCTGCTGGCAGGCTTAGTGTTTGACAGGGTCAAAAGAGGTCACCGTGAAGCGTCTCTTCAGGACTGTACCGATGATTCTGGGAGTGAGAAAGGAAACTGGTCTCTGTGAACAGAGCACTGGGTCAAGAGTCCTGTGACCCTTTGGTAGTACAGGTGCCACAAACGCAGTACTGACTGACCTTTGAGCAAGTAGCTGTGGCAGGAGGTCCTCAGTTTACCCATTGGTGCCCAGGCTGCAAAGCATAAGACAGTGGGGTCGTGTAATGTGGGAGTTGCTCAGCTCCTAAGTGTTTATGAATAAAATACTTTGATTTATTCATGGGAAACATGGTGCCCATGGCTGAGAGACTCGAACATCACACAGGCCCCTGTCCTTGGTGGCCTGTGGGGAATTGTCTGCATCATAGGACATGGGGGAGGGGGCAGCCGCGCCTTTGGAAACAGCCTGGACAGGTGGCACCTCGGCCTTCGTTCCAGTCTGTTTACGGAAACCATCCAAACTTGATAACGTCCCTTTGAGTTAGATGAGCAAAGGGGCTTCTGAATCTCCCGTGAGCCAATGATGTCCGGATGCAGGAAGGGAGAGTGACAAACGGGAGCTGGACGAGGGGAATCTGTACATTTTAACACCTTCATGCTTGGGCTTTAGGCAACATTCCTGGTATCGTCTAAAGAAGCCTTGGGACGTTCCACAAGTGCAGCATCTTTTTAAAAATTTTAAATTTTTAATGTCTTCATCTGTGCCACCCCATAATAGGAAGATTAGTGGGCTTTAACACATTCCAATAATCCCCCTTTACTTGGAATCTGCAAATTACTTTTTGCTGTAAACAGTAGCTGTAAAATACTTCAAGCTGAGAAGATTAAATGAGGCCCTTATCCTAAAATAAGCCTTTCAACTGAGTTAAAGTGACTAAAATTTCATCTTATGAAATGCGGTACTGGGATATTAAAAAATATCTCCAACAATGCACTGCCCATTGAAATCCTCTCGTTCCTGGACAATGCACCAGGGTGGGAACACAGGAGCAGCGGGCGGGTGGGAAGCGGTGCGTAATTCTTGTGGAGAGGCTTCTAGGCTCGGGGGGATTATGAAGAGGCTCTCGGAGGAACTACAGGGGTGAACACCTGGCTTCGGGAGAAGAATCCGAGGAGAAAGGAGGGACTGACAATCTCTGGAGTGCAACCCTTTGGAACTACCTCCCATTCGGGATATGAACGGTCAGGGTAAGGGGTTGATCAGGCATTCAGAGAAGTCAGTTGTAAATATTCTAAAGCTAGAAGAGACCAGAAAGCCTTAGCCAGTTAGCAGCAGCACTGCGAATGTTGACTGACTCGGTTCCTAAGGATCAGCAGAGGGTCGGGCAGTCGGTAGGGTACAACATGTCCCCAGGGACAAGCCTTCCTTTCACATTGTCTGTGTGCCAGACAAGCTGTGGGTAGTGGGGGAGGGCTTAGGCATAGTATGACTCCCTCCTAGGAGTGGGGGTGGGATGGAGTGAACACCTCATGTGCGGGGGATGGGGGGAGGCAGTGACGTGCTGATGAGCGGGTGCAGGAGACCTGGTACTGAGCCCTAAGGCTCGCAGTCACCACGCGGTGCCATTCCAGTAGCTGTGTGTTTGTTCTTCCAGATCTGGGCAGAACAGGGCCCACCGTGGGTACCAGGCCCCTCAGCACTCAGTGGGTGCAGTGGTGGGAGGTCAAGGTACAGGAGAGGGTTTTCTCTGGTGCAGGGTGCAGAGCTCCTTCAAGCCACACACAGAGTTTGCCTCATCCCAGCCACGTGCCAGCAGGTATCGAGGGGGAACGTTTAATTTTTGAAAATGAAGGCCCATTCTTTAGGGCTTGTTACCAGGAAAGGTTTGGTTGTCTGAAGACTGGCCTCCTAGGTCTGACTCTGCTATTTATTTGTCATGGGGCCTTAAGCAAATCAATTAACTCACTGAGCATCTGTTTCCTTCCTCCCGATGAAAGGAGGAAGGCGGCAAGCGCCGTCTCCATGGGATGGGATTGTTGTCAGGGTCAAATTGAGCAAGTGTATAAATGTGCTTTAGAAATTGTGAAATGGGAAAAAAGGCATCAGTTTATGAAATAATTAATGTGGGACAAATAACTTTACTGACATCAATTCATTAATTAGTCCAAAACTATTTGGTTAATATCTAAAAAAAATGGAGAACCTTATATTGGGGAGTGTTATGCTTCAGGGGCTATTCTAGCACCTTAATGAAGAGGGTCAACAGTATCAGGTGGGTACCGAATGCCAGAGTAGCGCTTATGGGGTGTCTGAGCAACAAGGAGTTTTGGGATCAGAGGGGAAACTGAGGTCCAGAGAATTTAAAGGCCAGTCAGACGGACCATCTCACATAGTATCCTTCCCTCCACAGTGGGTTACCTGGGGGATGGTTTTGATCGAGCAGGGTGTCAAAAATATATATATCCTGACTAATGCCGCATAAATTGGATGGTGGAAATATATTGTCATCCACCTTCCTTACAATTCCTGCATTTTAAAAACACTACAAGGCTCCCTCGCAGAGTTAGCTAGGAAAATAAACATAGTACTTCAACAGCTTTGTCGCTTATTTTCTGTCTTACTAAAAAAGGTACATACAGTGAATTTGCCAAACGGAGTGTGCTTTTTCATGTGATCTGTGTGTCCTTTGGTCCCCTGCATGTCACGTTGCTCCATCCAAAGGACTTTCTAAGGTTATTCTGAGGTTCACAGAGATAAAATCTTACACACTGAGCACAGTAGGGACTTACCCTGTGCCATGGATAGCCAGGCCGATAAAGAAGATGATGAAAACGTGGTGTGTATACCAGAACAATTCATAGGAGATCTGTCTGATGAACTCGGTGGAAGAGGTCATGATCAAGATTAAAGCCAGAGAGATTGTCAGGCCGGTGATGCCCGCGACTGTCGTTAGCAACTCGGTGGTTGTGTTCTGAAAGAAACAGATGCTGGGACATTGATACCTGGGTTCTTAGTTTCCACTTCGGGACCAATGCTTGAGAGTCCAAGCAAGGACGAGTTCAAAATGTTCTACTCAGACACACAAAGGGGTGGGGGCAAAAGTAGGTTTACAGTTTTTCATATGGAAAATAATACAATAAATAATAAGCGATAACACAAAGATAAGCTGTTTCGTTACTCACGCTGTAAACCTACTTTCTCCCTACCTTGTATTGTTTCAAAATGGTTCTGGTGAAGCTTAAGAAGGGAGCTCCTTCACCCTTTCCCATCTCCCATCTGATGGCAGACAGTCACCTTGCAAACATTTCATCAAATGTATTTCATTAATTGCATTTTTTTCATCTGAATAAGTCAGTTGTTTTTTTCAAAGCTACTATGTTGAAATGAAATTAAGACAATACATAAAAATCCATTTTAAGATAAAATACCGGAAAATAAATCTGAGTTTCAAGTTTTTAATTTTTAAAATAAAATGTGGATCACTTTGCTTAATTGCATTTTAACATTAAGAAACCCCTTTTTTGTTTTTTTGTTTTTTTTACTTCTGGTCAAGATGGAAGCATAGGTAGACACACTCTGCCTCCTTGTGCAACCACAAAGAGAATTACAACTAAACCTCAAAACAAATAACACTCAGAACTGTCAGAAAATTGAACTGTGTGGAAGTCCGACAACCAAGATATAAAGAAGCTACATTCATCCAGACAGGTAGGAGGGGTGGAGACATAGAGATGGGCAGAGAGGTGAGAAGGTGAGATATGGCACAGAGAGGTGGTGGCAGTGGCAGAATGGGTGGTTCCACATTCACGTGTGGTGGATAAAGATCAGGAGGGGTACCTTCAGAGCAAGTGATCCCAGCCCGAGGCCAGGCTGCACAGCCCAGGATTCCAGTTCTGGGAAGATAAATCCCTATAACTTCTGGCTATAAAAACCAGTGGAGTTTGGGGCAGTGTAAGAAACTGCTGGGTTTTCAGGAGGCTCTCCGTAAAAGGCTTGCACGGTCTCAGAACATACGCAAACCCACGCACTCTGGGGTTCAGCCCCAGAACAATAGCTGGAAGGGCTCCAGTTGTGTATGGGGAGTGGGTGAAGTGACTGGACTTGGGGCGAGTGCCAGGCAGACCTCTAGAAGGTAGGCAGTGGCACTGTCCCTCTCCAAGACCTCCTCCAACACAGAGCCACAAAGTGGTGAAGCGGGTTGTCCCACTCTGACAATTACCTAAGTCTCTGCCCCACACAATTGGCTGGCACCTTTTCTATAACAGGACACACTACTAAGACAGGGAGTCAAAGCAGCTCTACCTAATACACAGAAACAAACACAGGGAGGCTGGCACATTGAGGAGACAAAGAAATATGGCCCAAATGAAAGAACAGAACAAAACCCCGGAAAAAGAACTAAATGAAAGGGAGATAACCAACCTCCATCAGATGCAGAGTTCAAAATACTGGTGATGAGGATGCTCAAAGAGCTCACTGAGTATGGCAACAACATAAAGGAAGGAATGAAGGTTACACTGAGTGAAATAAAGAAAAATCTACAGGGAACCAACAGTGAAGGGGAGGAAGTGAGATTCAAATCAATGATTTGGAACATAAGGAAGAAATAAGCATTAAACTGAAACAGCAAGAAGAAAAAAGAATTAAAAAGAAAAACTAGTATAGCATAAGAAGCCTCTGGGACATCTCCAAATGTACCAACATCTGAATCATAAGGATACCTGAAGGAGAAGAAGAGCAAGAAATTTAAAACTTATTTGAAAAAATAATGAAAGATAACTTCCCTAATTTGATGAAAGAAATAGACATATAAGTCCAGGATGCACAGAGAGTCCCAAAAAGGTTGGACCCAAAGAGGACCACACCAAGGCACATCATAATTAAAATGCCAAAGCTTAAAGATAAAGAGAGAACCTTAAAGGCAACAAGTGAAAAACAGAGAGGTACCTACAAAAGGGTTCCCACAAGACCCTCAGCTGATCTCTCAAAAGAAACTTTGCAGGCAAGAAGGGACTGGCAAGAAATATTCAAAGTGATGAAAAGCAAGGGCCTACAACCTAGATTACTCTATCCAGCAAAGTTATCATTTAGAATGGAAGGGCAGATAAAGTGCTTCCCAGAAAAGGTAAACCTAAAGGAGTTCATCACCACCAAGCCCTTATTATATGAAATGTTAAAGAGACTTATTTAAGAAAAGAAGATCAAAACTATGAACATTAAAGTGGTCATAAAATGAACATAACAAATTCACAACTATGAACAACTAAATCTAAAAAAAGAAAAAATAAACTAAGCAAACAACCAGAACGGAAACAAAATCATAGATATGGAGATCATTTGGCGGGTTACCAGCTGGGAAGGGGAAGAGGGAGAATGGGGTAAAAGGTGCAGGGATTAAGAAACATAATTGGTAGGCATAAAAGAGACAGGGGGAGGTTAAGAATAGTATAGGAAATGGGGAAGCTGAAGACCTTGTATGTACAACCCATGGACATGAACTAAGGGGGGCATTGCTGGAAGGAGGGTGGTACCAGGCAGAGGGGAGCAAAGGAGGAAAAATCGGGGCAATTATAATAGCATAATCAATAAAATATATTTTAAGAAAAAGAAGAAAGAAAAAGAAACTTTTTTTTGAGGGGCCCCTTAGAAACACTCCAAATAAAGCAGCTGTAGACTCTGCCCCTCTGGAAAGTTAGCTCCTCCTGGCTTTGCTTTTGCACTTTAATTGGAAGGACTATGACGTGCGTTTCTTTCATGCCACCTCAGGAGGCTTGGCATAAGACTTTGTAAATCCTAGGTGATCAATAAAGATACAGCTATTCTTCTCTGGTATACACTGCCAAAAGGCTGGAATTCTGACCTGTGAGTTCAGGGGATGGTTACATAGCCTTTTAGAATATAAATCACAAAGCATTTTGTTTTTATTGTGAGTTTCGCATATTCTTTTCAAGTCATTAGTATTCATACATTGTGTTACTATCATTGAGAAGACCATGAGCTTAATAAACTCACTGCTGGATCTTTTGTTAGTAAAATCTCATTAATTTGGGTTGCTTTGAGATCCCCAGTTGATTTGGACAGGGACTTCTCTGATGTTTATTTTCTCTCCATAGAGCAAACAGTGGAAGTAAAATGGAAAGGGTCTGTCTAAAACACTTAAAACGTTTTTTCAAGTGTACTCAATACAATTTAGAAATCCATTTATATCGTATGATGTGCTGATTTTAAACCATTCCTCTTTGTTTATTAAAGCAAATCCCTACTTCCCTTTTTCTGCACCATACTTACAGACTGGTTTGAGTTGCAATGTATCCTCTGAAATAATCCCACTGAGTCTATTTAGAAATACTCTATAAAGTACACTTTGTGTTACTGATGCTCATCATTCTCCAAATACCCCAAATTAGAGGGTTTCCTGGACTTAATTAGTGCTTACATAGTAGATTACTTCTGAAACTTTAAAATGACTATATTGCAAGTAACTTAATCATGTTGTTAAATTGCTATAAAAGTATGTATAATGAATGTTACTTACTCTGTAGTCTGTAATGTGTAGCAATGAACTTCCCAGAGCCTTTGTGGGGAAAACTGTTAACCCCCATAGGTGCCCGGATAAACGCTGTGGCTCAAATGAGCACACCAAGGCATTCCCTCAGGCTTCGGGCTCCTGTAGGTTTGATGTGTGACTTTGAAACTTGTGTTTTTAACTGTTGTCAGCTAAGAAGAGATAACTCCATTTGATCAATGGCCTGATATTGGAAATCATCTTAGGATAATTAGGAGACATGATGTGGAAGAATTTCCCCCAACAGAGACTACAAATGGTTCTTCAAAAAATGCTGCATGGGTAAAATGGCCCAGATGGCAGTGGGGAGATTTCCATTTCTGGAGTGTGTTGTCTTAGGGCTCTTCTTGGGCAATACAGATTTTTTTTTTTAAAGAACCTGATTAATGTTCTTGATGCATAACACAGTAGTGCATGGCCAAAGGTTTGGATCAACTAGGAAGAGAGGTAGGGGGTAGATTAAGCGAGAGAAATGTCTTAATCTCTCTACAGGTGGATTTCTGTGGCTACACGCTCGGCTTTTTTGGTTTTCCCACATGAGTTGCCACTCTCTGGACACACATGATGAGCATCAGTGATGTCACTAGCCATGCAGGTCTCACTATGAAACGAGCTACTTTGCCTAGCACCTGATTTGGAGAATCAGCTAGTCACACCTGTGCCAAAGTATGACACAGGAGAATAGATCCAGAAGACAATTAGCAAATTGAAAATGAAGACACCTGCTTTATAATCCCTGGATTTATATGGCACTTCATATTCTTTATGATTCCAACAGCAGCAATATATATTATATATGTTATATATATAAAATATATATAACTACAAGCTGCTTTTAAAATTTAAAATATTAGGAATTTAACAGGTTACTGTATTTCCTGTTTAGGCATATTTATTATTATTTTTTGCTATAAACAAATTAAGCAGCATCAGTTTTTCTCTTTGCTCATAATCTCTTAGCAACATTTATGGCAAAAAAGCCTTTTATTTTTAAAAAGTGAAATTAATGTGAACATTTGACAGAAACTTCTTTTCTGGAGCTCTTTTTATTAAAAACCTTGTAAGTGTTCTTAATTATAAAAGAGATTGGAAAAGGAAAGTTTTTCCAATGCAAAAGTAAGTAGCACGCAAGAACTCACTGTGTGAAAGGTCCGGATGGGGTTGAGGTAGCTCTCATTGGAGGTGTCGCCAAGGTTGGAAAGTGCAGCGACAAGACCCTCTGCTTCCGCTGACCGACTCCAGTGGTAGCGCTCCAGGTTGCACAAGTGCGCCACGGTGTGGATGGCTGCAGACAAGCAGGCAAGACAGGGCAGGCATGACATAGATTTCTTCCGTTGTAGTGCCTTGGGAACACAATGACTGTGTGGTCCAGCTTTTCTGTTACGGTTTTGTAATCTCCAAGGTAGCGCGAATTGTACATATATCTTTCACAATATCTTAAATAGAGTGAATTGAATGCTCCCTAAAATATTGTATGATTTTCTACATTCATACTAATTACATTAAGAAATAAAGTACATCTCAGTTCACCATAATTTAATTATAAAAATGCGATAATTCTGGAAGTGGAATAGGTATTGTTATCACAACATAATTATGAATAAAGCTTCTTTCCCAAGAAATCAGAAAACACTATTCTAGAATACTGTACTGCATACATACTGATACTCGATGTCTGTCTGGAAAAACTCCAGCCATTGTTAATATGACGAGAATGATTTGCGTGATATCGAAGTAACCTGGCAGCTGAGGAGAGTAGGCTGGAATGTGCATGTGTGAACAATGACGACTTCACTGTACTGGTCAGTGGGGGCGGTAGACGCCACTGACTAAGCATTTGTACTGTGTGGCCGTCACATGCAAAATGATTGAGCAAGTAGAGAGATGAATCTGCATCCAATTTTGCATTAAGCTTGAACATTCCTCCTCAGAAACTATTCGAACGATTCAGAAGGCCACAGCTATGGGCAACTGGTGATTGGCAGCTTCATCACAACAACGCGTCCACTCATACATCACGTCTTGTCCAGAGTTTTTTGGCAAAACATCAAATCACCCAGGTGACTCAGTCCCACTATAGCTAAGGTTTGGCACCCTGCAACTTCTGGCTTTTCCCAAAACTAAAATCACCTTTGAAAGAGAAGAGATTTCAGACCATTGATGAGATTCAGGAAAATATGACAGGGTAGCTGATGGCGACTGGGAGAACTGTGTGAGGTCCCTAGGTGCCTACTTTGAAAGAGACTGAGGAGTCATTGTCCTGTGCACAATGTTTCTTGTATCTCATGTCTCCTTCAATAAATGACTCTATTTTTCATAGTACATGGCTGGATACTTTGTGGACAGACTTTGTATATGTGTGTGTGTATTTGTGTGTGTGTGTACATATATGAGATAGATACTGGGGAGATATTATTTTCATTCTTTCAGATGAAATATTTTATCTTTTTACTTTATATTTTAGTATATATATGTATATATGCATAACACACACACACACACACACACACACACCCCTACACATACACAAGTACACAGATAATTGCATGTGTTATTCTTAGTGGAATAAAATAAACCAATATTTATGGAACCAAACATCTCTGTATATTCTCTTTATATCCTCTTTGCTTGTTGTTTGTGTTTTGACCTTGGACATCTGGCCTCCAGAATATATTGTAAGATAACAGATTTCTATTGTTTAAGCCACTCTGTTTGTGGTTTTGTTAGGGCAGCCCCAGGAAATTAATACACATGTATCTCTCCCAAAACACTAAAAACCCCCACAAAAAACCCCACTATAATTTGTAAAAGTGGTCAGAAACAAATAGATTCTTTCACAGAGCATGTTAACATTGTGTGGGTAACACAGGTAGGATGAAATGTATGCCGTAGAAGATGTTGACAAAAAGGTTGAAGTTCA
Source organism: Mormoops blainvillei (assembly GCA_004026545.1). Taxonomy (NCBI): domain Eukaryota; kingdom Metazoa; phylum Chordata; class Mammalia; order Chiroptera; family Mormoopidae; genus Mormoops; species Mormoops blainvillei. The sequence continues at coordinate 29,025 of PVJD01002784.1, forward strand.
TGCAAAAGGAAAAAAATATTTTAAAAAATAAATGTCATAATTGTATTGTAAAACCAGTTTAAATTACCTTTGTATGGTATATTTCTTTAAGTGAAGAGAGCTTTTCACCCATGGTAGTTATTGACATTTTATTATTTATATATTTTTATTTATTTATTATTTCTTCTTCTTAAAGAATACTCTTTAACATATCTTGTAATACTGGTTTGGTGGTGAGGAACTCCTTTAGGTTTTTCTTGTTTGGGTAGATCTTTATCTGTCCTTCAGTTCTAAATGATAGCTTTACTGGGTAATCTTGGTTATATGTCCTTGTTTTTCATCACTTTGAATATTTAGTGCCAAACCCTTCTGGCCTGCAAACTTTCTGTTAAGAAATCATCTGACAGTCTATGGGAGCTTGCTAGTAGGTAACTAACGGCTTTTCTCTTGTGGCTTTTAAGGTTCCCTCTTTATCTTTAACCTTTGGCATTTTAATTATAATATGTCTTGGAGTGGGCCTTTTTGGGTTCATCTCATTTGGGATTCTCTGTGCCTCCTGGACTTGTATGTCTTTTTTCTTCAGCAGGTTAGGGAAGTTTTCCATCATTATTTTCCAAATAGGTTTTCAATTTCTTGCTCTCTCTCTTGTCTTTCTGACATTCTTATGATGTGAATGTTGTTATGCTTGGAGTTTTCTCAGAGGCTCCTTACACTAGCTTCAATTTTTTGGATTCTTTTTTCTTTTTGCTGTTTTGATTGGGCATTTTCTGCTTCCTTATCTTCCAAATTTCTCATTTGATCCTCTGCTTCATCTACCGTACTGTTGATTCCCTGTAATACATTCTTCCATTCAGTTGGTGTATTTCTCATTACTGACTGTTTTTTTTTTTATGGTTTCCATGCCCATTTTTTATGCTGTTTAAGTTCTCACTAAGTTCCTTGAGCATCTTGAACTTTGTGCCTGGTAGCTGGCTTACCTCCACTTCATTTAGTTCTTTTTCTGGAGATTTCTGCTGTTTTTTTCATTTGGGACCCGTTTCTTCGTGTCCTCACTTTGGCTGCTTGCCTATACTCATTTCTATGTATTAGTTAGAGATGCTACATCTCCAAGTCTTTGTCGATTGGCCTTATGCAGTAGGTGCCCTGCAGGGCCCAGTGGCACAGCCCACCCAGTCAACTGAGCTGGGTGCTCCAGGCGTGCCTCTTGTGTGGGTGGTGTGCATCCTCCTGTTGTAGTTGAGCCTTGATTGCAGTTGGCACATCATTGGGTGGGACTGACCGCCAGGCTGATCAGCTGGGGAGACTGGCTGCAACTACAGCAGGAGAGCTTCTGTGCAGGGGCTGACCCCATGGAACAGGACTCATTTGACTGGGGTTTGGAGTGTGTCACTAACAGAGGTGGTTGGGTTGCAATACAGCATGGCCCGAAGCTGACCACCAGGTGCACTGGCACTTATGCTTCCCCAAAAGTGCAGGTCAAGGTGAGTCATATTTGTTCCCTGGCTGGGGCCACCTGGCATGAGCTACAGAGCCATCTGCAGATGGTTGCTACTTGTGCTGGGCTTTGAGGTGCCCAGTGAGGCCAAGCTGCAAACCAAGGCTGGCTGCCACTAGTGCCAGGCCTGGGACCACTTAGTAAGGGGTATGGGCACATTGAGGCCAGGTGCTGCTTGTTTGAAAAATTTTAGGAAAGTCTGAAGCATGATCCAAGGCAGGCTATTTGTATGGAAAAGCCTCTTGAAATGACTCGTGTGGCCCTTGGAGTTCAGTAGGGCAAGGTCTCAGGGAATCACCATTGTGGGGCTAAACAGTGTTAGCCAGGTTGATGGTGTCCACCTGCCCACGCTGTGAAGGGGAGGGCCCAGGAAAGAGACAGCAGCTTCTGCCAGCACTTCTGTCTGGGAGAAAGCTGCTTCGCTAACCCTTGCCCCCAAACCGGACAATTCAGTTTCTCCCCATGTGTCCCTAGTGCCTTTTGAGCTTCTGCCCCACTGTTGTATCTCAGAGTGAGTGAGTTGAACAGAGTGAGTCCATACACATTTCCATTAAGAGGAATGCCTGAAACTCAAGCAGCCTCCATCTTCCTCAACCAAAACCCCTGCTGGTTTTTACAGCCAGGAGTTATGGGGACTTCTCTTCCCAGCACTGGAACCCTGGGCTGAGGGGTGTGCTACGGGGCTGAGACTCCTTACTCCTCAGGGGTGACCTCTGAAGCTGAGATATCCCTCCTGATTTTTATTCAGCACACGTGGGCGTGGGGCCAGCCTGTTCCACATCTCAGCCTCTCCCAGCAGTCTTGACATGGCTGCTTCTTTGTATGCTTAGTTATAAGACTTCTGCTCAGCTAGATATCAGGTGGCTCTGAATGATGGTTGTTCTGTAGTTTAGTTGTTAGTTTGTTGTGGTTATGGGAGGTTTGGAGTGCTGTGCCTCCATCTTGACTGGAAGCCTCCCCCCAACTCTGCATATTGTAGAAGGAAACTCAGCTTTATAATCCTGGGAACTGGTGGTGTCTAAATTCTAAATTAAGACAACAAGCTCAGGAACATAGCATCATTTAGCCTAAGGAGTCTGTGCCCACTGCTACGACTCTTTTCTGCCTTGTGAAATCTGTTGGGAAGCCACTCACAACATAGAGACAAGGACATACCCAAACTTTTCTTGCAAATGGAACTTCTTCTGGGTAGCCAGTTGACACCCACCATTGGAAAAAGATTTAAGTGTGATATGAGAATTCATTACTAGGCATACGTAATTTCCTAATTGATATATTTTTTTCTTTTTCTTGTACCCACAATGAAAAGTAGCAGAGACCACTACTATTTTCCAGTCTCTACATATCGTAGGTGGATTCTGGAACCCTCCATGGCTGCATCTCGTGGGTTGAAGTGTGGGGGAGTTAGGGAAGAAGGAACAGCAGAAACTTTTGAGAATATTGCTGTCACTTTGGTCCCTGTGGTCTTAGTAGCAAATTTATTTAGAAGCATCATCTTCTATTTAGCCTCCCTGTCACCTGAGGTCCTTCATCAGAGTCATTCCCTTTCTTCCTTGAAAGGTTCTACTCACGCTTTAAGACTCATCTCAAAAGTTTGTTGTTCAGCAAACATTCTTCAGTTCCTCAACCACTAATGATACCTTGATTATAACATTCTCCAGAGATTACTGTTATGAGCATTTATTTATACCTACATTTCCCAATGGACATTGACTCTTCCAGACTTGTTTATCTTCAAAATAAGTGAACAACAACAACAAAAAATTAAAACAGACTCACGGATACAGAGAATGGACTATTGGTTGCTAGAGGGCTGAGGGGTTGGGGGACTAGGTGAAAAAGGTGAAAGGATTGAGAAGTCCAGATTGGCGGTTACAGACAGTCACAGGGATGTAAAGTACAGTATGGGGAATATAGTAAAAAATATTGGAATAATTACATATGGTGCCAGGTGGCTAATGGAAATACTGGGTAGGGGGACACTTTGTAAAGTACATGATTGTCTAACCACTATGCTGTGCACCTGAAACTAATATCAAAGGTAAACTGTAATTGAAAAATAAAATTGAAAAATCATAGCAGTTAACCCCTAAAGAGAAAAGACTTGTTCACCTTGAAACCTCAACACCTGGCACATTGCTTAGCAATGGTATGTACTTAATAATGATTTACTGAATGATAATGAGATTACAAAGAGGAAGAAAAAGTCAGGAAGTTGACCGACAGGTACAACATTGTTGGAATAGTGTTTTCTATGCTGATGTATTTTTTGCATATTTTTTTTGCAGCCTTTAAGTAGAAATCAAGTCAAATAAGGTTTTGATTTATCATTTAAGTATTTTTATTGAATCAACAAAAATATTGACCTATTTATTTACTCTGATGGCCAGGTCTTCCATGAGAGAGCTGAAGAAGCCAGAGAAGTAGTGTAAGAAAACCCAAGACCCTTTTCAAATGGTAGCTCCTGAGGGAATCTGTTGAAAACTATTCTTTCCAGGTTTTTTCATGTACTTTAAAATTCAGGTCTTAAATGTCCCTTTGTTCTAGCTGCTTCCATCTTGGTGTTTCTTCTTTTTTCACAGGTAGGAGATAAAAAGTGGAATATCGTATTTTATTTATCTCAGGAATTCTCAGAGAGAAAACTGCTTTTGTCCACTTTGTTTGTCTAAGCATTTTATTTCCTTATAAGTCTGATCCTAATTTTACTGTGATCTTGGCTTGTAATTAAAGGTATCCCAGCTACCAAATCCAGGGCTATTAGGACTTGATGGATATCAGTGGAGAGGCTGATTTCGTTCATTTTCAGACATTATATTTTGATTCTTCCCTTTATACATTTGAGCCATTTTAATTTGAATAGCCATGTCACCTATGTTTACAGTGACAGTGGTTTCAAGTATGTGATCAACTACTGAGGTGGCTTTGCTTTTCTATGTCATCAGAATCATATCAATTTATTAGATTCGATATTATGTAGGAGGAAACACAGTGAAGAGGATACCTCTTAGTTACTTGACACTTTTCAGCCTCTGTGGAATGGGTGAGCTGGACTGAAGAACGTGATATCTGAGCTCCCTACCAGCTGCCTGTCTCCTGTGTCTTGATCTGAAGTTAACCAGGAATATTTATCATCAAAAGGGATCTGTAGTCCAATAGGAAAGGACTGCAAACATGAAACTCAGGCTTTGATATGTGCTCAAAATCAACATTGGCTGAAAGGGCCATTTGAAGTCTTGTGGCAGATCCAGTGCCATCGGCTACATAGGTGCGGTGGTCCTGGTGCCCCTGGGGACTTCCTGCTGAGCCCTTAGAAGAGACCAAGACAAACATTTCCAGCATCCACCCAAATGCCGGGCTAAAAGATGCTATAATTGGGTCTTCCCACAATTTATATTCTCACCAAAATGCTTTTACAGTTAGAAGGCAGCAGCAACTGTGGACCCCCTACACCTGCACACTGAACTGGTGTGTGAGCTTCTGAGTTCGAATGAGGAATTGTACTGAAGAGTGAACAACAACCACAAAAAAAACATAAAGGCTGCAACGAGAGCCAGTTGCCCTGAGAAAGTTCCTTTTCTTTCTTTCTTTCTTTCTTTCTTTCTTTCTTTCTTTCTTTCTTTCTTTCTTTCTTTCTTTCTTTCTTTCTTTCTTTCTTCCTTTTTACTTTTCAGGAGATCAAAGGACACATAATTGAGGGAGACTCTTGCAAGGGTGGTCGGTTTCTGCTGTCTTTCTGCCTGCCTGTCAGTGATAACAGTCATCGTGGAGTTAGTCACCTCTTAATTAAGCAGCCGTTAGAAATAAGGACCCAGGGACAAATCCTGGCTGCACTCTGACAGCCAGAGCCTGGCCCCAAACTTTCAAATTTGTGGTCTGACTTTGCAGGAACATGTATTGACTGTGGCAGCCTGTGCATACCACTCATTTGTAAATCACATTTAATCACGTTTGGCAGGACTGGGGAGAGAGCCTCCTCCGAGCTCCCAGCGCCTGAAGCAGAACTGGGTTAGTGGCAGTTCTTTAGGAAGCCAGTCCTGAGACTTAAGGCCCCTGGGCTGTTCTCTATCTACCTTGAGGCCTCGAATCTTTTTTTTTTCTTTTTCTCTCAGCACCGTCATTCTGAGTTCGCTACTCTCAACCTGTCCCTGATATGTTTATTGAGGTTTGTAAACTAATTTTAGCAACTCATCAGGAGCTGCACATGGGTAATTGCACGTCCCTGTTAACTCGCAGATGCAAGGTGCGGAATTTGCTGGAGAGAGCTGCCGGGGTCACTGTTTGCAGCCCCCTTTGAGGGAACTTCAGGCTGCAAGTACTGCTATTCAATCGGAAAGGTCTCCAAGGTCTACTGTGGACCAGAGAGTCCAGAAAGATACTGCATTAATCAGAACGAAGAGGCTGTGAAACTACGATTTTTATACCGGGGGGGTTATAGATCCCTGGAAATGATTTATGGGTGGCTGAAGAATGCTCCGGCAGCCCTTATCAGAGGTAGGCACGCAGGAAGGCAGGAAGCCAAAAGGAGGAGCGTGCCTGTCGCTGCGTTTTCGGTGATGCCCTTGATTATAGATACCACTGTTTGCCTCTTCCCTCCTCCTCCCAGCCTGCTTCCACCAGGCTCTAATTATACCCTTTCACGATTTGACCAATTAAAGCCTGCAGCTCAACTTAGAGGGGAACGATGAGAAATTAGAGGCTGGCACGCAAACTTCGGCGTGGACGCGCCTCTTCCAAGGTCACACACCTCTATGAAGCCAGTCGGCTCTTTGAAAAACCACCGTAATGGGCGATGCTAATAAAATAAGCGCTGAGACATTTTCAGCGGCTCCCAGGTGAATACAGCGGCAGGACAAAATGTGAAAAGCAAAGGTACATCTATGAAGTCAGGGCTTGGCATTTTTTTTTCCCCCTCTGAAAGTGCAGTTGCCAGCCGCATTTCTGAGTTAATGTGAAATGTAATAATTGCTCTGTCGGGGTTTGGGAGAAGCGGAGCGATTTCTCCGGGTTCTCCTGCCTTTGCCAGGAATGGAAACCCCTGCAGCCCGCTGGTTGCCATGGCGGTGGGAAGAGAGGAGCCTGCAGAGCAGAGCAGAGCAGTGGGGGGCGGGGGAGTCAAGAGAAGGGGGGCTCTCGAGGGGCTTGTGAGGGAGAAATGGCTCCCTGCTTTCTCTTGTTGCACCAGAATGTGAGTTTATTATCTTGGACAATTGGCGTCATTTGGCATCTCTTCCCTGCCCACACCCTATTTTCTGCACCCTAAACTGCTCCCGGTTCCCCGGAGGATTCCCGCGCTGTCCTGCCTTGTACCTTTCCCAGTGATCCCTTCGGCCTCTTTTGCCTGCTGATCGATGCCTACTCATCCGCAGGTTTGACCAAATTTGTTGAGGACTATTAGGACCGAAGACGCATAGGCACAGTCTCAGCCCTTGGCGTGATCAGAGTCTGAGAAATTTCTCTCTGGCTAGGAGGTGTGACTGCGGCCCCCAGGTGAGGGAGGCAGAGAGCCCAGATATGGTGGGTCTGGGGGAGGCAGGCCAGGCAAGTAGACTTGGATGGAGGGACATCCTACCCAGTGAAGGAGAAAGAAGAGCATTTCAGACACTGGGAACAGTGACAGCGAAGGCACAGGCTAATCGGGGACTGCCGGTACACCCAGGGGAAAAAGCAACAGGGTGTGGGGACAGATGAGACTGGAGCGCAGGGCAGGGCTTGATGCGTGGAGCCTGCCGGCCACAGAAACTTGGACTTGATTCTCTGTGCAAGTAGCAGTGAGTGACCTTGTAGTTTGTAGGTTTCCAAGAAGTTCACTCCTGACAGCTCACAGAGATGGATAGATTGTATTAGTGTTCTTTTAATTCTAACGAGGGAAGGTTCCAAGGGACTTATCTGAGATCACATAACTATTCTCCTGCTAAGGGGTACAAAAGAACTTGATTCTAGTCAACTGCGGCCTTTACTAAATTATACTCCATTCTGAAAACAGTACTGACTACACAAGTTTGAGAAGAGTATGGCCCCTACCAGAATATCTTGCACTTGGAAGTCATTTGATAAACATCACTTAGGCATTTATACTATTGATACATGATTACATGTAGAGAAATTCACATGCCCAAAGGTTTAAGGAGAAAACTATTTCATAACATATTTACCCTTGTTCTTTGCTTTTTTTTCTGATGTGTTTTGATGCTATGGGGTTTTTGTTGCTGATGTTGTTCCTTCTGTTTATAGTATCTTTAGAACTTTCTCTTGGAGTCCAATTCTGTCTTTAAGTGACTACATGGTGATTTTATCCTTCCTGCCATTCTACTGTGTTCTATCTCCTCTTTTAATGCAGGAATTAAGGATTCTTAAGTTTTAAAGGAAGCCTAGAGATCTCTTGAATTCCTTCTCTGAAGAACCTTCTACGGAGCAATCTTGACTCCACTTGGACATCACCCAGGGCAAGGGAACTCAGTACTCTCAGGAGACCCTCATTCTAATTTTAGATAATTTTCAAGGTCTGGAAAAGATTTCCATTTCTGAGCTGAAATCTCCCCTGAGTCTTTATTCTTTCACGCATTCACTCATTCATCAAAGATTATTGGCCTTACGTATAGTACTTATACAATGGTAAGCCTTGGAGCACAAAGATGAATTTGACTTGTTCTTTGCCCTCCATCCCTTAGCTGGTTTTCTCTAGAATAGGATGTCTTTTTACCCTATTTCTTAACAAACTACAAAGAACTTTTGCAAACATTTCCTGGGTTGGTTTAATATGGCGTTGAAGACTGTCGATGGGGAACTCTGCCCACATCTTACCGCACACCCGAAGTTTTGTTAATTGGTACTCGGACACCGTCTGTCATGTTTTGTTGCTTAATTAAATCCACATTTGTTTTGAGTGTTCTTTTTATTCTGCTATTTTTTTTAATGCATGAGAACATAAAAACAAATGAGGAAAACATTTTATAGTTAAATTAGTTTGAGGGAAACAGTCCTGAATTATGTCTTTATTGTTTCCGATAACCCTTTATTTTAATGTATTTTTTTTGTCCAAGAAAACCACAAACTTGTTGGTTATTGCCCCCCGTATGTGTCTTTCTCACTAGAGTTTATCCTTGGCCTTGGATATTAATTTCTAGTGCCCTTCATTTGAATTCTCTTGTTTTCTAATTCAAGAAGTAACAATCACATTTTATATATCTATAAAGCTTCATATCTTTTCAAGATCTTTTTGTGTTCACTGGCATAGCACTGTTCAGCGCCTGTTCACATGATCTTACTTTTCTTTTTTTCTTTTTTTCTTTTTACTGCCCATGATACCATTTGATAGTAACTTTCTTATGACTGTGAATAAAATTGTGAATCTAGGTCAATTTTATTTCTGATGCGAATTATATTGAATAACAAAGTGTTCAGTTTTCAAGCAGGCATTTATCATTGTATTATCACCAAGCTCAACTAGTCACAGATGAAAAAGAAGTTTCATAAACTTTTTCTTGAGAAGGCTTGGTACGGAAAACTGCATGAGTATAAATTAGAAATTTAAAAATCCATTTGTATAAGATGTACATGGTCAGATGGAAAGCAAAGTTTTTTTTTTGTTTTTGTTTTAACCTCAGGGTGAGTCTTTGGTGAGAGGAAATAAACAAAGCTATAAAGTTAAACATGGGACCTTGTAAAATCCATCAGTCAACTAATAAGAAGCACTTACTTGCATTAACGGCTATTCCATAGGCGACCAGTTTGTGGAATTTGAGGTTTTTGTCTAATTGCCTTCTCCATGGTCCTCTGCAACACTAGAGTGACAGAAAAAAAAGTCTTGCTTTGGGAAACCTCGGAGTGATGATAGTGCCATCCAGGTGGGGCAATGTGACACAACAATTAGTGGCCATTAATTAGTCCAACAGCCAAAATGAAATGGTTATTTATTGGCTTTCCTAAAGTTTCAACTCAGTGAAAATGACTGCGTTAGTAATACCCAGGCTATAAGTCAAAACTCTAGAGCAAACCTGCTAATATTCATGCTCAGCTTGTTTGGGAAATGAAGGTGAGAGCCCTCATTGCCACCGACGTGGTTTAGTAGTTTATAATTATTCCCGATGACACAAAGAAAGGCACTACTGTCACCTATGTCTACATATCTATACGATTATGATAATGAGTATATAATAAATTATTTTGTCTCCTAAAGGTTTTTGAAGGTCTCATCTTTCTGTGCAGTGTGTTACTCTATTTCGCATGAGCCACTGTTGATACTCCACACTGTGCAATTGACATAATTAGAGAAGGTTTCATTATGTCTGGTCATGGTTAAAATATCACAGTAAAACCTGTATATTGTGATTGTGCTTTCTGGTGCTGAGAACTCAGATGTCTCCATTGTGGTCTTTGCCTCGACTGTGTATTTGTCTCCTTTCAATCAGAAATGGTAATAGTTCCAGCTGATAAAACACTGCCATGTTTGTGAGTCAGGTCAATTTTGTTAGCCCTGCTTTTTCAGGGGGAGCAAATACATCAGGGAAAGTTTGAGCGATGGTTCAAAGTCATGTAGGGAGTCAGTGGCAAAAACAAAAGTCAAGTCAGATGTACTGATTCCAGATTCTCCTATTTAGCCATTGTGCTCTCTTATAAAGAAACAAAATCTAAACAAGGTTATGGGGAATTTCATAGTAAAGTATACCTCTGTTTTCAATGGCACTTACATTTGTCATAACAACTAAAGTTATTTCAAATAATTTAGTACTTACAATGTTTGCTCCCCTTATGAATGAAAGAAAGTTTCGGCTGATGGGTAACAGAATTAGCATGCAGTTAAAGTTCAGGCAGACGGCAGAGGCTCTTGCCCAAGCCAGTGATGGCTGTTCATATGTAAAGACAGGAGAACGAGACACAGTGAGAACAAGGAAACCAGGAAAACAGAATGCATTGGTTTTCTGAAGTGATAATGTGTAGTCACCAATTCTACTTACACCTAGAATAACTCGTGTGTAAAAGAAAGACTCCTCCTCTTCATACCAACAGTATGTGTCAATAAACAGACATAAATTAACTCCCAACCATGAGAGCTAGAGTTGAAGGAAAAGAGAACCAATCAATACTATTCTCAACCCTTTTTTTCTTTCCAAAGCCACTTGAGATTCTTTTGGGGGCTCAGTTCAAGTGAAATGAGCTTCTCAATATTAATCAGAATTAATGTAATTATTTTATAGATTATTTTATCATCTCATATAATTATTTTATAGATTAGACCTTAATAGTAATTATATTGGTAAGAAATTGTTACCTTTATATAAAAGGTTTTAAACACATATGGGTATTCTTTAAGGCATTTAATGGAAAGTACAAAGCCTTCAACATTACTAGTCAACATTACTAATCTGTTTTAAGTCAACGATGCCAGGAAGGAGGAACTCTTTAAAAACAACTCAGAAAGTGCTCTAGAAAACTCCAATTTCATAGTCTAATTCAAAGACTTCATTTGATTTAGAGAAACAGTTATACATTATGCAAAAACAAACTACTTGACTTTAAAAATAATTAAAAATAAACTCAATCGGAAAACAACTTTACATGATTATGCAAGGGTAAATTAAACATATATCTACTGAATGTTTTCTAACAACTTTTAGTCTTTTAACCATAGTAACACATGAAGCTATTTAGCATCCCTATACAAGCTATCCTAAAAACCAAAGGCTATTCAATATACATATTTGAAGTTGAATAATAGAAATAAAACTTACTGCTAATATGACAGAGAGACTCTCATTCAAAATCCAGCACCCCATCATGACAGTTTGGCTCTTTTGCTGTTGGCAAATTATTCCTCTCAATCACCTGACTTATATGCTTAGTAAGGGCTCCTCTGCTAAATTATTTTGTCTTTTTGTCTTAGGGAGCACCTACTGGGAGCAGCTCTCGAGGAATTTCTAATTAAGGACTTCTTGCCAAATGCGCATCACCGAGCCGACATGCCTCATGACCTGGTTGAATACAAGGCAAGTCTCTGTCTAATGATTCCTTTCTTCAAAGATCTCATAAGAAAAGAAAGCTCATTTTATTAAATTATCCTCATGTACTTTATACCCCATTCATTTTCTACATGATTGCAGTCAAGATGATAATAAGTCTTTATGTAAATTTGAGAAATAACCTAACTGCTTAAGGTTAGATACAGCAAAATACTTCACAAGAGCTTTCTCTACTTTGTTTATTTTCTCTTCTTTACTTCCTCCGCCCTTAAAAGAACCTCTTTTAAAAGACAGAGAATGGTGTGTAAATAAGCATGACTAGGACAATCTTTCAAAAGATGGTACAGCACAAGGAAAACGATCCTTTAAACAATCACATACAGGAGAACTCTCATAAATTTAAATGTGTAACTGTAAAGAATGCAGTAGATTATATTTGTGGGCTTAATGAAATCAATCCAATTTTTCCTAATCCCACCCGGTGCACCCGTGACCCCAGGAGGGGCTGCCCGTGACCCTGACCCTTTTCTGATTTTGCGTGCCATAGCTGTTAAATGCAACGGTTCCAACAGCCCTCGTAGGCAAAGTTGTGTCAGTTGAAGCAAGTTTTCTGGCTAGTCCTGGCCCAAGTATTTTATTTAAAATTTTGAGACAGTTAAGATGAAAAGGAGAGAAGATCTGGATCGTTGGAATGATTACCTACGCTTTCTTTGTCTTCCTCTGGTGAATCTATTTAATCGTCCTAGAAGAATTAGAAAATTTTAAAACCCTGATAAAAATAATAATTACTTAATGATCTAAACCTTAAATAAATAATCCCGGTACTAGGTTTAGAACTTTTGAGTATTGACCAATTAAATCACACATTAACTCTGTGAGGCAGGTATTGCAAGTTCTACTGCACATGTGTGGAAACAGGCCCAATGAAGTAACTTGTAGTAGAAGCAGTTGGGACTTGAATTCGGTTCTCTCTGACCTGTGCATCTTAATTTTTAAATGCTACCTTATACCGCATATTTTATGAAGTATAAGGACTTGTGCATCGAACATGCTTAATATACAGATATTAATTTCATTCCTATAAATTAGGTATATTTAAACCATAGAAATTCGTTTAACTTGTTAATGTCAAATAAATATGTTGTTCTGTGTGAGTAAATATGCTATTAATTTCTAAGTCATGCCACTGAATATACGAAAATAAAGTTATCCTATTATATAAATCATGCTTTTTTACTCCTGATATAAAAAGATGTCTGTAATATTTGGGGGGCCTTGCCGGCCCAGGGCAGGAGCTACTCCTCCCAGGTCGAGCTAATTCCCAGTAGCAGCAAACACCTTGCATGAGAACACGTCCTTGATGGGCAGACAAACCAATCCAGGCCGCATAGGTTCAGTCACTCCCTTCATCAAGTTCTCGCCAATGCAACATTCTCTCTGCCCCACCTCACCCCGGGACCAGGGACTGGTCCATGAGGGACCACCCTCCAGCCCAGAGTCTGCTGAAATTCTTCAGACTATTCAATCCTAAGTTTGGTCAGTTTGCCCACCCTGTCTTGCTCGTTCTTTTCTGCAAAAACCACATGAAGGCTCTGCCCCAGGCCCACCCCCGGCCCCTCCGGCCTCCTGACGGACGCAGCTGCTTCCCCACGTGGCCCCGCGTGGGCTGGTGTGCCCTCTGCTCTTGGGATCTGTAGGTAACACTTTTCATGCAAGGCAGCTGTCTCCATGTCTGTTGTCTTACCACCCTCCATCAGAACAAATCCCATTTTAACACAGCTGTATCTCCAGCCATCCTGAACTTTTGTATCACAGGTTAAACACTTTGATGGCTAGGTTAGCTTTCTATTTGTCACCCAGCTCTGACTGTGTTACTGCTTTTGAGCCTTAGTTTTCATGTTTGTTTGACGGGGCTAATTATATATAACTCATAAAACCAACCTCGTTTCTCCTTCACCCCCGGTTCCCCTAACACTCACACGCATGCACCCAGAGGCTCATAGACACGTTCACATACACTCACACATGACAGGATGCCTCTTTAGGAGAAATCTTAGATTTGCCAATAAAATTTTAGCAAATTTTCTTCTCTGTAGAAAAATAAATCTCTTCGAAGAAACCTCCCCCTCTAGAAATATATAAAAGCGGAGAAATCGTGGCAGCATTGACCTGAGGTTAGAGTGCAGTTAGTGAAATATCTTCAGTTGCTTCTCTAACAGTGAGCAGTAAAAGCCTTCACAGCCATTTCTTTAAGCCAATAATCTTCTGGAATGATTTGTTATTTCTGAAGTGTTTAGGATTTACATATCTTAGAGACCTTATTCAGTTGGGGTATAAAAATTAATTCAGAGAGAATACACCTAGAATTTTTTACTATCTTGTCTATTTTAGATTCAATGAGTATGAGGAAGATTTGGAATTTTCTAGCCTTCTGTACTTTTCACGCAGCGTTACCAATGAGAGACATATATTGCCGAATAATAATGTGTGGTCACTTTTTCTTTTTGTTAATCGCTCAGAATATTTCTGGTGGTAAAAACAAAATTTAAAGGTTTAGTTTTAAAAACATATCTTTGCAGGCTTCATTCCTGTTTCTAAAATGTGTTTATTCTTCTTTTGAATAAGTAAAGGTGCATTGTGTTAAACTATAGCTATTACTCATTTATAATGTATAATAATGGATCATTGTTGTACTGTGAAAACTTAAGTCATGACTTAACTTCAGCATTTTTATTCATAGGTTTTATTTTTGTAGAACTTGCCATGACATTTAGTTTACTCATATAAAAATACGTGAACTTCAAATTACATTCAAATGCACCCAGAGCTCAACACTTTGGTGCAATTGGTGGACATGCTTTTACTTCTCGACTTCTTAATTTTCACAAATAGGTATAATTCAGCAACACTGGTTGGTTTTCAATGTTAGAATCAGACCTCCTACGGCTCAAGATATTATATCATATCACACACCCAAGTCCAACTCAGTTCAGCCTCTGAGCTCCTTCCCAAAGCTCTCAGATTTGATAAATAAGGCATTGCGATTACCCTCATTATTTGTAGTTGACCTGGTGAATGCTGGGGAAAGCCTTTCATGCCCCAAATGTCTGCCTCAGTTTCTACGTCACTGGAAGAATCTGTACCGGTTGCAGTTTTCAATGAAGACTATTTGAACTGGGCCAAGTTAATGGGTTTGTACCTAAAGAGAGAGGAAATGGTACAAGATCTACTAAAATGACGTAAGCGCCCAGAATTTGATATACTCTCACCTAATCGTTTTCATTGCTAGTAAGCAGTGCCCATTGTATTTCTCAGAACAAAGGAAGTGAAACTTGCGATGCTTATTTCCAAGGTGGGTAGTCTTTCTAATGAAATGGATACACACTGGCTTCTCCAGCAAACACACTGAAGATATGTAGATTCTTTCCCTTGTAAAAATCACCAGTAACCAACACCCTACGATGGAAAAGCAGGAGCGAGACAGAATGAAGATGTTTGCAAAGACAGGCTAGCTGCTCGCGCACGTGAACCCGAACTCGTCATTGTCCGCACTGCGGCCCCGTGCTGCCTTGGCTGTATTACATTTTCCATCCTCTTTCGTTTCTTACTTAAACCGTTGACCCAACAAAGAAACAGTTTGGTCCCCAAGGCCGAGGGCGATCACCTGGTTCCGCTGGTTGCTACAAACTATAGTCAAAGTTCCCTGTGGGTATAGCCGAGTTCCTGCAGAAGAAAAAGGGCGTGGCCAAAGTTTCCTCTTCTCAGTGTTAAGCACCCGATATTCCTTCTCCTAAAAGCATTTATCTACACCTAATTATTAAATTGAGAAGAGATGAATAAAATAAAGAAAAAAAAACACATGCACATATAATCTCAAACTTCTACCTGGATATCTTGAGGAGCATTTATTGTGCTAATTGTGTGTTTATGTTAGATAAATCATATGTTGGGTAAATTTCATTTTTTAAAAAGAAAATCAGGATAAAAGACAAAAGGTAAGAAATCTCATACTTTAAAACATACTTGATTTTCAAATAAAAGTTAATTAAGCAAGTCACCAATGCCTTACCTTTTGCCGAATGAAGTATTTTTATTTTAGGAAACATTGTGCTCTCTTAATATCATTTTTAAATGGCTTGTATTATAAACCTAGTATATGTTATCCTACTCATGCTCTACCCCCTCCTATGGCATCATTCTTTTATTTATGCTACTTTCATATTTTGAAATGAATTCTCACGGAGACCACTGCCGGCATCCCATGACGCTAGGCCCTGTGCGTGAGAGGTCTGCGTTCCGTCACTCGGAGGCCTGCAATGTAGTAGCAAGGCGACAGGTGCAAGTGCAACAAGGGATGCGCCTTTTCAAGGTGAGTGCGTCCTGGAGTGGCAGAGGCTGTGCTCCTGGGAGTGCCAGAGCACAAAGGCATCCAGGTGAGGGACTGACTCTCGGGAGAATTCTCTCCAGAAGTGGATCAAGCTTGGTCAAAAATTATATAGTGTGGAGAAGAGAAGGAGGAAAATAGGTTTGTCTCTGTGGCTCTCAAAGGGTCACTTGAATAAGCTCCCAAAACATCAGAGCACACGAAAAATACTCCTGCCTCCAGCCCCCTTCCTTTCTTTGGTTACTTCCGATCCGGCGTGCTCAGCCCGGCGGGCTTCGGGGCTTTGTTCTACTCCCATCCTCCCACCTTCATCTTCCTCATGTTTGTGTATGTTTGCAACACGTTATATTTAGCGAGTCACCTGAAACCCTTCTCCCATTCATTTAGAGAGTTGCTTCTGCAGGGCATGGACACTGTCACCTGACAATCATAGCCCGCAGAGGACAGAGGGTCCAACTCACCATTTTTTCCCCCAAACTAAGTGACACAGCTCAAGCCTCCCGGTTGACCAGTTTTAACTCTGTGGCTTAGGAATCTGGTGGAAGCTGAAATGGTCAGGCCTTTTAGGTTCTATACCGTGTCCAACATGCTTTGGAACTTAGTGTTAAATAATCAGCACACAACCACACTCATTCCTCTGCTTCTTTCAAACGTTAGGACAATCCTGTACAAATCTCCACACAGACACAGGAGTGGGATTTTCAAGCAGTCCGTGTTTTCCCTTAAAGTTGGAAAGTGAGAGGGAAGTTTTCCTAGCCAGGCAGTGGATCATTTAACTTCTGAATCCAGGAGAATCTGAAGTTGAAGAAGGCTAGTCTAGAAATCCCTTCTTTGCATACCCAAGCTGTTCATATCTCAGAAGTCAAAGTGGATGCCAGAATTCCATAGATTTCATTTTTCCGGATGAACATTTATATTTGAACATATTTCAAGCCAGATGGTTTACAGTTCATGTATTTGTTGCCGTTTTCCTGCCACAACAACTAAATATTGAAGACACATATTTGTGATGAGAAGAGCACTTCCAAACCACCGTTGCCTGCTGCTCTTTCTCAAGGCACACTCGCTAATCCCCCATGTGCCGCAGAAGGTTCTGGAACCAAGCAATGAATTACATCCATTTGATTTAATAGAGAGAGAAGGGGTGAAATAATATAAATCAAGCTCCCTATAAATAAATATTTCTTGTAACAGCCATGAATTTTCTGGTAATGAGTAAGAAAGCAAATGAGCATCTATTGAAATATTCTGTTGTCACGATCCATTTAGACAAGCTGGAAGGTTTACTTTTAAGCACGCTAGTAACTTACAAGATAGTTTGCCAAACTGGGCGACAGCTTGGTCAGAGTTCAGAACGGGAAGCTCAAACAAAGGTTTATTTTGTTTTTACAGTAAAGCCACCAGCTGTGGAAAGGTGAGCTGTAGAAAGACATGCACATTTGTACCGAAGGGTGCCAGTGTTGCTCGGCGGGTTCAGCGGTCTCTCCCTTCTGGGGTGAAATGATTTACTCTTTCACTCACCCTCTCGTGTGCAGTTTGTTATTATTCTACTCTACTATCAATATTTGCATTATGACAACTTTGAAGATTTATTTTGTTGACAAAGGGCCATTAGGAAGCTAAACCAAAAACGATACAAATATTTTTTAAAAAAATGGAACAAAGAATTATAAGCACAGAAAAAAGACATGTTTGCTTGTCTTTTCTACATGACTAGATTTCTATAACTATTCAATAAATAGTAAACCAGAAACTGTCAAAATGGGACAACCCTGCCCACCGCCATCGTCATCACAATCATCCAACAACTCAGGACATGCACACACAAAAGGGCTCAGTAATATTTTCTCTAGAGACGGTTTGCAGAGCCTCATACTTTGAATCAAAATTGCTTAGAATCACAGTACTCGAGAGCTGAAGGAAATCTTAGGGGCGATGGAGGGCAATAGTCTTACATTAAGGACTAGTCTAAAGTCATACTGCTGGTCAGTGGAGAAGCCTCACTAGAGCCCAGGTGTTCAAGTCTACTGGTTGTTCCGTGGCATCCCTCACTATACCTCTGTTTCCATATTTTTGCTCTATGGTGGAAAACGATGAAAGAACTAGCAAAGAGCATCTCCAAAAGCCTACACCAGGAGCCTGGGTCCTAGACAATGGGGTCCGACGTGCTAATAGGGAGGGTATAGTCGCTGTCCAGAAGCGTGGAGAATGTGTGTTTCCAGAGGGCCTCCCAGACGCCAGGCATTTTGTACATTGTGATAGTTAATCCTGCAGACTGAAGAGGAAGGTGTAAGACCTGTTTTATAGGTGAGGAGGGTGTCGGGAGGCACAGAGGCTCAGTGACTCTCCTACAGTCCTCTAGTTAGTGAATGTCACGGTGGAGCTGCAAGCCCATGGCGTCTGGCCCTCCCTGCCCCCGCCCCCTGCCTTAGTCCTGTGGTCTGCCTGTCTGACCAGCTTACTTTTAAGATAGATGCAAAAATGCATTTCCCAAACTGCTGACGACAACTTCCCTGTGTGCAAGGATGCTTCTGTTTTGATTGGCGTCCAGAGCTAAATGCATTTTATGATGGCCTGGCTAATTAACTTGAACCAATAAAGAAAAAATATGATTCCAAATGACTGGAGCCCTTAGGCTGTGTTTCTGTCACATGCAAAGATAGGCTCAGTCAGCTAGTGCTACTCCGTCCCACCTCTCTGACAACATAGCTCTTGAGAGAGTGTAGATTTTATGCCAAAGTTTAAAAGTTTATACTTCAAGCATTTTCCCAGTGGAAAAACATAATTTAATAAGACAATTGTCCTGAAGAAATGCCTTGTTATTGGTACGTAATTTAAAACCAAAATTTATTTTTTCCACTGACACATTTTTAGCACTTTTCTTGGCCAAGAGGAGAAAACAAAATAATTGCTCCGAATCCATGTTGGAGTGCTTTTTAGAAGAAGGATCTTCATCGGGAGGAAGTAACTCCTAGAACCATGTTGTTGAAAATGAGTGTATTGGTCTATGGTCACTTTTGATGCCTGGTTCAATTCCTACATCCCTCTCCATGTGACTCAACATTTTCAGCCAATGTAAGTGTCGGTTGAATCTGAGGTGCCACCATAGCTATAGCCCCCAACTGTAACTGTTCTATTTTTTGGTTCAAAGTCTCTTCCAGCTCTGCAACTGGAGTAGTTGCCTTTCTAAAGCACAGAATGTATCATGGCTAACTCTGCTTATATATCTGACATGACCCTCATGAGAGGCTGGCCCCGTGCTTCCACTCGAGCTTTGTCTCTTCCCAGGTTTCAGCATACCCTCTGAGCCAACCACATCTGTCTACATGTTGTTTCTGCTTTCTGGAATGTTCTTCCTTCTCTTTTCTGCCTTATATTAGTGGGGGTTCTCCAAAGAAATAGATCCAATAGGACACACATACACACTTCCACTCAGATTGATTGATTTATATTAAGGAATTGTGTCACGGGACTATGGGAGCTGGATGCTTGCAATTTGTCAGCCTGGTAGGCTGGAAACTCAGGTGGGGTTTCCTTGTGTAATGCAGGAGCTCCAAACTGGGGGAGGTACTTAAGGGTTTGTGATATTCCGAAGAAACTACCTAGAGGATTAGCAGACGTGGACATGCCATTTATTAGTCACATTACAGGGGAGTGCACCAATGGTGGCAGGTCGGTGTGATAGAGACCGCACCCCCTCCAGTGTGAGGCTCATTATAAGGGGTCCCAGACAAAGGAGGCATGTGCCTTACACATGACCCAACTCTATTACCTCAGTATGTACGTACATGCAGAAAGAAAAGTTCAAGAAGCAGTCGCAGGACCAGAACCACTCCCAAAAGGAGATGAGGAAGGAGTTACCATCCCTTCCCAAGACAATACACATTCCTCTTGGCCAGGGACCCCCTGCCCGGTCCTTGTCACAGGTGGTGGGAAAGCCATGTATTGACCCCACACCTTGTTTCAGTCTCGAGAAGAATTCTTTCTACTTTGGGAAACGTCAGTCTTTGCTCTTCATGCTTTCAAAAGATTCAAGGGGGGCCACCCACAGTACAGACTTTTACTCAAAGTCCAGTGACTTAAACGTTACTCACTCACAACCTTCACAGCGACGTCTGGGCCGATGTTTGACCAAGCCACTGGGCATCCTAGCTTAGTCCAGTTGACATATTAAGTTAATCATTACATGTCTTATCAACTTAACCCCCTTCAACGATTAATTCAAATATGACCACCTTTAGAAGGTTTCTTACCCTGAAATAATTTCTGCCCGGTATAGTTAAGTATTGTGCTTAAAAGAGGTGTTGTTGTTGAAGGTACAGTTTGCCACCAGGGGGCAGCAATTTGTTCAGTCTGGGAGATAAAGAGTGATTTTTCCAAGGAGTTTGCGCCGTGATCTGAGTCTTGAACGATGAACTGCAATTCAATCAAGAAGAGAGATATGCAGGAGTTTTCCATGCAGAGGGCGCACCAGGTGTGAACACAGAGCCACAAAACCACATGGGTGTGGGGGAGCTGCGTGTACACAGAGGTGAAAGGTGAAGGCAGGACAGACAGGAGAGGGGACTGGATGGTAGGTGAGGGTCGATCACTGGAGATCTCCATTAGATTCCTAGGGTTGCTCTAAAAGACTACCACAGAACTGGCAGCTTCAGACAACAAAGACGTATCGTCTCGCAGTTCTGGAACCAGAAGCCCAAAACCAAAATATCTTCAGGGTTGATTCGTTCTGGAAACTCTGAGGGAGAATCCCTTCCACGCCACTGTTGTCCCTTCTTGGCGGCTGCCGCGCCCTTGACATTGCTTGGCTTGGGGCTGCATACTTCCTGTCTCTGCCTCTGTCCTCATGTGGCTTTCTTCTCTCTGTCGCTATGTCTTCTCCTTTTCTGCACCCGTTGTCCTATTTAAGACCCATTCTAATCCAGGATGATCTCATCTCAAGATATTTACCTTTATTACATCTACAAGAACCCTTATTCCGAATAAAGCTACATTCCGATATTCTGGTTAGACATCTCTTTTGGGGGTCACAATTCAACATATCATAGCCTTGTAAGAAAAATAATAGATTGGATCTGAGCCCACATTCAGGGACAGACCGAGATTTTAGGTGGTTAATGTCACTGCGTAGGGGGCCTGAGGTGTCTGTTGGGACTGACTCCATCTGGAGGGGGCAGCCGCCACTCGCCTCTAGAAGGAATGTGGCCCAACACTGTTGGCTTTTTAAGTTTTGTAGAAAAGTCAGATTGTAAGTATTTTATATGAAATTTCCTTATTTTTAAATTCAGAGTCAAATTTAAATTAAAATAAAAACAAGACAGACATCATAGTAGGAACCCAAGCAAACACATCTGTTGGCTAGAAATGGCTAATGGGCCCTCTGTTTAGAACTGACGAGCTGTGGGAAGATGAGACCGTAGAAGCAGGAAACATGGGCCTCAGCTTGTTGCATCAGAAGATGACCTTGGTGTCAGAGGGGACGATGGCCTGGAGGGAGGGAGCCTGGAAGCCAGAAGGCCAAGTGGGGGCACCATTGCAATGACCACATGAAAGTTAACTCAAGGTATGGAGGCCCCGACACGTCACCGAGCCCCAGTGAACACTTACTGAATGAATACAGGAGTTAATGAACATTTAAAAATTCTAGGACACATGAAATAATAAAACCTGAAGAGGCAAAATTTTTTTCTATGGAATTAAAATATCAAAGAATCCTTTTTTCTCATTTTTAGGAACTAGATCTATCAAGTACCATTCTGCTTTCATTTTCAAATAAAAACTATACACAACTAATTAAATTCATATCGCTTATTATGACAAAAATAATTTCTTTTAACTTTTTGTGGACAGCACCACATTCTATGTTAAGCTGTTAATACTCATAACCATATGATTTTAAAATCAACCAAGCCTGAAAAATAATTGTCTCCGACATTCCCCGTGATCAAAGCAACCCCAATTATACTATTCTATTAAGCAAATTAAAAAATAGTAGTACAATTTCTAACCTTTCTTAACTGTAATTAGTCATCTAACTATGTATCCAAATTTATTTGATATATTTGCATAGTTAATTAATTATGATTTATTTAAAAGTGTTCCATTTGTATAAGTTTGTTCTCCTTCGCCTACAAATCAGATTGCCAAGGGATAAATTTAATTTTTAAATATCTTTTTAAAATCATGTTAAGATATGCTTAAGACACAAAAGAAGAAAGTGCTGAAAGTATACAATTCGCTCTCTTTAAAAAAAATAAACTTTTAAAAGAGATGGGGGCTCACTTTGAGGACCCTCATAACTAAAATGCAAATGAGGCACTTGAGGAGCTCTGGAATCTCCCTCAACAACAATTGACTGGATACTGAGCCACAAAAGACAGCGCCCCCTACAGTGTTGGATGCACACATACCCAGAGAACGAGCATTCAAACCTGTGGGATCTATTAGGCTCTACTACATTCACATGACCATTAAAATCACATGATCTAGGATGCATTGCATCAGCGAGAGCCTATGTATCACGCTCGAGGTCAAAATACTACAAGGCATAAGATTAAATATTTAAAAATTTTTTGCAACGAGTACCAGATATTAAATTGGGTATATATCTGCATGAACTCAAGTGTCCAAGTGAAGACTTCAGTCAATTATTCTGATGTTTACAAATACTATCAAATTTCTCCTGGATTTTCTGGACGGTGTGAACATATCTGTACAGGCTCAATTTCGGAGACTTCTGGTCAAGGCGGTGGCCTTAGACACGGGAACACCACTACTGCCGAAAGTCCATAGACATGTCAGCGCAACTACTTTTAAATATTAAGAAATATGTGACGAGGGTTATAATACAAATGAAACTCCAGCTAGCCAAGTGAAGAGAGTATGCAAAACAGTCGTGGTGAGAGGGGGGTTCCAAGGCAGAAACTCACTTTAGGATCTACAGGGTAGAAAAGATGCTCCAGGTGTACCCAAGAGGTGACAGCGGGCTCCCCGCCCCATGGCAGAAGCTGTGAAATCACCCCCAATACCGATGAACAGGAGCATCTTTGCTTGGAAGTCCGGAAGACAAGGGCTCATTCTGTGGGAGGAAGGAGCTGCCCTGAGAGTTGAAACCTTGAAAGATGATGAAACACGGAACCATAAATTAATGTAGAATTATTGATAATTCATAACCAGTGGGATTTTTAGTGTCTTGGTAGAGGTACTGGAAAATGTTCCATGAGAGGTAGGACTCAGCTATTGGGTTTCCCTTAATATTAAGGATGCCTTCATATATTGAAATTTTTAAATTATTATTACTTTTTATTGTATTTTTTTCCCCCATGACCATTTATCCCCCTTTTACCCTCTCCTACCTCCAAGACATACAAAGTTTGGTACAAAGCCAACAGCACATAGACAGTAAATTAGATAATTACCATCTAAATGATTAGGACTAAGAAAAGCAATAACTTCACAGAGAGAAATTATTCCAAGTTATTTCTAAAAAGTAATATGACTACATTTAAAATTATATACTATAAGAACAGAAAGAACTACAATATACTTTTCATTGGTACTATTATTCTAAGACCAATGTGTGTAATGAAGGATAAAGAAAATGAATATCCCCATTGGTGTCATGGAGAACCATGGTTTTCAATGTGAGGAAAAATGATACAGATGTGTGGGCAATGAGGCTAAGTAGAAATTCTGTAATTACAGATTGGAATTAGCAGCATTAGTATAAAGTCATGCTATATATTTACCTAACAGGTTTTTTTCCAGCTATGTTCATTAAGAAGGCCTGGCTGGAGGTGGAGTGTGCAGGCACCATCAAATGGCAATGGGCAACAAGTGGGGTTCTGGTGGCTCGGTGTGTGGTTTCTAAATACCGTTCACCAGAAAAGCAAACCACAGTCCATGGGGAGTGGCTGAGTCCAGGTCCGGGGCAGGAAACTTATGACAGCCTAGGATCTCTCAGCAGACAGAGAGCAAGGAAGCTTTCAAAGACTCTCAGTAATGTCTCAGATAGACCTGGGACCAAACTGTGAAAGTTCCCACTGGCCAAAGATGGGGCAGAACCAATAATGATAACATATCAAATATATTTCAATGCATGAATTCATTAAGATACTTGAAAAGAAGCATCTCATTTGTTACCTAGGAAGTTCATTATCTGACAACATATTTAAGGGAAAGGATAAAATGTTTTTACATTTTTACCCTATCTTTCTCTTTAAACTGTACCTCGGGTAACAAAATAAAGGGAAAGAATGAAATATTTTTACATTTCTTTGCTGTCTTTCTGTTTGAACTGCACCTAGGACAACCAAATAATTGAATTAAAAATACTCTTTTTAGGAGGACTGCTTTAAAGCTTACACTGCAAAGGGAATGATAAAATTTTCAAGTTGCCATTTTATACCTCCTAACCCTAAGTCTAACCCTAATTCACCTTGAGTGCATCTCTAGCTGTTAACATTGAAAAAAGAAATTTAATCAGATGTTAGGAATCTCTTTATGATATAAAACATTATGAGATACTTTTGCCAAATAAAATATTGAAACTTTATTTAATGAGGCATCTAAATCTAGCCACTGATTTTTAAAAAAAATACTTGGTATAGAAGAAAATTTAAAATCATACCTGGATGCATTTAGTAAATTCCAGACTAAGAGATGCTCTAGAAGACAACCTGGTCAGTTTCTTCAAATAACAACAACACAAAAGTCAGCAAAACTTTGTTGAAAAATACTGAAATAGGTTTAAAGTAAGCAAAATGTATACCATGTTCATAGATGTAAAGGTTCACAGTGATAAAGAAGCCATTTTTCCTCCCTGCAAATCAATCTTTAAATTCAATGCAACTGCTATCAAAATCCCACTACTAAGTTTCTGGAATTTGAGAAAAAACTTAAAATATTATATCAAAACATAAAAGTCCAAAAATATCTAAGACAAATTTAAAAATTAAACAAAAGAAATAATAAATAATATAATGATCCTACAGATACCAAGGCTTAATATGAAGTTTAATTTAAAAATATATAAAATATATAGTATAAAACAATGTGAACCATGGTTTTTGAATGAGAACAAATTGCGGAATGGAATAGAATATAATGTCTATGAGCGTGTTTGTCTTATGTGAGAACTTGTTATATGAGAGGAGCCATTGCAACTCAGTGAGGAGAAGATGAACTATTTAATACATGGTAAGGAGGTAAACGGCTTTTGATATGGCAAAAATATAACTCAGCACTTTTTTCACATCACCTACAAGTCAGTTCTGTGTGGATTAAATACCTAAAGATAAAAAAATGAAATTATTAGAAGAAAATACATGAGATAGAATTATCATCTGGGAATAGAAAAACAATGTCTTAAGCAAGGTGCAAAAAGCACAACTCTAGAAGAGAATATTTATAAATTTGACACATCAAAATTAAAGTACTAATTTATGCAATAACAAATGCAATATGTAGTTAAAGTAATGTGAAAACTGAGAAAAATTTTAACATATATAACTTATATAAGATTAATATCTTTTGCCCTGGCTGGTGTGGCTCAGTGGATTGAGTGCTGGACTGGCAACCAAATGCTGCCAGTTCAATTCCCAGTCAGGGCACATGCCTGGGTTGTGGGCCAGATCCCCAGTGGGGAGCAGGTGAGAGGTAACCACACACTGATATTTCTCTCCCACCCTTCCCCTCTCTCTAAAAATAAATAAATAAAATCTTTTAAAAATAAAAAAAAATGGTTAATATCTTTAATATAAGAACATTCTAGAAATCCTAAGGAAAAAAGACAAAGAATTAGAAAACTAGGCAAATGAAACTGGACAACTCTGAGAAGAGGAAATCAAATTGGTCAACACACTTATAAAAGGAAATTTAACTTTATTAACAATCAGAGAAGTACAAACTGAAGAAACAAAGTATTCTTTCTTACTCATTTGATTGGCAAAAATTAAAATGACAGATTCTATTGAGTTGGCAAGAAGAGGGAAATGGAACTGTGCCAGCCTGTGGGTGGAAGTGTTAATTGTTGTAACAACTTTGGAAAGCTGTTAATAATGTAGCTGTCTTGAATATCTGTACACTCTACCACCTAGCGATTCTTCCAGATACCTGCCTTAAAGAAACTCTCTCATGTATCCAAGGAGACATGAATAAAAGTTTATCACAGCTTAAAAAAAAATGTTTTAACAACCTCATGTCCATGAATAGGGAAATATATAAAAAGCACTTGATTTTGAGCTGTTTGCTATTATAATTCTGAGTGTTACCTTTCTGACTCTTAAGCAAATTCATCTTTTGACATGTGTTTTACTACTGATTTGGTGCACACAATTATGTGTCTTTCTTCCTCAGTGATTTACTAAAATTCTATTTCTATATGTTCATATGGATCCCTAAATAGGAAAAAAAATGACCAGAAATAAGTTTTGGAAGATACCCGTAAGTAGTAACCCAGGGCTCCAGAGGAAGACCCTCTTTGTGAGAGGGACGGAGGAGGCCGTGTTTAAGGAAGCGATTGCGGCGGAGAGTGTAGGGGAGCGATGCGGCGCCTGGGGAAGGGAGAGGGCGTGCGAAGCGTGAGAAACCCGAGGCAGCACCCTTTCGGTCCAAAACTCCAGGTCAAGGTTTGCGTTCTTTTTTTTTTCCTGTTTGAAATAAAAGAATGATTGAGCAAATACTTTATAAAAATTAAGTTATCTCTATTAAGAGATTTTAAAAAGCACATATAATCTTTCAAATAGATTCCTGTTGCTGACTTTTGGGCACAAAGACTATGAGACTATTTTCTTCTTTTATGATTAGATGTTAATTAAATATTCTGATTACATTACAGAGTGATTACATATTCCCTTGCTTCAGTCTTTCCAAAGGCAGCGTTTTAGATGATCTTGAAGTAGTCTTTCATAAATTATCACTTAATAAAAGAAAAGAAGCGTAGCCAATTATAATTAAATGTTCAAGAGCTAACTTTTTTTTCTTTTTAAAAATAAGTTCTGGGAAATTTGTGCAGTCTTGTATTTTGAGAGACCAAAAAAAAAAAAAAAACCCCAACCCATAGCAACTGAAAAACGACATTGTTAAGTAAATGAGGTGCAAAATTTGATTTACCTTAATATTGTTACAGTCTGGTGGGAGAATCCACAATATTCTTCATCCTGTCACTTACAAATTAAAAAAGTATCCATTGTTTATTCGGCCCCTGCAATGCTGTGGCTGTCAGGGCAATGGCAGATGTGGTGGTAGGTCTAAGCTCGAACATGTTAAGAAACACGTGGATCCTACACTCGTGCGTGCCCATGCGAACACACTTATGTCCACTCCTTGAGGACAGGCATGGTGTGTGTGTGTGTGTGTGTGTGTGTGTGTGTGTGTGTGCCCGTGCAAGGAAATGCATTTCAACTACAATGAGTTACAATTTGGGCAGCTGGTGATACTCTTCTGCTTATGGGTCTTGAATAATTTACAAACTTTCACTTACATGCAAATTTAGGACTCTGTCATGCAGATCATTTAGGAGAAAATTTTAAACTTTTGGTAATGGCACTACTAAATCATTATTTAGGTTTATGTCATTGTGTGCCTTCAGTTTTGGGTCACTTAGGAAAGTAGAATAGAAGTGCCATTCAGGGTTCAGGGTAAGTTTAAGCAAAATTAATTATCTGTCTAGTGGTTTATCTGGATCAAACTGGATCTGCTAACTAAATTTCTGCAGTTAGCTGAGTAAATGATGTAGAGATGACTCTGGAAATTTACAGTGTGGTACTCCCATGTATTACAGTCTCTACTATATATAATACAGTATGTTTTTCATTGTTGGTCTTAAATTTTCACACCTGGTTTTTCTCTTTGTCTGTGTAGGCAGAGGAGTTAATAATTTGTTTATTTTGTGTCATTGGTTATGGTGCTTCTGAGGTCGGATTGATGATTTAAATGTGGGAGGCAGCGGGGTTAGGCACACAGTCGCGTTCCCTTGAATCCCACCCCTGCTCTTAACGAGCTATAGCTACACTTGGCTGAAGCACTAACTAACCTTCCTGAACCTCAGTTTCCACAGCCGTGTAATGGAGTTGATTATAAAACTTACAGCATGATTTTAAGGATGCATTACAATGGTATAAATCAATTCCTGGGCACAGGACAGCTTAAATGCATAAACCGTGTTAGATATTATTCCTAAAAGTCCCTGTCAAGTAACGGGTCTCTGTTTCTTCTGTGAGACCTGGAGGCTTGGGCTTGGTTTCTTCCCTGTCACCTATGATAATGGTCTTCAAACCTGGCTGCAATTTCGGAGCACTTATGAAGCTTTAAAACAATATATATGTCAGATCTATTTCAAAATCAATTGGATATGAATTTTGGCTGTAGGCCTGGGTGTCATTATTCCTTAAAGTATCTTGAAGTGATTCTAATAAGCAGCCAGTGTTGAAAACTACTGGCCAACGAAGCCTTCCCTTCAAAGAAGGTTCTGCTCTTGGCTGTGTGGAGATTCAGGGGTGGGAGTGGAGGGATTTCTCTTTCACTTCACCAAAAAGCACCTCAAGACCCAGTTTATAACCCCGGTTTCATGTTTGCACCTGCCATTCTCTTCTCAAGCAGCTGCAGGTAGCTGCCCCCGCTCCTCCCCACCCCCCCACCGCCACAGTCACCAAGGCATACTTAACCCTTGGCTTTCTCGTGCAGCATCTACTTTCCCATGTGGTTGTCCACTCCCTTCTTTGCTTTCTCCTCCCTTGACTTTAACAGCAGCCTCATCTCGTTCCCATCCTCTTTCTCCCAATGTTCCTTCTCTGGCTCCTCCACACTCTCTTTTTCCTTTCTCTAGCCCTTAAGTGTTGGTGGCCTCAAAGGTTTCATTCTTGATATTTCTTTTTCCTTCTCACTCTTCATGTTCTGCTGCAGGTACTTCAGCCCCACCCACGGTTTCACCCTAATGATGATGAACCCCAATCTCTGAACCCAAACCTCTCTTTCTAGACCAGAGTTTCCTCTGGGCTCTGGTCTTAAAATCACCAAGTCTGCTGTCATCATTGCACATCTAGAGTCATTCCTGGCACACAGAAGGGACTCACTTACTTTTAAAACGGAAGTAACCTACCAATGAATGAATGGTCGGTAAGGCCAAGACCAGATTAAGCAGTTGGGATCTCATCCTGGAGCAATGAGAAATCCTCGGAAAAATTTAAAACCTCAGACTAAAATGATTAGATGTGCATTTCAGGATATATTAAATCTAGCCGTAGGTTAGGAGATAGGTAATAGCGAAGACTTTATAAAAAGATGAAATAAGAACATGGCAATGCTAATATTTATTGAGTTCACACGATCTGCCAGGAAAAAAGCACTAAGCTATGTACTTCACATGTATTGTCTTCTTTAATACACACACTAGCCTGTGAAACAGGTTAATTATCCTGTCCACCTCACTGATTAAACAACAACAACAGCAACAACAACCACTGAGGAATAGAGATTTAATATTTGCTTTGTGATACATAGCGAGCCAGCGTTGAAGCGCTAATCCCAGGAAGAAATCGTGAGGTCCTGCACTAATATTTTTCTGATGGAAGTGGAAAGGGGAAAGCTGATTCAAAAGTTAAGGAAACAGAGCTTGGTATCATTCAATGGTGACGGGGAAGGGGAAGGAGGAGGTTCACGAGACCTAGGTTCCTGTTCTGGGCATATTCATTGGTCTCGATAGACTTATGGGTCCAAAGTTTCCATCCCATTAAATCATCTGCTCCTTGACAGATCTTATCATTTTGCATAAAATTGCATTGACATTTTTGAACTTCCTATTCCTGCCTTCATCTTGATATTATCAATTTTTTCTTCTATTTATTCAAGTAATATAAATCATGTCAACACATCAAGACCCGTATCTCATGTTTTATCTCTTCCGTGAAACTTTAAAACAATAATTTTAGACAGAGCAGAATTTCTATTCCTTAGAATAGATTATCGACATCTAAATGTTTAGGCAAGGGGTCAGGGGTTGGACAGCATAACGCTAAAGTGCATGTATTTTGGAGCCAGAAAGACCATTCGTTCACGCTATTAACTGATGACTGCAGCAAGGTGTTATCTACCTTGAGCTGCATTTTCTCAGCTATAAAATGGGGATTTCAATGACAATGAATATAAAGTACATCGAATGTTAAATAATGTAATGCACGTACAAAGCTTAGTACCTTGACCGAAACATAGTAGCATTTACTAAATTTTGGCTAATACTACCTTTATTATTAAATGCTTATATTTACCTCAGTGTTCTCATAATGTCCTATTTTACACTTATTTGCTTTGGCTGCCCAGGAACAATGTGATTATCTCATGGGCAGGGAACGTGTTCAGCACATTTGGCAAATTGCTAAATACTCAATAAATGCTGAGTGAATGGATGATCGTACAACTTCTTTTGCTTTTATTTCAGCAACGAGCAATACATAGGACCTGTATTAGACCCTTACTAAACACATACTTGAGTGTTTTAAAATTATTATTAAAAAGCAATGATCAGTGTGATCTAGTGCTTGATTAACCTAATTGAATGGAACTCCAAGTACATTGTAACCAGAGGAGTTTTCTCTGCACTTCATAACAGCAGAACGTTGTGATGATGCATTTTCTTGGTATCATCATTGCATGAATATCTTTATCTAGAAAATTCCTATGCCCTTCATATGTATGCCATTGCTAGGACTGCAAGGGTCTCCTAGTTTGTGAGGAGGATAAAGCAGAATTGCTTCCTCTCTCCTTCCCTTTCTTCCGTTCTTCCTCCCATTCCTTCCTTTCCTCCCTTCTTTTTCCCTTCCCTCTCTCTCTCCCTCCATTTCCCTTCCCTCCCTTCCCCTTCCTATTTTTTTCTTTCCTTCCTTTCTTCTTCCCGTACCTCCTTTCCTCTCCCCCTCCTTTCCTTCCTTTCTCTACTCCAAAAATGAATATCACAAGCCTCTTGCCTACAAGGCACTGCTCCAGCATCGAGGATCCGAAGACGAAGATGAAGGTTCGGTGAGGAAGAAGACACACTCATCATCTCAGGGAGCTTATAGTTTAGGGCAGGGGATAGACCAGTTAATAGACAATTACAAAGCAATAAAGTAGAAGAAAACACGTGGTGTTATGGGGCAAACATGAAGATCATTAAGAGTTACTGCCCCGTTTTCTGTCATACAGGAGGTATCCAGATGGAATCCTTTGAGCCTACTAAGTTAACGGGAAAACATATCATTGTGAGTTTCAACCTAGAAGATGTAGGATAAAATTAGGCTGGAATGTCTTTTTCTCTTCTGACAACATGCATCTGATTTCACTGATGTATAATAGACAATTATGTGAACAAGTGTCTATAAAGTCCGCAAAGTCAGGTGACGTCAAGATATAACACAGGTAAAAGGTTACTGTCATCGCTGTCCATGAATCACCCCATTATCAATATTTTAGACTTTGAAACAAGATAATGAAAAGTTTCCTTAAAGCAATACATCAAAAAATTAAGCCATTCTTTTGTATTACCAATACTTCGGAAATAGGATTCTCAAGTCTTTCTAGATATGCATATGTGTGCTGATTGATTTTAGGTTTATCATTCTTCCCTTTATAACCACATGATACAAGAGGTCCTCTTCACCTGAGGTGTGATCATGGCAGCATTTGTCACTCTGACATTAACTAGAAACATGGCACACATGGATATGTATAGAAGTACCAAGGCAAAGATTACAAAATGTGTAAGAACACTTCACTTACCTGCATGCTGCGTTTCATTGTCTGCCATTTTCTTATCTAATGTTTTAATTTGTGCCATTAAGTGAATGTCCCCGCACATTCATAAACATATCCCATAATGATATTACTAGAGAATGCCCATCAATGTATCTGACTTTTTAAAAATGAACAGCTATATATGTACTTGTGCTGTCTCCCATGTGACAAACTACAAACTCGTTGCCACTAAAGAAGCTACTTACGGGAAATAGAATAATTATGCCACTGCTGTAAATGACAAGATTTCTCATTGGAACCATAGGCTGTTAATAAGGGTGGCGTCATTACAGATTTATCATGGTTGCACTTCTTCTGTGACTTTGCATTTACATATCTGTACATTCATCTGCATATGAAATTGAAAGCCATCGATTGAGACTATTGGAAAAAGAGCTTTCAAATCTGACAAAGTTGTTATCTGCATAGGCAAATCTATTCCAAGTGAGGCTTTTCATGAGTTTCCCTTGGGCCCCTTCAGTGAAACCATTTTTTTCCTCATTATGCTATTTTCTGAGTCAGATTTGCAAAGGCCACTATTTTGATTGTTTGCATTGCCCATTATGGGCTGAATCTAGGAGACACAGTAGTTAGAACAGAGTGGCCAATGAATAGCTAAGGCCCTGGGATCAGATTACAAGAATCAGAACTTGGACCTGTCTTTGGCTAGCGTTATGACCATGGTGACATTTTCTTTGAACTGATTCTTTAACTGCATGCTGGAGCAATAAGGCCATCTACTTTGTAGTTTTGTGTTGAGAAGTAAATGGAAAAAAAAATGTATAAGGCTCTTGGCAAGGACCTGCCACACAGTAAGTGCCGAATAAATTTAAGGTATTGCAAGACATGTACATATCAATTTTTTGAGATATAAGTGACAGACATTATATTAGTTTTAGGTATACAACTTAGTGACCTGATATTATGAAATGATTACCACAATTTAGTTGACATCCATTACTACACGTACTTAAATTTTTTTCTTATAATGAGAACTTTCGGTATCTACTTTCTGAGCAACTGTCAAAAATATAATACAGTGTTGTTAAGTGTAGTCACCCTGCTGTCCGTTGCATCCCCAGGGTTTATTTACCGTATAACTGGAAGTTTGTACCTTTTGACCCCCTTCACCCATTCCACCTACCCAAACCACCCCCACCTCTGACGACCACCAATCCATTCTTTGTATGTATTAGAACTAAAAAAAAAAATTTACATAGAAGCGAGATCACACAGTGTTTGTTTTTCTTTTTTGACTTATTTTACTTAGTATAATGTGCTCAAGATCCATTAATTTCATCACAAATGGCAAATTTTCCTTTTTATGGCTGAATAATATTTCATGGAAAAATACCACATTTTTCTTTACCCATTTAATCCTAAGCAACGGACACTTAGGATTCTTCCAGGTCTTTGCTGTTGTAAACAATGCTGCAGTGCGCATGAGCGTGCAGATGTCTGTGTGAGATAGTGACTTCAGCCTCTATGTTGTTTTCCATAGTTCCAATGGACATTCCCGGTAGTGCAACATTTTAATTATCAATACTGATATATGCATGTTAATTAGGTCTGTCCTCTCAGATTCTTACTCTGACGATCTTAATCACATTGTTGGGCTTTCTATGAAAATGTGTGCATCTAACAGGGTAATTGATGATAGAGATATAAGAGCTCTTCATAGCTTTATTAAAATGGTTCAGATAGCCCTTTTCAAATTCTAACCAAGTCTTTACAAATACTGCACCCTAATTGACAATAACAAAGATCAGATAATAACATTTTCTCAAAGACAGTTTCAAGATTAGAGAAACAGTAGAAATAAGTTCCATGAACTGTCAATAAAATGAAACAACAAAAACAGGGGAAAAAAGGTTAGTATTCTGCTACACACAGAAATAATTTGGCTTTTACTTAGTTTCATTTTTTAAAACATTAACATCAGAATCTCTTCTTGTGAAAATGGGGTCCTCCCAATTGTTATTCCAGAATGACAAATAATTTCAAGTACACGCTACCACTTTGTTTTTTTATGGTCATACTGACACAGTATAGTCTGATGAAAAGAACATTCAGGAGAAGATAGGGCTGCATTTTAACCTAATCTCTTCCTCTAAACAGCTGTGTGATAATCCACTTACCCACCGAGATTTGCCCAGTGTGAAAGGAGGGTGGTGGACTACATTATCTTCTGAGGCCCCTTCTATCTCTGATATTCTGTAACCTAGGAAATTTATTAGAATGTCAGCGCAGACTTGCAGATGCAGAAAACCAGTATCTGCTGAAGCCGTCTTTTCTAGGATGTAATGGTGTGTTTACACTGACTGGTGCTTGTTCTCATGTGTGCCGCACTGCTGATTTCAGAGGGGTTCAGAAGACCTGTCTTCCTAGAAATATTCAAAATCACAGTCTATTTAAAACAATTAAATAATAGTCTGTGTTTTGCCATTTTGTTTGCATTTAGGATAAAACAGCTATTTAATCTGTATAACAATTTGAAACTAATGATGGTTAAATCACCTAATACTCCTTGATATCAATGCAAATTAATCTGAAATTTAACTCCATTTGTTGGAGCCTTTGAGTCCCCAGGCACTTGTTTTAGATCTCCTCTAGGAAATGATTTAAAAACATTCTGACATCAAATCCTTCCTGACTTTGGGGACTGCATTTCAAAGTACAAGAATTTTGCATATTGGATCATAAATCTGTTCCATAGGAATTCGGTCTCCTTAGATGCCAGCTTTTGTTTTATGCTTCCAAAAACAATTATACTAATCAAAATGTCTAAGCAGGGGATAAACAGAAGTAGCAAGTACATTAGAAGCCAAAACAAGATTTTTTTTTTTTTTAACAGACAGAGAGGGAGAGACACCTCTTTGGCATTCACCATTATAAAACACAAGATTAATTCAGTTCTCAAAAAGAAGGCTAAGTGCATAAAATAAAGAACACAACCATTATCCATCTCAATGGATATGCCTCCAACTTACAAATCCCAACAATGCATAAAAAATACATGATGTTATTAGCTGGTGGAAGCTGGCAATATATTGTCCATAACTTATTTATATAAGGCTGTCCAGAGAAGCAACACTTGACTCTGCTGGCTCGGCAGAGAGGGGCTGGGACCTGGACTTGGGCTTTATGGGCAGTCAGAGGGTAACTGACAAACACTCTTTGAAAACAGATGAAACGTGAGACATCTTAACACCCCTGTCATTCTCTTCTGGACCTGTCCTCATTCTTCCTCTATGTTCCTGCCGATCTCACAAATCAAGGGACATCTAAGTGTTTAGTCTCAGCTTTGTACCTAGTTGTTTACATCCCTGGTGGATGTATTAAACTGATGAATGTCATGAAAATTAGGAACTGGTGGTTGTAGTCAATCACAGAGTTACCTGAAAGGGTGGCCTCTGTCTCTACTACTGGAGCCAGGGCAGGGGCCTCTGTGGAACTGAGGCTACCTGGGATGTCAGGGGAATGTAGAGAGAGAGTCATCAGCGGTAGGTCGTATGGCTTTCAGGGAGCTCCATGGGTACCAATAAGAAATACAATGGGAATAGGGCTCCGCTTCAGGAAAGGAACTCTTGAATTTGGGTGTTCAGGGGTCCTGGGCCCCTGACGGATGGCCCATGGCCTGGCTGGGACTACTAATGGGAGGTGCATTGATTGGTTAGTTATGACAATTCATGGTAATAGCTCCTGTCTTCTGTATCTACATTCTGAAAATGTTGTTTCCATGACCACCTTTAAAGTTTGTCTATACACAAAGTCCTTTCCCCTTTGTTTCTAAAAACATTTTTATTGCTTTTAAAATACAGATTTCAACTAAAAAGGGACCTTAATTTTTCTTCACATAGTCAAAGCAGTGAGTGGGAAAGGCCAATATTTTCTAAGAATTGCTAAATGTGTCTGTCAGGCCCCAGGTTTAGGGCTGGTGCTGGGCTCTCGGCTGCCGCTGTGTTTCCTGCAGACTGAACGTTTCTCATTAGGACATGACAGGCTGGTGTCAAACTCCCCTGCCAAACCGGCTCTCCCAGTCTACTTGGTAGGGATAGCGCACGTCTTTTAAGGTCATCAGTTGATAGGGAAGTTAGAGCGTCTATTTTTCCTGGGATACCACACAATTGATTTCTCAAAGGTCACCAATGAACTCCTTCAAGTGAATTGAATTTAAAATTTAGTTTAGCCTTAAAGGGCATTGCAGTTCAATGGTCTAAATCAGAGATTAACAATTAAAATTCCCAGCTCTGTTTTTTCTGGCTTATGGGTGACAGGAGCAATTTCGTGGACGCTCGGTATTAGCCAAGATGGCCCTTGCTCCTCCTTACGTGAATCTTCCGAACACATGATGTGGGATATATTTGTTCCTTTATAAGATATAACTTAAGAATTTTAAGATGATTGGATTTCATAACTTAATATAACTTACTTTAATTCATTAATTAGAACACTGCTTCCTTGTTGAGTTCACGTGTACCAGGGGAGGTGCCTATGAACCATCTATTTATGAATCCATGGTATGAACCCCTTTTAGAGATATTTTGGTTTGATTGTTCAGGTTCAGAAGCCTGGACAGGATATTTTGACAAATTTCTCTGGCGATTAAAATAAATAATAGCAACACACACAAACGCACACACATGTGTGTATATATGTGTGTGTGTGTATAAAATGGTCTGCCTAGAAGATATCCAAGCATGTATTATGAAAAATAGAGACACTTATTGAAGAAGATACAAGATACAAGAAACATTGTACAGAGGACAATGACGCCTCAGTTCCCTTCAAAGTAGGCACCTTGGGACCTCACATAGTTCTCCCAATCTTCATCAGCTGCCCGTCATATTTTCTTGTATTTACAGTCTGAAACCTCTTCCATTTCAAAGGTAATTTTAGTTTTGGGAAAAACCAGAAGTTGCAGGGCACCAAATCTACGCTATAGTGGGACTGGGTCACCAAGGGTAGTTTGGTGTTTTGAAAAAACTCTGCATGAGACGTGATGCATGAGCTGGGGGTGTTGTTGTGATGAAGCTGCCAATCACCAGTTGCCCATAGCTGCAGCCTTTTGAATCATCTGAATAGTTTCTGCAGAGGAATGTTCATGCTTAACGCAAAATTTGATGCAGATTCATTGCCCTACACGCTCAGTCATTTTGAATGCAACGGCCACACAGTACACATGCTTACTCAACAGCACTTACCACCCCCACTGAGTAGTACAATGAAGTCATCAATGTTCATGCACATGCATTCCAGTTACCTGTCCTTGGCTGCCAGGTTACTGATGTCACACAAACTGTTCTCATTATATTAACAATGGCAGGACTTTTCCTGGACAGATTTGAAATACATACGTACATGCACACAAATGCATATATTTCACTTCACATCATACTGTGGAAATCTTATAACATCTATGCACACTATAACATTGTAAGCTCATTCTTTTTCCTGGCTTGACTGACTAATTAATTTGATGAACATTTTTATTAAGAGTAAGTTTCTTTACTTCTCTGTGCCTCAATTTTTTCATTTGTAAAGGGGGCATATAAGAGTACCTGACTCATGTATCCTTGCAGTGCTGTTGTAAAGATTAAATGAGATATTATTGGTAAAGGGCTTAGAAATATATCTGGCAAATTTCTCAGTGGAAGGTGCATGAAAAAAATTCAATTTTCACTTAATGTGTACAGAGTGAACATCACCTGAAAAGTCCTGCTCCTCTTAGGGAAAGTATCTAAATACAGTAGTACAGTTGGAAGGACCTGGTGGACTCTTAATTAGAGCGATCCTTTTCACACTGATGAATGAGAATGAATTTTTATAGAGCAGCAATATTGGATGCAGTTACATTATGCCTTGATAACATTAACATTTGTTATGTGATTGGAGAAGAGCCCAGAAAAGTTGGAAGGTGAAAGGGTTTGCCTAGTCTTACTTTCTTTGATGATTTGCAGTTCCAAATTTGAGAGGTTTTGAGGCATAGATGGACCCTGTGCTTGGAGGTTCCTAAAATAGAATTAATTTTTCATGCTGAGTATGGATTTTTTAAATGCCAAGTTTCATTTAATTAAACAGTGAAACCAAACCACATTTCTTCTTAATCAGGAATATTCTGGGGAAAAAAAGTTTAGACAGCCAATGAATTATAACAAATAATAGTGAGTTCTCACTGAAAGATGCAACAGGTCAACCAATCTATGAACCTCTGGAGGGTAACAAGACAGTAAACTTGACATTGCACAGTATTTGACATACTGTGGTATTTGACATACAGTGAATCATTATTTACATTTTATCCAAAAACATTTACCTGAGAAAAGGTCATGACGTTAAATTTGGAGACATTTACAGCAATTGCCAAATGTTTACTATCTACATGAATGTCATGCTTCTCAGTCAAAAGCAGGTTGATGTGCTAAATGTCAATTATTTCAACTTGTTGGATGGTGGCACAGATTGCCAAGCAACATAAAAAGAGGTTTAATAAATATTATATACACTGCTAACCATTAATCTCGCCTAGCTGAGCCTTGAATTTTACATGGAGAGGATTTATGGCAAGTGGCAGCTCAGGGCATTAGAACTCAATGATCTCAGGCCTGGGTGGTGGCACAATCATTAGCTTCTGGAAGCTGCACCTTCTGTCCTCCGCTTCTGCTGTCACTTTTGAGAAGGTGTCAGGGAGACTGGAATTATTCCAGGGAACAGTACTTTGATGCTTCCTTCGTGTCTTCTGATCCTTTTCAGAATTACCAGCAAAGGAGCGTTTCCTACCTGTTGGTAGGAAACTGAATTGTTCCACTCTCCTCAATCCTTATAAGACATAATATTCTGCAACAGCTCCGAAGGCTGGAGGGGAACAGCACAGAAATGTTCAAAGGGATACAACAGCACCGATGGAATCAAAAGTTGTGAGGGAGCCGGCAATGAATGAAACGCAAAGGGCTTCCAAGGCAGTTTATCGGTATTGACACTTGATGAAAGGAAGTTATGAAAAGCAAGGGCTTTTTCATTTTCTTCTACTAGCAAAATATGCCTCTAACAAAGGGCTCAGTAATACAACCACAAAAATGCCTTGGATCAAGCGCCCAAGGTCGATATTCTAAAAAGCTGGCCTTGGGCCTAACGTGAACATGTACGTATGCTATTTACA
Organism: Mormoops blainvillei; assembly: GCA_004026545.1. Taxonomy (NCBI): domain Eukaryota; kingdom Metazoa; phylum Chordata; class Mammalia; order Chiroptera; family Mormoopidae; genus Mormoops; species Mormoops blainvillei. Next base: position 67,763 of record PVJD01002784.1, read on the forward strand.
TATCTATTCTTCCTTGAATTTCTTTTCCTTGGGATTTGAGTTTGTAAATAAAATCAAGGCACTGGCTTAGGTTTCCCGTCATTTGATAAGCACTTACTGAGCCCTGTGGACCTGAAGCACCAGAGTAGCGCTGGTGCCGTCGATTATAGCAGTCAGGGAGAGAGGCGATACGATCTTGCAAGTCAGATTACGTGAATGCCACCAGAAAGGAGTGAGACCAGTTCCCTGTGAGTTTAGCAGGAAATGAGGAGAGGGGTTCAAGAGCTCTCCGTGGAGGCCTGTTAGAAGAGCAGCTAGAACACACCGACCTGGACGCAAGCAGCAAAAGACGCCCCAGGCAGAAAGGACAAGACAGCATGGCAATGCCTGTGTCCATGGGAGTCAGTACAGCGGCCGAGCTTGGCCTCGGTCAGAGGGCTCAGGAAGGGATTGTGAGAGGTCAGGCCCGAGAGGTGGGAGTGGGCTCCCTCAGGAAGAATCTGGATCTCCAGGTTAGGGTCTGGCTTTCGTTCCGGGAGCAGGTGGAATTGCTGGGGTTCTCTGAGCCACTCCGAGAAAAGATTAACCTTAGGGCCACAGGAGTGAAAATGCCATTTACGGGAAGAACAGAAAAGGGCAGGGTGACTCCGAAGTTTTGGAATTAGAGAGAAGGGCAGGGTGGCACGCAGTCGTAGTTAAATGCCACTTTGGAACAGGTAACCCCAGGACACAGGGACATTTTCCTCCCTGAGAGACCTTTATCTTCCCATCAGTCAGCGGAGGTTCGGGAGTTCTCCCTTGATAGACAGATGAGCTAAAGGGTTTCTCCATCCGCAGTGTGGAGGGATTTCTAGAGACGAGGGTGAAGATGCAGTCCAGAGTTCCCTCCCTTGAATATGTGTCACAGGAGGATGCTTATGGTAAGCGCCTTGCTTCCCGGATGCAAATACATGCAGCTGAGCTGATTCGCAGCTTCTGCCAGAAGGGTTCAGTCATCTCCCAAAACAAGTAACACCGGCAATTATGTCAACATTGAAATGTAGCTCATTCCAGAATCTGAGACTTATTACCGTCGTTCTCCAGCATGGGGCCCTAAGCTAGACAAATCAAGTTTACTTTTAAAAGGGTCGAAAGCACTCTTCAGATCTCAGGGCCTCGTTCCTTTCAAACTACTAGATCATCCAATGTTTGCAACATCCTGCAATTATTCATGTTAAGCGATGACGGTCTCGGATAAAATGATGTTATCAGGAAAGGTGAAGTCACTCTGTAATGTTTACTTATTAGTCCCAATTCCCATGTTTGATCTTTAACAACCACTTAGTAGGGACTTAAGGGAAAAACTACAGGTAAACGATGGGGGGAAATATCAAGTAAGGGCTCTCCCGGCAGAACAGGCAGGACAGTGACCGAGGGGAGGCAAGTGGAGAAAGGAAACACAGGGAATCGTTTAAAAAAGATTTTCATTTATTTATTTTTAGAGAGGGTGAGGGAGGAAGAGAGGGAAAGGAATATCAGTGTGTGGTTGCCTCTCACACACCCCCTACTGGGGACCTGGCCTGCCACCCAGGCACGTACCCTGACTAGGAATCAAATAGGTGACCCTTTGGTTTGCAGGTCGGCACTCCATCCACTGAGCCACACCAGCCAGGGCAGGAGTTTTGGTGCTTTCTTTGTGATTTCTGGTCAAGGCCATGAGCGGGTAGGTAAACAAATTGCTTACTTCATTGTTGAACCTAATGTATGATAGCCAGAAGGTTTACATTAGGTTTAATAAGTGATCTTAACTAAAGTTTTTTGGTGTTACCAGGCAAACCAGGGCTCTGCCACCTAGTGCCTCGACATATGACCCAACAATCAGTGTTAAAGGAAATAGGTTTTTATTAACAGGGCTCCAACCTCGGGGGTGGGGACCCGAGATCACTCCTGCTCTGAGCCCTCCTTTCCCATGAGACCCAGGGTTCCCCTTGCTTTCCAAAAGGCTACAAGCCAAAACTATGTCCAGAAGTTTCCCACATCCTTATCTATTCTTAAGCCAGTCCCACAAACAGGTCACCATCCCCTCTGGAACGTGCACTTGTAGGTCTCAGAGTCGCCATCCTTTCGTAGCCGCTCTCTCCTTCAGGATCTGGGGTACATTGTTCTCAGCCTCCAAGCAATGGTTCAGGGAAACATGTGCCCTGTTACACTGGGTCATGGGGGGGTCCATGGTGGCACAGTCCCAAGGGGGTGGCTTCTGTGTACGTCCTTCAGAGAAGAAGTACCTCCTCTCGCACCCCAGACCACATGGCTTCTCTCCTCTTACTCCAGACCACATGGCTTCTCCCCTTTCTTTCAGCCCACCCTCATTTCAATGCTTGGCCTGGAACTTCCTGTGTGACTTCATATCCGGCCCCTCCTATGATGTGTCAGCGTCTGCCATTATTGCCAATTCCTGTGAATCTTTTACCTTCTTTTGGCTGCCATCTTTAGTCAGGGCAAAAGTTCCCGGTGACGCAAGGACATCTGGGGTGGACATCTACCCCCCTGCCCCTTGTGCAGGTGCTCTGTCCTGGCCATGTCATGAGTCCCTGCAGGTTCTCAGTCATGTACACAATTTGCCCGGAGTGGCAGCCTCTGTCCCTTCAGGAAGGCATGCTATTAACTTGTCATTGTTATGCAGTGTATTTTAAATGCCTATAATCCCCCCCACCCCAACCAGGGATTGTGGGGGATACACTCTGCACCCCATTACACTGGGGATTTCAAGGGCTAGAAAGTTTTTTCAGTATTTGATTTGCCACTTGTACGAAAGGTTGATTTCTGCTTGGCTTTGGGGGCACATAGCCATGGATTTTTCTTCCCCCACCAGAACAAAACACACACACACACACACACACACACACACACACGCACACACACACACACACACAACACATCTCCGCAGTCCAAATAAAGGCTTGATTCACAAGATACTGAATTGCCTGAGGGCCGAGTAGCCATTTGGGGCTCTGATTCTCGGTCTCCTTGGTAATGGGATTTAGATATTCATGGGTGGCCAGGCAAAGGTGATCTTTAAAATTCCTCCCAACTTTGAGATCCATTGCCAGAAGAGTTTGGGGGATGATAAAGAGATCATATTTAGGACTTGAGCCTGAAGAGGTAGCTAAAATAACTCAATATGCTTTATATGTCTTAGCTAAGTGATGAATTGAAGAGATGCTGTAACTCTTGACTTCGATCTGAAAGGTAAAAAGAAGGGCAGGGTCATATATAACGCCAAGAGGAAGTACAATAAGAAATTATAGCACGGAATTCACTAAAGGAAACTGTAGGATCTGAATTAGAAACATTTTTTCAAATTAGAGTTCAAAATCTAATGTTTTTTGGCACTGTCTCCCAAGGGCCGCCGTGAAGCCCCTTTGAAAAGCTCTGCACAGCCTTGTTTGGAGCAATTTAAGCATCATACTCTTAAACAAACAAACAAACAAACAAACAAACGAAACTTTTTTGGAGAACAGGGAGGGAAGAAGTGTACAATTTCTTTTTAACACAAAGCATTCTGATGTGAGGATTTCTCCTCAGGTTTATCTCCCGAAGACCATCTCTTCTGTAAAAAGGGTGCAGGCCGACCCAGGCTTACCTGCGCCCAACGTAACACATTACCTGCACATTAAGAAACATGAGTGGGGAGCATCTGAAATAGCTATCCAAACCTGTTCCTCGGGGGTCATGGCAGCAGCTACCTCTAGGGACAGCCTTCTGTCATCTTTCCTCTTGGAGAATGTTTTGGGGAAGCTAGGAAGCTCTGCATATCTTCTCGCTCACCTTCCCCCCTCAGCTAGTACTTCAGACTTTACTGACCGTCTGCCTAGCAGAGGTCAGCAGCAGGGAGGAGGGAAGTAGCCTTTCTCTATTCCCTTACCTCCTCCCCTTTCTTCCAGGACTGAATCTCCTCATCATTCCTCCTGCAAGCCCACCCTCCACTGCGCCTCCTTGTTCTCCATCAGAAATGCCACTTGTTCATTTTCATTTAAAATAAGGAGGCAGCAGCTAAGGATACGTGAGCAGTAACAGAACCAATAATCTCAAGTCTGAACCAGAGCCCCCTGGATCATTCCGATTGTGCAACCTGGTTGTATCGCCTAAGACAAACCCCCCAAACTCTCGGAAGCCCAGATTCTTCATTTATAAATGGGGATGTCCTACTTTCCTTACGGGCTACCATGGCACCAAAGAGCAATGATATATTTGGGTGGTGAATGCCTATGTTAACGTGAGTTACTATTAGCAACGATAAAATATACAAACTATCTTTACTCCATGTTATACACAACGGCTTCTCCTAGTGTGATTATGTCCCTCCTAACAAGATCTAAGTTCTGAAAGAAGGAGAGGGCGTTTATGACGCACTACTTGAAAACTAAAAATCTTGAGATGCTATGAGCATGCTTTGCGGGGAAGAGAAATCAGGCGGAAGCTGGGAGCTTGTATATGTTTTGGTAGACTAAGGAGGGAAAAAGTTCAGACTCTACATAGCATGGAAAGAAAGTGGGCAGCATTGGTCTAAGGGAGGTGAAACAAAAGGAAAAGAAAGCAACTTAGGGGCTGGTTTTAGGCTTAAGTGTTTCTGGGTTTTCTCTGAGACAAGGTGTTATGGGCTGAATGATGTCCTCTCCTAATTCATGTGTTGAAGTCCTGACCTCTAGTACCTCAGAATGTGACTGTATTTGGAATCTTGAAAAGGGTGATTAAATCAAAACGAGGCCATTAAGCTATGCTTAATTTAATATGACCACTGTTCTTGCAAGAAGAAGAAATTTGGACTCGGACACAGAGGAAAAGCCACGTGAAGACACGGGGAAAATATGACCATGTGCAAGCCAAGGAGAGAGGTCTCAAAAGAAACCTACTCTGCTAATACCTTGATCTTGGACTTTTAGCCTCCAGAACCGTAAAAATATAAATTTCGGTTCCTTAAGTCCTAGTCTGTGGCACTTTGTTAGGACAGTCCTAGCAGACTAATCCAGAAAACTTGGGCTTATTATTGTAGCTCCTTCTTCTCTGGCTGCATGAACCACACCCTCCCACCCCCATCCTCAGGAGTCAGCCATCACCACAGGTATAGAGTTAACAGAGTCTGTCTTCCTCTTGGTCAGCTGAATGCCAGGTGGAGATGTGCTTCTGATACACTAGGCTGTAATAATGAAGGCAACTTCTTCCTGAAATATCACTGTCCTGCCTGCGGTATTTAGTTCTGCAGACCTGTAAGGACAGCATTGTGTTCTACACCGTGACAGACCAGGAGCCTAACCTCAGCTTGGCGCCCCAGTCTGGTCTGCTGATGGTGTTTATAAGCAAAGTTTTACTTGAACACAGGCAAAATCTTTTGTTTATGTATTGTCTATGGCTGCTTTTGTGCTACAATGGTATAATTCAGTAGTAACCAAGAACAGACAGCCCACAAAATCTAAAATATTTGCTACCTGATTCTTGTCAGAAAAAAATGCTGACTGCTGTTGACTGAAATGTCTTCTTGTGCCTCGGCCCCTGAGCCTTATGGATATGTAGGTTTCTGGAAGGGAAAAGACATTATAAACTGCAGAATTTCCTATACAGCGAAAGGTCATTTGTAAGTCAGAGACCTGCATATTTTAAGTCTTCAGCAATGACTCCTGGGGTGACTTTCCCCAATATCTCTTGGCATATTGTCTTAATTTTTATGTTCATGGTCATTTAATCCCCATAATCTATAATAAACTAACCTTCAGTAAAACAATTCATTCAGCACTTACAAACTGACTTCCTATAAAGTACCCTACTCTTTAATTGGGTACTGTGGTAGATTCACTCAATAGAAAAGAAAATTCATTGTGCCTGGTCAGTAAGTACAGTGGCAATTAATTCATGGGACTGATGGTTTGAAAGATTATTACATGAAATAATAAATATCTTTAAAATGATTAGAGAAATTAAATTAAAACAAATTAATAAAATAAGTACAAAACTTGTGCACTGAAAAGCCAGGAAACATTGTTGAAGGAAATAATAGAAGACCTAAATGAATGAAAGAAGACATCCTATGTTCATGGATCAGAAGACTTAATTTAGTTAAAATGCCAATACTCTCCAAATTGATCTACTGAGTCAACACAATCTCTATCAAAATCCTAAGTTGTTTTTTTTTGCAGAAATTTTCAAAGTGATCTCAAATCTATATGGAATCTCAACAGACCCAGAACAGCAAAAACTATCTTGAAAACAAAAGCATTGAAGGACTCATACTGCCCAATTTTGAAACTTACAACAAAACTGCAATAATAATGACAGTGTAGTATTGGAAATAAATAAATAAATAAATAAATAAATAAATAAATAGAATTAAGAGTTGAGATAAATCCATACACTTATGGTGAATGGACTTTTGCCAAGGGCGTTAAGACAATTCAATAGAGACAAAATAGTTTTTTAATAGTCCCATCATGAAATTGAAAAGATGACCCATAAAATGGGGAGAAATTAATTTTGGATTATGTATCTGATAAGGTATTTGTATCCAAAATAACCATTACAATTCAATAATAGCAAAGACAGATAAGCCACTTAGTAAATGGGCCGAGTATTTGAGTAGACAGCTCTCTGAAGAAGACATAAAATGGCTAAGTAGCACATGAAGAGATAATCAGCAGGATTAGCAACTGCCACAATGTGTGTTAAAGTCAGAGTGAGCTGCCATTTCATATTGACTAGAGTGACTGCAATCGAAAGGCAGAGGATAGCAAGTGCGGTGAGATAGGTAAGACATCGCTAGTTGGCAATGTTCCACTGTGCAGCCACTTTGGAAACCAGTTCGGCCATCCCTCAAAATGGCCCTCAAAACCTTACTGAATGAGCGATCGTTCCACTCCTAGTAAAAATCTAAAAGAGATGAAAACATGTATCCATTCAAAAACTTGTCCATTAATGATTATTAGCAGTATTTTTATAATGAACAAAAAATGAAATTAAATTGATGTCCGTCAGTTTATAGGTGCATAAATAAGCTGTGGTATATTCATCCATAAAAAGGACTGCAGTACTGATACACACCATAACAGGTATGTGAAAAAAAGTCATAGAAGACCATATCTTATATGATGTCATCTATTTATCAAATATTCAGAATCAGCAAATCTATAGATACGGAAAGCAGATTGATCATTGTTAGGGGCTGGGGTAGGGGAGGACATTGCAGTGACTGTTCACAGATTTCTTTTAGAGGCGATGAAAACGTTCTAAACATACTGTGGGTGGTCATTGTACAACTCTGAATACACTCAAACCACTTAAAAACACTTTAAATGGGTGAATTTTAAAATGTGAATTATAGCTCAAAAAGTTGTGAAGAAGAGAGAAAAAAAAAAGGAGACCATGGTAGGTATTTAAAAAATATTAACTGAATAATTTTTCCCAAAGAAGCTGACTCCCATAGATGAATTATACATGAAAATAAATATTCTGAAAATGCTATATTGATATGCGTTGCCATAGGTCTCTGGGAAATTTCCCCTTACTGGGGCACTTTTTCAAATAGGAAAGGCTTTTATCTCTCTTGAGATGGTTTTGTGTCACCCTTAAGCTCCCCTGTGAGTTCCCCCCTTACTATGCCCGGGTGCAATTTTAAAAATAAATGTTGACTCAATAAAATTTTTTGCCCCTAAATTTCTCTACTACTCCTTTATTGGAGTTTATATGTAATAAGTGAGGTGAATGAGACATTGTTATTATCAGAGAGGAAGTTCTGCCTGCAGGGACGCGTGCTCTCTACCATATTCTGCCATGGCAGGACATTCTCTGTGGCGATGCCAGCACATTGTTCTATTCTAGCTTTGTTGTTGTCGATGTCAAAATCCTGCAAATAGGCAAAATCTCCTACTTCTGAAATATTTACATTTGGAAGGAGGGCAATTGGTAATTTGTTGTTATTAGTCACCGTACCTTAAAATTAAATGACAGAGAAGGGAGAGGCCATGGGAAGAATTAAGACCTTGTTAAGGATCCCGAAATTCATTTCCTCCTCTGGAGTACTGACTCAGAGTTACCAAATAAGTAGACATGGTCTTCCCAAATCACCCGCTGGTCCCTAGAGAGACCCCTCCTCTCTTTGCAGTTCTTTAGTTCTGCTCTTGTCGTTTGCTAATAATCTTGCTGTGCGTTAACTAATGATCAGTTATATTAATATCTCCCCAAAGCACAGATTACAATGCTTCCCGTTCATTGTTTAGATTGTCAGAGAATTTTATTCTCAAAGAAGTTAGCTTCCTTTGTTCAAAGTAACAGGAAAAATCCTCTTAGAAGGGGTAGGTCATTTGCTGGGCAAGGTGCAAACGCGAACCTCTGTGCTTCTCTAACCTGCAATGACCTCATGTTCAATGCCGGAAAGAGAAATTCAAAGGAAGTTTCCACTCTTCACAGTCAGCGTGGTTGCCTTGACATTGTGGTCACAGTGTAAGAGTTAACTAAATTCAGGAGAGAAATATTTATTTAAACTCTCAGGCAGTGCTACTGTTATTCTCTTTTGTTATTGAATAATTGAAAAGGTATCAAACAGCAAAGTTTCAATTATTCATCAAGTTATTTCATTTACTAGACAAATGTCTGTAGGCAAATAAATGACATTTGAATTAAAAACTGGCAACATCTCCATAGGTTTGCTTATCTGGTTATTACTGCTTCAATCTGCAGATATGAAAGTTTCATAAAAATTGTCCATCAGCAGTTATAGAGGGGTTTAGTATTTGCATTGGCTTTTATTTTTGCCATAGCAGAAGATCACCATGCATTTAGCACTTAAAACAACACTCATTTATTATCTCACAGCTCCGTAGGTCAGACAGAAGCCCAGGTACATCTTAGCTTAGTTGGATCCTCTGCTTAATGTCATAAGCCAGGAATCAACATGATGGCAGGGCTGCACGCCTTCCTGAAGGTTCCAGGGATGAGTCCATTCCTAAGCTCGTTGAGGCTGGGGGTTGAATTCAGTTTCATGTCACTGTAGGATGGAGATCCCCATTTCCTGGGTGCTGTCAGCAAGGTTTCCTTCTCCTGGAGCTCGTCCACACCGCTTCTCATGGTCTCCGTGTGGCGCCCCTTCAGCAACAAAGAATTTGAGTCCCCCTTATGCTTCAGATCATCCTGACCTCCTTCCTGCTGCATCGTTCCTGCCTCCAGCTGGAAAAAACTCTGGAGACTGAGGCATGGATATTTTATAGGGCCATTGTTCTGCCTACCACAGCATCGTCCTAAAAAAGTATATTAAGCAAAATGATATAGAAATATCCTATCAGGTGGTAACCATGAGTGTGGACAGCACAATCTTATTTCTCTAATTTCAGAGCATTTATTTTTATGGAATGTCGTGCTGTGAATTTGTTCCTACAAGTTACCTTTCTAATTCCTCCTTCTATTCTAGAATCACAAATATGCAGTATATATTCTGATTCTGCCAGGGCAGTCAAAATAAAGATGTAGTATATTTTACACATAGAGCCACTGTAGCTTTCTAAGTATATTTATATGTATATATATATATATGTATACACACACACACATATATATGTATATACACATATAATGTATCATGTATATTTATATATATAGATAATATAGATTCATAGAATGTACTAATCTTGATTCTGGCTTCCTGCCACCCTCTTCTATTTGTACACCTGGACCATGAAAACAATACCACTGTGTTCTGAAGTTCTACCTCTACCATACTCTTTGTCATCATGTCTTACACTGGCTGTCCCTGGGAACCAATTTAGTTCTTTCAGCAAGACTCACCCCCCTTTCTCCTTCCCTCTCTTGTGTCATTTAATCCTCCACTGACATCTTCTTCAAACCCTTCCTGCTATTGCATGGGAAGACATTCATCTGAAAATGTCACCTCAATGCAAATGTTACGGCTGCCAGCAACTATAAAAAGCCCAAGATTTTATTCCATTCGCAGGCTAATGAGTAGTTTGTCACAATCTCATGGATTCTTGTAGAAGATATGAGACTCCTGGGTCAGAGACAATGGATGTTGTTTCTCATGGCATAGTAGGAAGCATGACTGTCACATTCACAATATTTCCCTTGCACTGTGAGACCCATGGTTGTAATGTGGCATAGCCCAGGTGGACACTCTACGTGCAACGGGTTTGCTTCATGGCTGAGAAGTCCTGAACTGTTAAGGGTTGCTCAGGAACCAATCTTTTAAAAGAACCTCTCTTTTGAAGTGGTTCTGAGCAGACCTGCCCATTGTTTGGGTGGAAGCCTTCTCCCCACAGGGAGACTATTTTTGAAGGCTGTTTGCTGTATAAATGCTCTTCACAAGTCAGCGCTGAAAAAAGTTGCCGATGCTTCTGGTCATAAGATGTGCAGAAATGCAAGGAGTCCATAGAAATTGGTTTCTAAGAACTGTTAACTGTTTAAAAAATGTTTCTTTGCACTTAAGTGGGTATGCTTATCTGATATAAACCAGACTAGCTTTGCCAAGGTTTAGAAAATAAGTTAGAACCATTTATAATTAGTTAAATTATATATGTACAAATACTTTATATATACACTTTAGAATTCTTTGCTTACGGAAAACATATTGCATAAATATATATGTGTATACAGATGAACACTTTCCAAGGTATATTAAAAAACAAGCAAGAAAATAATGATTTATTTCTGATATTTATGAAGCAGAGCACATGAAACCACCTACCTATTAAAAGATTAAGTGAGATGTAGCTTAGAGACCTGCGCTCACATATTTAAGAAAGGGCTTTTCTGGGAAAATAAACACACTTTAAGAGAACTTTCCCAAAGTTTGTTTTTCAAATATGAGTTCTAGTAACTAATCCTTGAATTCATGGTCAATTAATTTGGGGGACATATATCTTTCCCAGTAAGAATTACAATCCAGATCAGCATATTGAAGGTTCTGAAAAGTCCTTATATGAGGAAATTGGTTTTTTTGTTCAACCCAATATTATTCTAATTGATTTGTTAATGAACTTCAGGTGTGTGTGTATGTCCACGACAGCTTTCGCAGAGCATACTCAAAGTGTGGCCAATTTAAGGCGATGATGATTTACCAGGTCATTCTTTTCTTATTCAGCAAGGCTATTGAAAGACTTGAAATTGAGCTTTGAATTAGATTTATTCTGCACATTGCACATTCAAACACTACATTTATATTGGGCTTGATTATCTGGAAATGTTATTAACTTATTCTCAGTGTCCTTCTGCTTTCCCTGATCTATTTATAAGGTCAGTTAATTCTCATATTGATGAGGAAATGTGCTTAATGTTACAGAATTGATTACAATGAATTTGAAAGCCAAGTAAGGAAAATCTATTCCCATCAATGAATTAGTTTTTCCAAATTTTGACAACATAGTCTAGAAGTGAAACTGCAAAAGGGTAAACATGACATTATCCCAATGTTGTTTTTATTAGAATTGTATATAAAAAAGGAATGACTTACTGATGATAAAGATTAGATACTCTAAATGAAACTATAATTCAAATGAAGTACTGAAAGCAGTAAATATTGACATTTGTGTAGATACATCAAACTACTTAATAAGCCCCAATGAGCACTCCCGCATGTACTCTCTGCACTCCTAAAATGTATCTTAAAACTATCAGTTACTACAAAATACTCTAATTTTAATATTAATTTATTTATACCATTTGAAGATTTTTCTACATCATTAATTTCAGTTTTAAATAGCTTGATTTCCCCCCTGCTCAATGAAAGATAAAACACACATCATGACATGCAGTAATAGGACAAATGAGCATTATTTTTAAAATAAATAATGATTTTTAAATAAATGAGGATGGTTTCTTTGGGTTATATTTTCTTCCAATCTTTTTTAAAACTAAGCTTTATTGTTGCATAATTATACAATAAAATTAATCATTTTTAATGTGTAGTTTTGACAAATGTATACAGCTAAGCAAGCATCACCACAATCAAAATATGAAGCCTTTCTGTCAGCCCTAAATATTCCTTTAGGATATATTTAGTGATCCTTTGCATTCAATCGCTCCTTTGCCCCGGGCCCTAGCGACAGCTGATCTCTATCACTATAGCTTTGTCCTGGTCATATGGTGTGTAGTGCTCTGTACCTGGGTTCTTTCATTTGCATGATTCATTTGAGAGTCATCGTCCTTTGAGTCTACCAGTGGTGCATTTCTTTCGATGACTGAATGGTATTCCTTTGTGCGGCTATACCATTTGTTTAATCACTCACCACTTGAGGCACCTGTGGTTTGTTTCCAGTTTGGGACCATTTGAGTAGAACTGCTGTAAATCTTTCAGAGATGTGTTTGCATGACATATATTTCCATTTTTCTTAAGCAAATATATAGGACTAGGACTTCTGGGTAGTAGGGTAGATGTGCTGTTAGCGTTATAGGAAACTGTCCAACTGGTTTGTAAAGCGGCTACCGCAGTTTTAAATTTACTTATACATTGAAGCAGTGTATAAAAATTTAGTCAACACAGTCTCACCAACGCTCATTAGAGTGTGTCTTTTTAACTTTAGCCAAGTTAGTGGGCGCATCATAGCATTTGTTGTTCCTTAATGACTAATGATATTGAGCACCTATTTAGGTGCCAATGTACCCCCCCATATGTCTTCTATTAAGAAGCATTCACATGATTTGCTTCGTCTTCACTGGGTTATTTGACTTCATATTATCAAATTATGAATTCTTTGCATATTTTAGGTACAAGTCCTTTTTCAGGCTTATGTTTTGAATATATTTCCTCCAAGTCTGTGGCTTACCTTTTTATTTTCTTAACAGTGTCTTTCGAAGAGCAATGCTTGATCAGAATATGTTGTCTTTTTATTTATGGCTGGATTTGATTTGCTCATATTTTTAAAGGATTTTTGCCTCTATATTTATGAAAAATCTTCAATTATAGTTTCATGTGTATTTTTTTTTTTTGCCTTGTTTTGGAATCAGGATAAAGCCGACCATAGGGAAATATTCCTTTCTCTTCTATTTTCTGGAAACACAGGTGTTATTTCTTCCTTACATTTGTAGTTAAATATACAATTGAGACCACTTAAGCCTGGAATTTTCTTTATGGGATGGTTTTTAAACTATGAATTCAATTTATTCAACAGATAGAGGTCTCTAATGTTATCTATTTTTTCTTTAGGAAACCTTTTTATCTTTCAAGGAATTTTTTTCATTTTATCTAAACTATCAAAGTTGTTGGCATAAGTATGTTTATAGTATTTTCTTATTATTTTAATGTTTGTAGAATCAGTAGTGATGTCACCCCTTTGGTTTCTAATAATGGTAATTTATATACTCTTTTTCTTTTTCAGATAATCAGCTTTTGGTTACACTGATTTTTCTCTGTTGTTTATCCAGCTTCTATTTTATTGTCCCCTTTCTCTTCCCCCTCCTTCTTCATTTATTTTTGCTATTTTGGTGTTTAATTTCTTGAATAAGTATTTTATAATTATTATTTTAAATGCAAGTATTTAAAGTGATAAATTGCCCTGTAAGCATTGCTTTTCCTGATCCCACAACTATTGAGATGCCTTTTCATTATCATTTAGTTGAAAATATTTTCTCATCATTTTGCAACACTTGTTGACCCATGGAACCTTCAGAAGTGTGTTATTTAATTTCTAAATAGTAATTTCCTAGATATCTTTCTTTGTTGACTTTACTCTTGCTGTGGTCAAAGAACAGACTTTGTATCATTTTAGTTTATTTAAACCAACTGAGACTCGATTTATGCCCCAGAACATAATCTATTCACCTACAGTTCCACGTACAGATGAAATGTTTCATGTAGTTGAAAATCTTATCTATTCTGTTTTGGGTGGAGTGTTCTATGAATATCGGTTTGGTCAAATTGACTGATCGTGTTGTTCCTCAGGTCTACCATATTTGAATTATCTTTTTCTCTACTTTTTTTTTTTTAATTACCGAGAAAATACTGACATATCTAACAAATAATTTAAAATTTATCTATATTTCTCTTCAGTTTCATCAATATTTGCTTCACATATTTTGAAGGCCTGTTATTAGGTATGTACACCCTTAGTATAGTGATGGATTGACTTCTTTATCTTGATGAAATGTTCCCCTTAATCCCTGGTAATAGTCCCTGTTCTGAAGTCTATTTTGTCTGGTGTTACTGTAGCCACTTCAGCTTTCTTCTGATTATTTCTTATGGTGTAACTTTTCCCATTTCTTTTACATTTAATTTATTTGGGTATTTATATTTGAAATTGGTTTTCTGGAGACAGCATAGAGCTGAGTTTTGCTTCTTTATTATTTCTGACTTTTAATAAGACATTAGACAATTTATATAAATGTAATTATTGATAATTTTGGGTTAATTCTGCCATTTTGCTGGTTGTTATCTATTTGTCACATCCATTTATTTTTCTCCTTCTTTTTCTGCCTTCTCTTAGTTTTCCATCCTACTGTTTTCTGGCTCTTTCCTTTGCATGCTGGAGTTTCACCATGTGCATGTGAGGATCAGTATTCAGGCAATGGCCTGAGTGGATAATTCTGCAGGTTGCGGGAGCTGTCTATGTAGCTTCCTCTTCTCCACTGCTCAGTCCTCAAAAGTTTGGACACTCTGGCTTCTCCAGGCTCCAAATTGACCCGCTTTACTCAAGGAGAACTTCAGCCTCTCTTTGTTTCCTGCCTCACTGCTTTTGGTCCTAGCAACTGTCTCCAGGAAGTAATCTAGGGTAATTGTAGGACTTACCCTACTTTCCCCCTATTTCTCAGGAAGCACTGACCTATGTCACCTGTTGCCCACAGTCTGAAAACATTTGTTTCATCTATTTTGTCTGGTTTTCTAGTTGTACATAGCAGGTGGTAATTCCCACAGCAGTTAATCCTTTGTAGATGAATCTTTGATGATGATTTCTGTATTCTGCAGATATAGAAGTTGTCCACATAAGTTTTCAAGACCATTTTATATGTGAGTAAATGATGTTCACCTCAGAAATTAATCCCCACTGTGGCAGAATGACCTCCCTCATCCTTTCCTAAGCTTCATTCTCCAAACCTTAATTACTTCTCATGAAAGAATTTTTATTGAATTTAGTTGAATTTATATTTTTCTCAGCTGGAGGTGTATAAGGAAATAAAAAAAATTTTTCTAAAATCTTACTAATTTATTCTTCATTAGATTGATTTTAGCAACTAAAGGAATTTTAATGTTATGTTGCCATCCATCTTAGAGACGATTTTAAAACCATTTTTTTCCCACTTACGAAATATAGTTAAAAAATGCTCTTTGCTCTTTTATTGAGACAGGAAAGCATCAAATACAATGGAAGTGTGAAATGGAAGAAATTGTCTTATTGTCAAAATCGCCCTTGGGTATATATACCTCTTACTCTTCTCTTTGGCCTTGAAAATGAACTTTTGACATATTTTGAGAAAACAGAGAAGGGGCCATTCAAATAGGAAGAGAAACAGGAAAATCACTGCTAGAGAAATCTAGAACAGACACAGAGGGTCTGTCGTCATCTGCGCAAGAGGACAGAAACCAGGGAAAAAGCAACCCGGTGCCACGGGAGTCGGAGCCAACATGACCATGACCTCCTGGGGGGCAGAGAGGTTACCAGTTTTCTCACGCCTGCGCAGCTCAACCCGCGGCGGCCGACTAGCTTTGTGCAGTCTTCCAGCTCTTCCCGCTCTGGTGTGAGCAGGAGGAGGCCCAAGAAAGCCGAGTTGTCTTGGCTTTTCACCGAGTGGGGAGCACCTCACGGATGGGAGAAAATTGATTTCCTGTGTGACTATGCAAGCCCAGCGTGTTGGGGAAGCATTTTCTCTGCAAAAATAACTGGCTGGTATTATCAGATTTCTGCCTTGAGTAGCATAAATAGCCTTTTCAAAGGTGCCTCCACAACTACCTGCACTTTATAAATCAAAATTTGCCGTTTTGCTGGAGGAAACAAGCTGCTTAAACAGGCTCATTTTAGAAAACCTTTCCAAGACTGTCTTTTCACTCAATCATTTCAAGTATGAAACCTGGTGATTTGGGCATCAAGGGTATTTATTCAATTTCTTTTTATATTGTACTGTAAGAAATGAGGGTAATCATGCTCATTTTCTGTTTAGTCTGGGTGATAAGCTGTTCCCATTTCAACATCTCACAAAGAGGCACTTAGGTTGCGTGCAGGCATGGCTGGTTAGAGCTGTCCTAGCTTCACTTCTAAAACCTTCTGTTTGGCTTCTCTGCTGTCACTGGAGAATGGAGGTGTTTTGTGAACTGCTGCAGGGGGGCTGGTTATGATCCCCTAGGCCCTCAGATGAGAAAAAATGTGGGAGAATATCGGTCATTAGAAACAGAAAACTAACATAGTCAAATGCCTGGTCACTCTTCAGTTTAGTGAACACATGACAGGCGATCTTCTACGGGACATGTGCTAGCTTGAGGTTGAGGACACGAAGATGAATACCAGAAAGCTCCCACTCTGGCGGAGCATGTCATCTAGTCACGTGATACCCAGATGCGATCAACACAGTGGGTCATTCCTAGGATGGAGGCAGAGGGACCTGTAAGAGCTCCAAGGAGAGGTGTCATGTCACCTAGCAAGAAGGTGCCCCAGATTAGCTACAAAATATCCACAAAATAGTTCTCACAGTCCTGGTATCACTGCAAGCTTGCGAAAGCTGTAGGCTCGAGGCATAGACTGCATCTCCTGTTTCTGCAGTCTTCCTGTGCAGGGACCGTGGTGGTTGGAGTTCTCGACGGTGGCCTGGCTGCCGCACCGGGACTGCGGAGCAGGGGTGGATAAGCAGCATTCGCCAGAGTGTCTCTGGAAGGTTCTGGGCCAGCTCTTTGTAAACCAAGGTTTTAAAAAGAGTAATAATCTTATTGTTCTTTTAAAGTTATCTAACGACTGTTGCTCATCTGATGGTGCTGCAAATATATTTCAACACTTTTCCTTGACTTTTGTATCCAGTATAACCAAGGGTTCTACTTCTGGATCACATGATAACTGATGTTACCAACTTATTCGTGAGAACAGACAACTTTCTTGTGATAAAAATGCCTATAAGCTTTGGCACGGTAATAAAACAAGTTTGAGCCGTCACATTTACAAGTGACCCTTCCCAAGGCCTGGAATCTATAGAAATTTATCATTTTTTAAAAAAACGGCTGTTGGAATCCAGTGCAGCAGAAGACTGCTGTGCAGGACAGGCACTCTAGCCAGGGAGCAAGTCTAGCTGCTGACACCCCAGGTCTAGACATGGCTTTGCTTTCCTCTCCTGGCGATAATATTCAAAGTAAGTCTCTTTGAAGGGTTTGAAGCAGTCGTCTGAGTTGACTTTGCAGATAGGACTCGCTTCATGATGTGGAAGAATTTATAAGCTGGTGTGCTGGGTATTAATCTCTAGATACACGAAACTCTTGGGGTTTAGCTCTCCCCGAATGTCAAGGTTTTCTATATTACTTAGGACAATTTGGTTTCTCAGCATCAAGTCTCTGATTGTTTGAATTTTTAATGGCCTCCTCTTCAGGTATGTTTCCCTTGCATTTTAAGTTCCCTGAGGAGTGCCTGCATCAACGCTGCAAGCAGGAAATGCTGGGAACATGAGGAAGGAACTGAATTGACCACTACCCTAGTTACGCAGAATTACCCATGTCCATGAGTGGAGCACTGGCAGGGAGCTAGTTAAGCAAGTCTTCAAAATTGATTAGTAAATCCCAGAGAAATGTCACCTGGAAAACTTGGGTGAGCTGGATAATCTCGTGGAATATTCTAGAAATTCATAAGGTCGGTAAACATTTTCCTAAGTTTTTCTTAGGCTTGGCATGTTATTAAAATGTTACTGATCGTGCAAGGAGAACGTAAGCACAACTCTCTACCAGGGCGGTTCTATTGCTAATGCACTTATTTCCTAGTCTTAATTTTTTTATGTTCTTGTAGTCCCAGGAGGGCATCTAGAAGGTCTCAACCAATGGGTCAGGGCTTCTTTGTATTATTTCTATTTGTGAAATAATAATTACAGCAACAATAAGAATTGGTGATAGGGAAGGAGAGGTTGTCCTTTTGCATACATAATGATGTCTAAATCTCCAAAATGGAACATTTTGGAATTAATTTGGAATTAATTCCTTGATGTAAGGTGTTTTTCCTCTTCAAAATGTCTACGAAGTTGATTGAGAGCAACATGCTCCTACATGTGAATTTTGACATTCTCACAGATGCTCAGCTACCCCGTGACATGGCTTTATGGAAATCTAACATGCCGGCCTCCCTGAAGTTAATGCCTTTAGCGAGAGCTGCTTTGCTATTAGAGATGGCTTTAAGTTACAGGGCCAGACTCCATGCACCGCTTTCTAATCTGTCTTGCAGTTGAGTGTATAGCAACAAGATGGTACTGCCTAGCTCCGTATGCTAAATTCCTTGCATAGGTGGTATTACAGTTCTAGTCTAAATAAAGCAATCAATCAATATTTCTTCTCTGCTTACACTCCAATCTTCAGAACTGCTTGTTACGCTAGCTAGATGGATTTACTTAGGGCAGTAAAAGACATTCAGCAAGTCCATCCAATTTCTTGATTTATTGGCTATCGATGCATAAAATAAGCTTGTCTGTGAAATAGCCAGGTTGAAATTGCTGTTCTTATGCATTTTCATTGTTATTATTTGGCTAGACTGACTCTTGAGGGTCAAATTAAAACTCATTCATCCAGAGCTAGGTGAGTGACGATAGCTTCTTCGGCGGAAGTCAGTACTAGTACTGTATTTGAATAAAACTGTTGCAGAATCATAGATAATATTTGGGGTCACCAACATTCTAAATGTTAAGGAGACAGAACATTCATATCGATTGTTTACCTTAGAAACCTGCTTAGAATTTAACATTTAGATTTTATTGTCACTAAAAATGAAAAAGAATAAGCCATAAAACCAAGAACTTGATGACAGCATAATGTGGAATTTTCTAGCACTAACAATAATAATGGTGCTATTTGTATTGTGTATTGCTTTACAGTTGACAAAAAAGTTTTACAAGCATTAAGTCTTATGACACCACACCTCAAGATATTTTAAAAATAACCTGTTATTAGCTTGTTTGAAGGCTTAGATAATTTTTACAAGTTCTGAGTGATAGTAATTATTCAGAAACATCTAAAGTCCCTGCCTTTCCAACCTTCAATAGTGCAAAATTCTTTTAAAGTCATATATGTGTTTTTTTATAAGAATCATTTTTGCCAAATACCAAGTATAAAAAATATTTTCAATGGAAATGATATTTAGTCAATGCATTACTTCTTCCAAAAGACATATTTAAAAATCTTGACTCCTACCCTTTAATTATGTTATCTATTGTGTAGTGGTTAGAAACAATTCTAGACCAAGATCTTCCTGTGTAGATGAGGAAATTAAGGCATTCAAAGTTAAATGTGTTGCCCAAGGTCACATGTTCAGTGTCAGTGGATACTAGAAACTTCATCTTCTTACCCTTAGTCCACTATTTGTTTTCATAATACTAAACTTCCTTACTATGGTGTCATAGTTTCTAGACAAGATTATATAGTGCCCAGCCAATCTTAGAAGATAAAATGTTCCCCCACTAAATAATCCATGGGTGTCATTGCCTCCTTTCTCCAATAGCGAGTCTTGTTTCCTTCTCTTCCTCAGTTCTTCTCTTTGCAATCTTTTGCATCACTGAACATTTTGTTATGCTGGTTACATTATTCAGTTACAGATTCCTTGAAGGCAGGGAAAATATTTAAAGAATCAGCTGAATTAGAGTTTGTATAGGTAAAAAAAAGCTAGTGAAGCTCTTTAGACTTTCCTAATAACTCTCTAGAAGTCAAGGTATTTTTATTATGAGCTCATCTCCTGAAATCTTTCAGACTTAAGTTCCCTAGCTTTTTCTATGTCCCTCATGTATGTCACTTAGTACTACCTTAGGGAAGCAAAAAAAAAAAAAAAAAAAAAAGAAAAAGAAAAAAAAAGAAAAGAAAAATAATACATTGATTTCAAATAACAGAAATTTGGATCTTTGGAATACTTATGTATATTTAGGGTATTTTGTTCTTCTTGATTTAAACAATATGAACCACAAGAGTTGAAATATTATTGACTGCCTGTCCATTTTAGTACAGAAATTTAAATTTCTGAGATACAAAGAAGGCTAACACTCGAAATAAATTGCAGCATTGGGCAATGAGTTTTGACTTCTCTGGTTGGGAGGCAAAGGGAAGGTTGTGCTCTAGGCTTCAAGAAAATTGAGTGGGTCCTAAGGCTTCTGGTGAATGGTAGTATAAGGTCTGGTTTGCTTTTTCTTACTATTAGACATGTACAGCCAATAAGGACTTTGTCCAGGATGATATAATGATCTGGCAATTAAGCAGGTCATTTGATCTATAGAAAGCCCCTTTCCATCTCAGTGTATTGACTAATGCACCTTATTTATCTATAGGCATGAAATGAACTTCATTTAATAGTGAGGTAAACAGAATTCTAATATGGCGGCCACTACAGTAATTTCTTCACTATTATATCACTTCTAAGGCAACAGGACAGAAGAAACCAAGTGACACGGTTAGCCAATGGGGTTCATAGGACTGACTCCTCTTCTGAGGTTTTTCTTGTCATTCCTTCCATTTAATCTATTCTTCCTATATCTCCAAGTACTGCTCGTTTGCTGGTCTGTATCATCCTTAAAAGTGTATTTCCTTGTACTGTTGTATTTTTTCTAGTGAAAAAAATCCTGTATTTTATTTAAGAATTTTAGACATATTATTTTTTTACTTAGAAAAAAAATCTCTTTTAAGAGTCTTGATCAGGAACTTGAAACATTCCACATTATCTGTTTCCTTCAGCAATAAAATTAAGTCTAGAGCGAAAGAATTAAGTAACCTACGGCATACCCATTTGTCAATGTAACATCCTGACTAGCACACTTTAAACTTTTAAGCATATACATTTTTAAAAGATTTCCCTATAAATAGCTAATGGGGGGAATCTTAATGTATGAAAGCTCCGAGTCATCTGTCTTACCCACTGCTGTCAGAGGGAGGGAACAGAATTTGTCACTGAGGGTTCAGCTCACAAGGCATTCCCTTTCTGAATTTGAAAATGGCTGTAGACGTGTTGCAAACTTGGTATGCTGCTTTAAGTAACTTGTGTCTAAGGAACGTGGTTCTTTTATTATAATTAGAAATAATACTTAAATAATTAAAATAATATATCTTGTCAATGGGCACTATCATTGAAAATGTGTAATTTTTGGTTAAACTGTTTAACTTTGTCTTTCTACAAGTAGACAGCAGGGGCATAGACCAAGAAAAGATCACACTGCTGTCGCCTGGGGGCCAGCTAAGCAATTTCATTTCTGGAGATGCAAAGGAATGAGCTTGAAGGACCACACAAGGCTGTGTCAAAGTCCAGTGCCTTCATCGAGATTTCCGTGACTCTCCGGTGGGTGGAGGGTGGGAGTGGAAGGGGAACTGAAATTTTCATGGTCAGCTTTGGCTTTCTTTTTGCCTGTGCTGAATTTTTTTTTTTCCCATTTTTTATCTTGTGGCTATTCACACACCTCAGTCCTGGTGTGAGTACCGAGGAGGGACATAGATTCTGCTTCCACTCAGAGCAACATTAATATAGACTGATCACACAGTGGGACTTTCACTAGCGACCTATGGGCCACCTCCGTGAGAGGGTGTCACATTGTACTACTACAGTAAATAACATGAGATCAAATATTAGTTAGTTCTGACCTTTCATTAACCAAATTTTTTTTCTTCAGTTTTTTATATAAACTTAAAAAAAGTAATCAGTGTGTGGTTAAAATTTTAAAATAGCATAGAAAGATATACAGTGAAAATGTCACACCAGATCCCCAATTACCCTCGTCACACATAACTACTGTTAACATTTTCTTGTAATTGTCTATAACAGTTTCATACAAATACAAGCTTATGTACATATCTCAATCCCTTTTATAAACCTATTTTATGCTTTTTCTTTCAACTTACCTATGCCACTGAATTTGAAGTAAATTTCTTGTAAACAGTGTGTAGTTGGGCCTTTTTATAAAAATTCAGTCTGCCAATTTCTCTTTTTCTGTAGGCCTATTTAAACATGCACCCTTAAGGTAATTATTGTTATGTCGAAGCTTAAGTCTGACAATTTTCACTATTTGTTTTTTGTTTATTTCCTCTGCTCCTCTTTCTTGGTTTTCTTTTCTAACCTTCCTGAAGATTATTTGAACATTTTTTGATGGTCCCGCCTTGGCGTATTTATGGCATTTCCGAATGTATCGCTCTATATGGCTCTCTCTGGCTGCTACGATATACATCCATGCATTACCATAGACACTGTTTTACACTTCGAGTTACATGGGGAAACCTTGCTTCCTCTTACCCTTCGCTTCCCCACTTTTAAATGTCATGGTCTCAAGTATTATATAGTATTAGAATTTTAATTTTATTCCTAGCATGTATTTTAGGAAACTCATGAGAAGGGCAGCATATCGCCCTTCCTTCCTTTCTTTTCCTTCCCTTTCCTTCCTTTTTCTTCCTTCCTCATGGTATGAATATCTTTTCCATTCCCTTTCTGTGTAAAGAACATCCTTCAGCCATTCTTCAAGGGAGGACATCGGGCTCTGACAAGTCTCTGCTGGTGCTGCTTCAAAGGGTGGAAGGGATGAGGAACCTCACAAAGCCCATCACCTCACCTGAGCTTTTAGGTGAGCGAGCGAATGGAGACTCTAGCCTGTGGGGTAGGTGCTTGTTGCTTTGGGACCCTCTTCCCAGGTGTTCAGTGCCCCACCAGGTGGCGCTCAGCGTGGTAGACGGGCATCCCAGGACTGCGAGGGTTGCCAGAGAGCGTTTCCCCTGGAGTCCTCTTCTCGCTGGGGCTTCCACCCATCTGGTGCGGTGGTTCTGTGGACAGAGCTCCCGTCAGATTCCATTGTCGTCGGGACCACCTGGGCCACCTTCTGTTGGTAGCTTTGCAGGTGGGAGATGCCAGGGCTGTGTTGCCTTCTTCTGTTGGGCGGGACGTTGTAAGCTGTCCTGACATTATGCTGTTTTTTTCAGTCCTGGCTCCCTCATCGGTGTGCCGTCCTCTTGCCAGGTCTGAGCTCTCTTTTGATCTCCTGCATTGTTCCCAGAGGGCGTCACGGTACTCAGCAGAGATAGGCAGGGAAAGATGAGTTATACCAGCTATATTGTGTGGGTAGAGTCTCTCTTGTTAGATCTTTTAATAGTTAAAATGGTTAAATTAAATGGTTAAATGGTTAAATGGTTAGATTAAATGGTTAAATGGTTAGATTCTTAGATATCCTTTAGCCAGCACAGAACACGGTGTCTTTCACTAGGTGTGTTCCCCCATGTAAGGCCTGGACTCCTGTCTTCTCTACTTGGTCCCCAGTCCGCCCTCATCCTCACTTTGAGTTTTCTAGAGAATCACAGATTCTCACTTAATTATGCAGAGAACTCTGCTCTTTCCAGCCCCTAACCTATAGCTCTTTCTCTAAGTCCCTTCATCCAGCTCAAACCCATCAATGGGCTTAGTGGAACAAGAGTCACTGCTCACTTGGCCAGCTCAAAAGGTAGGCAGAGATGCAGGGCAAGAGACCCTTCCTTCCCCAGTAGGCTTTGTCCTCTGGAGACATTCACTGCCTTAAAAAGCACCTTCTATCACCCCAGCATGTTAACACTTATGTAGATGGAGCGTTTCTCCTCCACCTTTGGCCCAAGCCTGTGATCTCCTTAGAGGTGGGGATTACACCCCTAGCGCCAAGCAGAGTGCCAGGCACAGAAAGGGTCAGTAATACATGTGTGTTAAGTACAGGAATGAAAGGCAGAGCCTTTCTTCTACTGTGCGAATATGTTCAGCATGACGATAATAGGTCTGGAGGGGTTCTAAAAGGTCAATTAGTTCATCTTTCTGCTTCTGTCCAAGAACACCTACCAGATAACTAGGTAGCTAGTCTGAATTTAGGTACTTTAAAAGAAAGGAAAATTACCATTTCTTTTAGTAGCCATTCCGGTGTTTAACAAATCCCATTGTCAGCAAGACTTCTTTATATCCAGCCTAAATCCCCAACATTGCATTCTTAAACCTTAGCAGGTAGAAATGTGCAGCCCGGATTTGAAGGGCCTTTTTTTCTTTAATTGCTTTTGAGCAAGTATTTATAAGCTAAATATTTTCTTTCCATGCTATGCATTTAATTGTCCTTGTCACTTAGCCCCCAACTACCAATGCCTTGATATTGGCTCCTTACTGGGTGGTGTGTTGATTGCCTTAGTAGCTCCAGTGTGTGTCATCCGCTTTCGTCGTGCCCTACCACGCTGGCCCTGGGCTTCACCACGTGACTTGCTTGGGCCCGTGGGATGATAGCAAAGTCAACACGAGCAAAGGCTTGACAAAGTGTCTGCACAGCTTCTTTTCTTGTACCTCGCCATGAGAACATGCCTAGGCTAACCTGGTGGAGAGATGAGAGCCATGTGGAGACAAGCCAAGTCTTTCAAGGTCAGGCCATTCAAGCAAGCCAGCCTCCGGCCAGGAGCCCCGCTGATCCCAGAGATGTGGAGTCAAGGTCAAGGGAGCCTGGCTCAGACGATCAGAAGCAAGAGCTCAGTGGACCCATATACTTATGATAAACGGCACCTGGATATTGTCTTAAAACGTTAATTTTTAAGATTGTTTGTTTGATACTCTTCTGAAGTGAAGCTTCTTGGCGGTGGTGGAACACTTGACCTCAGATGGGTTCGCCTCGCTGTTTGTGAACCATAGAAGCTTCTCTAACTCTTACTGTCTCGTCTTCTTGCCTGTGTATTTTTCTTGTTGCTTTTCTCTGAGTAACCAAGCAGTGCAAATCACTTTGGATTGCTGGCTTTTGACCCTCATCCCTTTGTTGAACAGGATTCTGATTGTTTGCCTCTGTACACGTTTGTTATATGCCACTAACTCCCCATGTCCTGTTATCTCTGATTCTCTTCTTGCTTTATCTTTGAAATCTTGCTAGCGCACTGCCCATTCCGACAACACTGATATATTGTTATGAGATTGCATTCTGATTTATAACTAAAGGTATTTCAGGGTAATAATGCCTCCTGGGAGTTAACCAAGACATTTCGAACATAATGCTAATGAGTCCAAATTTATAGACTTAGGTTCCATATAGGCCACTAGCTTTACACAAAAGAAATAATAAGTGTTTCATTTACATTATATTCTTAAACAGGTCACAAATTATGTAAATACACACTCCATCACAAAGGATTCTAGGCAGGAGTGTGGATAGCCCAGGGCCAATGGTAGTCAATGTTGACACTCACATAAAAACACACATTTTGGTGACTATGGGACAGGGACAAATCTTTGTATGAAGATAATATAAGCACATGAAAATTACGTGTGAAGGAAAAGTGAAAATGGGTCTGTGTAGAATTGCTAACCAGAGAGAGTCCATTTGGCCATAATTATGTTTCATAAAATAATCAATAGGACAATTTTTTGAGTTATTCTGTATAGTACTATTTTCGAATACACAAATATTTTAAAAATAATAACACATTTCTTCACAGAATTTTCCTAGTAAGTGGACTGATTACCAAATCGATCAAATGTTGAGTGAATTCAGGTCTGTTAAGAGTTCTGGCTAAATATGGAGATATACTTGAAGTACAGACAGCCGTTGGGGTCTTAAAACAGCAGATTTGGACATTTTTATCTGTCCCCAGTTGGCTATGTAATGCCAGGAAGACCAAAGGATCTTTGTGCATTTTCTGCAAAAGCACATGGGTCACACTGTGCCTGGTGACGATGACCGTTCAGTGAGGCTAGGAGCAGGCTCCTTGGTGGGAGCAGAGCTTATCCCGGGCCTCTCGCCTGCCATGTTCATTTCCATGTTTACCATTCAGGCTCTGGCTGTGCAGAGACATGCACAGAAAGATAAGAATGATAAATTTGTTTAGAAAGATTTTGCTGTAAAATTATTTTCTAAAGGTATCCTCCAAGGAATAAAATAAATAACTTTAAGGCATCAAAGAGCAGTGTTTTTAAAAAAAAATAAAGATAAGCTTTAATATCATTTTAAATTAAATTATACCAACTTCAAAGGCTCCTACGTTTTTGCTCAGCAGTCTTTCTGTGCCTCTCATGTTAATTTCCCAATTGTTTCAGAACCACCCACAATCCTATCGCTTGTTATTCCTCTCAGAACCGACGCTGCCACCGCCGACTATGACGAGTAGAAGGAAGCCACCTGCCATGGACCCCCTTGATTTTGTTGTTCCTTCTTAAGCTCCTTTCATACGAAGTTAGACTTCTCCATTTCCCTGCCAACACTTCTTCCTTTAAGCGTAACCATTTCTAATTTCATTTTTTGAGGACTCTAATTAAGCTACTCAGTCAAGGTAAAATGATGACTAGCTACTTGGGAGGCCCAACGACCTTTCTTCACTGCCCATCCTTCTTGAGCTTTCTTGACTATTTAATGCCTTTCGATACCTCTCCCCCTTTCTCGAGTCGTTCTCTTGCCTTGGGCTTCTGTGTCAATACAATAGACTCGGATCACTCTTTTCATGGGTCTTTCATGGTTCTTCTCTATCCACTTGTCCCTACTTGTGAAATTTCCCTAAACTTAAGTCCTCAGCTCTGTCTTTCTTCATACACTCTTCCCTCGCTACTTTCCTTAGCCGCTTAATCTCTCCCACCCATTTCACTCCAATACCCACAGGGCTCAACCTATTACTATGTCCTCCCCTGCCCACAGAACATATACTTTAATGTCCGGGCAAGTCATACTGACCTTGACAACTATTGAATAAAGAACAAGTCTTTTTTTCTCCTTAGAATTCAATTTGATATATCATAGCCAAAGTCATTTTGTCTAGAACTGTGGTATTATGAGGCACATTAGCTATGTTTTGTTGTTTAAAGAAGGAAGTCAAACCTTGAAACTACCAAATTCAGAAGTCTATGAGTCTTTTTTTTTCTTTTCTTTCTGTAGATGGATGAATTTTGCTGCTTCTGGGTATATTCACATTTACACCAACGTGCATTTCTGTTCAGTTAGGAAAATGATCCCCTGACTTTTCTTTGTTTCCTGATGCAGCACAACAGGGCATGCCAACGAACTCTGTGGGGAAGGCTCAAAAGGAAACGCATTTTATTCACATGCTGCATTTTCAGCAAGCCGAAGAACATCTGAGTGGTTTTATTTGGTATCCTGGGCTCTTTCACCTAATGCCTCCTTTCTTTTGTTCTGTTGTTGTTATATGCATAGCCCCTGATTCTGGCTGTGCCATAGAAGACCTGGATGCTCGCAGTGGCCCAGCGGGGCTCCTGGCACTGGGGTTTGGAGGAGGCAGGGGGACCGCAGAGTGGGGGGGCCTGGTCAAGCCGCAGGCCTCCGGGTGGTGCGCAGCGTGCTCACGCTTCCCCCCACCTCAGCACCCTTCAGGACTTTCCCTCGAGTTCATGGCTGAGTGGGTAAATCCTATTCACAGGCAAACTTAGAACAGGGCTTTTGTTACTCCAGCGGATCTCAGCTTCTGACGATTTGTGTCAGCCATTCTGATCATTGAGTTTTTTACCATGTTGCTGCATACGACACTGTTTCCTTTTCCTCTAAATGGGGAAAGAACTTAAGACGAGACTCACCCTGTAGCACTTGAATTCAAGCAGTAAAGACTCATGGTAACATCCCCTGACTAAGCATCCGTGCTTCATGCATGTAATGTGAAGGGAGCTGGAATGCTAGCCTACTAATAAAATAATGATTCCTTCCCATCAGCGAACTCACAATGATTCAAGGGCTCCTGAAATCGCCTTTGGCATTTACCTACAACGTGTGGGTGGCTTCTTTCTCAGTTTGGGGAACTATGCCTTCATTAGTGTGTCCTAAAACATTGTTACACAAAGTGTTGTCTGTGGACCAATATCAGCATCACCTGGGACTCGAAATGAACATTCTCAGTTCTAACACAGGCCTACTCAATGAAAGTTTGCATTTGTGATAAGATCCTTAAGCAATATGTATGCACATTCACTTCTGAAAACAACATTCTAAGGCATGGAGTCCAATATTCTAAATTTTACTCATTGATACTGCAATCTAGTAACCTTTCCCCTCCATGTTTTTTCCCCTTTCTGAGTTTTTTAGAGAATACATTTTTAAAAACACTGTATCATCCAACTACATACATTTAGTAGAGTTTAAGACTTTTTGGTCATAAGACTTAGAGTTAGTATCAGTCAGATCACATTTAAATGATCTGAATCCAGACCTATGAGAATCTATTTCTAATTCCTGACTTGCCTATTTGATACGCCAGTTCTGAGCTCGCTCTCTCTCTCATTCTCTTTGTTTCTCTCTGTCTCTCTGTCTCTCTGTCTCTCTCTCTCTCACACACACACACACACACACACACACACACACACTGCCAGTGGGCATGTAAAAGTCCAGTTTTCTAGTTCCAAGTAAAAAGCCAGCTAAACATTATACGTTAACGACACTCTTTAACTGACACAGCGATTTTAGGAACCCTAAATATTGAGAAAAGGCATGGCTCTCATAAAATTCTATTTTTAGATGATCTGGTGTAGGAAAATTGTTTTTAAACAGGCCATTATTCTTGCAATTATATTGTATACAAAGAGAGAAATATTTGATCAAGCGCACAATTATAATTCCATATAGTTAAGTGAAACCTCCATCTTAGAAGGCGCAAAGCATTCTCGATAATCGAGGATTTCACTCACCCTTGTCTGTCTCTGTCTGTGACAGCAGCATCTCGGACGAGACTGGAAGTGCTAACCGTATCCTAGACTTGCTTGGCCGCAGCACCGATGCCCCGAGCTTCTATACTGACCTGGAAGCTGAGCTGGAGAGCGGCTTCTCCTCCAAAGCAGAAGTTGGGAGGAATTTACATGCTCAGCCCAGCAGTCTTTTGGGAGAAGAGTCTATATTGATTATACATTCAGCATCAGAGAGGAAGTGACAACTTCCGTCACCAGGGATTGGCTGGGCCCCTGACTCTGCTTCAGAGGTCTTGGCTAGAAG
Source organism: Mormoops blainvillei (assembly GCA_004026545.1). Classification (NCBI taxonomy): domain Eukaryota; kingdom Metazoa; phylum Chordata; class Mammalia; order Chiroptera; family Mormoopidae; genus Mormoops; species Mormoops blainvillei. The sequence continues at coordinate 96,788 of PVJD01002784.1, forward strand.
TCAATGAAGACCCGGAGAAATAAGTAAGACATTTAAGCAGAGCTCAGGAACTCTATATGGAAATTCTTTTGACTTGATGATTTTACTTATCCCTTTACTTATTTATGTATCTATTTAATAAGTTGTTATTAAGGGCCTGTTACCCATTAGACATTATTCTGTGTACTGTGTTTACAGCACATCAATCATGGTGGACATAGATACCTGCCGTCTGTGGGTTAACAGCTTTCAAGGAGGAAGCCACTGGAGGGTTTTGAGTGGAGGTGTGATGTGATTCAGGAACGATCCCCTGGCTGCTCTATGAAAAATGAATCACATGCCCTGACTGGTGTGGCTCAGTTGGTTGGGCATCATCTTGCAAAGTGAAAGGTCACTGGTTCGATTCCCAGTCAAGGCACATGTCTAAGTTGCGGGTTCAGTCCCCTGGGGGAGCACCTATGAGAGGCAACTAATGGATTGCATGTGTTAGATAGAATGATCTGGTGGACAAGCAAAGACGTCAGTGTGATACCTTCTCTGTGTCTATCTAGGCTTATAAATATACACTCTCAGACCCAGTTGCTTAAGACTCCAGAACAATTCACTTATGTTGGCACTTTTGCTTTAACACCTTATGTTAAAATTAAAGACAAGAAAATCTTTTCCAGAAAGCATTACTTAAATCTTACTTTGAATAATAGACTCTTCTTCATGCAAGGTAGCTTCAGGTTGAATGTCTGCTGTAGACTTCAAAAAAAAAACAACTTTCTAAAAATTCCAACAGCTGCTGAAAGTCTTCTAAAACTTCCTCTTAGACTTTTATTAAAAATTCAGGTCATGATCTCATAATATATCAACTTGCATGAGGAACGGATTTGGGGATTAAGGGAAAAGAAGTTAACATTTGTTGATTGCATATTATGTGCCAGACACTTTATGTACATTTTTTAATTTAATCTTTAGGCCAATAATGTGCAGTGCGACTGATAATTGTTATTTCTAATTCACCAATATGGAAAATGAACTCAGACTGGTTAAGTATTTTCCAGTGTTACCCAACCTTATAATGGCAGAAGCGGGGTTGGGAAACCCAAGCTATCTTCTTCCAACAGCTTTACGCTACATCAGAGATGACTACCCGTCAACGGAGGCACTGTGGCACTGCTTTTGACTCATCATTATTACACCATTTCAGATTAATCAAGTGCGTAAATTTCAGATTGTTGTAACCCTTACAGTTCATTCTGAACAACTGCCATCTTGAATTGCTTGCTATATGATATTCCTGTAAAAAGTCTGGCTGGCACAGTTGATATTTGATAGAGCAACATGGAAGTACTCGTGTGACCGAACGGACCCATTGTGGGGCCCAGATACCATTACCAAAACAACCCCCTCCCCTGGGATCTTTCTGTACTATGGGTCTTTGCTTGCTGCCCTTAGGAGTTATGGTTCTCACTGTCAGAGTTTGGTGAAAAGGAAAGGAGCTATTGATTCAGAAGTTATACAGGTTTGGAGTAATGGCGAATGTCCCCATTAAAATTCCAAACTCCCTTAAAACACCCACAAACACACACAGTCCTGCCTCCTCCCCCTTTGCCCAGCCACGCCAGTCAGGGACACTGTATCTCAGGGACACTGTATCTCAGGAAAGAGAAGGAGAAGTCCATGCTTAGCTAGACTCCCAATTCCTCCCAGTAATCTGGGCTTGGCTGGGCAGGTCTCTCACAGTCCCCACCATGCTCTGTCACCACCAAGACCTCCCATTCTTAATCCAAAACCACGTAGCACCTCCTCATGGCCCAGTAGCAAGAGTCCTTTCACCCCTTTCCTTCCCACATGGTCTCACATTGTCCCCCTATTCCTCTTGGTAACCTGCCTTTAGTTTTAATCCCAGCCTGGAACCTCCTCCGTGACCCCATTTCCTACTCCTCCCACGATTGACTTCCCCTGCCAGTAGTCCCCTGTCCTCTGCCTTTCTTGGCTGCCGCCATGGTTATTCCCGGAAGGTGTGGCCCCGGGCGTGGAGCGAACCGCCCCCGAGCTCTTGCGCAGGCACCACGGTAACCAGGGAGCTGCCTGCCAGTTACACCACAGGTTAAAGTTATGCACACCTTTCTGGCCACACTCCGGCTGGAGGACTAAGTCTGCTGTTACAGATATGCAAAATAGCCGTTTTTGCATATCAAGTCTGAAGCTGGCCTGTTGTTATTGATATGCAACGTAACTCTTAATGGCCCTGTTCCGTGGGTGCCATGCCCTGGCCAGACTTGTGGGGGTGGGGATATCCTATATTCCCAGACACCCCACATCCTGGACCCTGTTACAGATCCCCCTTTGGGGGGTTCTGGCTGCACCTGGTTACATGCATTGCCTACCAGGATGACCACTGTCAAAAGAAAATGCCAAGTGTTGATGAGGATGTAGAGAAATTAAAACCCTTGTACACTGTTGGTGGGAATGTAATATGGTACAGCCATTATTAAAAAATAGTATGGAGGGTCCTCACAAAAGTAACAGTAAAACTATCATATGACCCAGCAATCCATTTCTGTGTATACATTCAAAATAATTCAAAGCAGATTTAAAAGAGATATTTGCATACTCATTTTTATTTCAGTATTACTCATAATAGCCAAGAGGTAGAAGCAAGTCAATGTTCACTGACAGATAAATGAATAAAGGAAATACAGTATATACATGCAATGGAATATTACTGAGTCTTAAAATAGAAGGAAATCCTGTCACATGCTATAACATGGATGGAATTTAAGGACATTATGCTAAGTGAAACAAGCCAGTCATAAAAGGACAAATACTGTATGATTCCACTCATATTATTTAAAGTAGTCAAAAATCATAGAAACTGAAAGCAAAGAGGTGGTCGCCAAGGACCTAGGAGAGGAAGGAGAAGGAATTAGTGTTTAATGGGTGTAGAGTTTCAGTTTTACAAGAAAAAGTTCTAGAGATTGTTGCACAGCAATGTGAATGTACTTAACACTACTGAACCATATACTTAAAACGGTTAGGAGAGTAAATTAATGTTCCATTAAAGTACATTTTTGAAACCACAATAAAAACATCAAGGAAAGAATTTATCTATTAATCAGTATATAATCCCTATTATCGTTGGAAAATCTAGGACAGAAATTAACCATATATTCCCAGTCTCAGTTCATAACGGGCTCTTAGATAACTAATATTTGTTGGTTGTTTCTTTTCAGGGATACAAAACATCTCTGTAAATGTTTCCCTCGTGTGGTCTCTGTTTGCACAGCTGAGATTTGAAGATACAGCCGAACTCGCTCCTTTTATGTAATATGGCTTTGTTATGGAATTCTTGGTACTTTCATGTGAAACATTAAGAATAAAGCACTTACCATTAATAAAAAGAAGTGATCATTGAAGTCATTAATTTCTCCATATCCTCTAAGATCTACCCTTGTATCAAGATAGGTCTCAAATGCTACATACCTGGAACATATATTAGCATTTAACTTTCCGTAGAAGTGGTTTCACAAATTTATAATACAACAGCACATTTTCACCTTTCTTTGGGATGGAACTAAGAAATGACTTGATTAGTAGTACTTCTCCATCATTTGCAAGACTGTTATTAAAGATAATGTTTATTATATAATCCTAGTGTTCCCTATGAAAACCCTCCTGCGTTCTATCCCCTGATTTTTCTGAATTTGAATGCTTGTCTACTTTCCTTAGACAGTCTTCTTTGTTTATTATAATGACAATGATACCACTCATGCTACTGACTTTTTACTTAGCATCCAGGAGGCTCGGAGCATATGTTTTCATAAATTTTAGGAGTAATTTAGCCCAGATTTCTGTTATAATTATCACCATCATTGTTACTAAGCATTACTTTTAAAATTTATATTGTATTATGAATTAACATTAACCCTATTATGGATTTGACAAATTGAAATACCTGGATTTGTTGATATTCTCAAACCACGGTCTGGTCTCCGAACTTGTCACTGGAAGACTTTCACATACGTGTAGTTGCCTATTGAAGCATTTCTCAAATGTGTAAAAACTGTCCTTGAAGGCAGAAAGAATAAATGAAAACTCTTGAAAGGATTTATGAGTATATCTCAAATAAGCCACTACAGTCATAATATTCCTTTGTAGCTTCCTGTTTCATCTTCCCCATAAAACATCTGCATTTTTAAAGATAAAAAGATAATTTTAAAATCACTCACCAAAGTTCTTAGCTTTTCTTCCTCAAATTTGCAGTAAAATTAATACTCATTGTAGTTGTACTGTCTTTTATGCTGTGACTTTGAAACTCCTTTAATTCCTAATACTAAATGTAATGCAAGAGAAAAATTTAGAACTGAAAGTAAAGTTGCATATAACCTTTGCTATTTCCTTCTTTTTCTGTGTAATGAAAGCTAGGTAGAGACAAGTTTAACAGGGATAACCCAGTGAAGAATTTGTTTCTGGTCTCCTGCACTAAGGGGTTGTCTATTGCATGACTTAACCTTATTCTCTGGTCCTTTCTCCTAAAAAAGTCACACTAAGAGGCTGGATTCGATGAACTCCAGGTTCCTTCCCAGCTCCACTATTTTGTTTTTGTGTTTCTGAAAGGCATGACCATGCCGAGATTTAGTAACATAAGTGGAGTTAAAGAAAATTAATGAAGTCCAATGGCTGTTCTGAAGATGTTTAAACTTATGAACACTAAACACAATGCCCACGTGCGAATATTTTAAAGGAGGCAGTGATGCTCCTAGGTCGCGCCGTGACAAAGGTGGGCAATAGTTAAGTTTTAATTTCAACTTTCTCTTCACTTCTATTTTTATTTTAGAATGTGACACAAGTAGCCCCGGCTGGTGTAGCTCAGTGTATTGAGTATTGACCTGCAAACCAAAGGGTTGCTGGTTCGATTTCCCTGTCAGGGAACCTGCCTAGGTTGTGGGCCAGGTCCCCAGTAGGGGGCGCAAGAGAGGCAACCACACATTGATGTCTCTCTGCCTCTTTTTCTCCCTCCTTTTCCCTTTGTCTAAAAATAAAATAAGTAAAATCTTAAAAAGAATAAGGTATAATTGTTAGAATGTGTCACAAGGAAAGACATCGACAGTGGGACCTAACTCGTGTATATCAGCTCCTGGAAATCCATTTCGGTCTTTGAGCCATTATCCCTCAGACCCTGTTGCGCTATAGAACTCTCTGCGGTGGGCGGGATACTCTCTATCTTCTCTTTGCAATATGGAAGCCACCAGCCTCATGTGGCCACTGAGCACAGGAAATCGCCGAGGACACCTGAAATGCTGAATTTTACATTTTATTTAGCTTTACTTAATTTCAATTTAAATTGCACATATAGTTACTGGTGACTGGACTGGACTGTATAGTCTCAGAACCTTAGAGCAGAAGAGAGATACAGACTTTTGAAGAACGAGATGAGCAATTTTCAAGACACTGATACAAACAGTAAAGTATAGGCAAGAATTTTTTTATTTGCAGATTTTCAGAAATGTCAAATTAGTCATTGTTAATCTTATTAAGATAGGTTAGAAGAGGAAAAATTTTTTATCTTTATATTAAAAAAAGAGAAATGACAGTTGTAAAATTAACTTCCTTAAATAGGGAAAAAAAAAAGGGAACACTAATGCCATCTTGTGGATTCTGGACGCTGGGACAGGCTCTGGTTTGGAGAATGTGTGCCCCCGGACAAGCTCTGAAGTAGAGGCCGTGTTCACATGAAAAGACGCGTTTTCATTGCGGCTTTTGAATGTGGGGGCATGAATTACAGTCGCAGGGCCTCAAAGAATACCCACATGACAAAAATCAATTTTAGAAAAAAGTAGATAATCTCTTAGCCTTGAATGGCTGATACAGTATGGGCAGCTATCTGAATTCAGTAGAAATGAGGTTTTGAACAAAATAATAGTTGGCTCCTGTTTCGCTTCATTTTCACAATAACCATTGAAAAAATTTACTACCAAAATGTTCTCCCTGACCATTTTTAACTATTGCGAAAAGGAAAGATACAATAAAGCATTTAGTAGTTTTCAGGATTTTTGAATGATAATACAAGTATCTTTTTGTGTACATTTTTATTTTAAATTTCTAAAAATGTTTCCCAGTGTCATTCATGGCTGTATTTGCTTAAACACACTCACACACACACACCCCTGCAGTAATTTATTTTCTTGGTACAACTAAGAATATGAAAATAGCTTTTATTCTAGACAATGCTTATCTGGTAAAATAAAATGATAATAAAATCACTTTGCACATATAATGGGAATGAGGAAGAATAATCCTGCATATATAATTATAATAGGGAATGGGGAAGAAGATGATTACATATGTTTTATTTGTTCTCATTTGGCTCTGGAAAGGAGCCGTTGATTGATATTAGAGGCATCTTTTTATATGTAGTAATGACAATGAGCTTTAAAAATTTTTTTATTTGGCAATATCAAATTAACCATTATGTTAGGGTATTCTGTAAGCCTGAATTTGGGGGAAAGGACAAAAGAAGAGAAGGAAGAAGTTGTAGCTGATGGAAAACCTTGAATTCAGAATTTCGGAAATTTAATCTCAGAATTAATAATTATGCACACTGGCACACAAACAAGGCAGGGATTGAAGAGAGAGGAGAAAGGAGAGAAGAGACATAAGGGACTCTAGCATCACAAGAGTCTTTGTCTCCAAAAAAAGAACTTACTGGTACCAGAAACTGGAATAGGGAGACATGCATACTGTTCTGTAGAAGGAAATAGCAGGACTTTGAACATATTGTCGTGAACAAAAAAGACAATGTGTGCTGTAAAGATAAATATCGAGTCTGAAGCAACAAGTCCAATAGAAATAGATTAGAAAGAGTAGCTAAAGCTGTAATAAGAGACCTAGTCATTTCAGCACACGCGTGGAATCAGAAGGGGAAAGGAACTTCCTGGATTATGGTTTTAATAAGAGACTACAAGGATTAACTTTCAATGGGATAGATAAGAATAGAGCATATAGTTACAGGAGAAGCTGCCTGAGAAATTAGAGACAAATCAAGTATAATTCCCAAGGAATAGAAAAGACAATAATATCAAAGATATTAAAGCTGATTAATAAAAAATTAATATATGAAAACAAGGAGCACTTCAAATAAAAGAAGACAGTGCTTCCTTTGCCTAATTTCCTTTTTCAAGAATAAATTTATTGGCCAAATGTAGGTCACTGAAATAACAGTAGCAGATTTTGAAGATTTATATGCCAGGAACTTCAGAGGAATATAAGTTATCCTAGGAGACATTCATGAAAGAAGACCAAAATGTTAGTGTACATAAATTCACTTTTTCTTCTGCTGGAATTTAACTAAAAATATTGAAAGGCAATGAGAAAAATTTGTTACATAAGTTTAAAAGAGAAAAAGAAAATAAGTATTTCTATTTTTGTTAACATGACAGACTAGGTGATCTGAAAACTCACCTGCAACTATTATGTAGCAATGCAGGATGAAATATCATTAAAAAATTGGAAATATAAAGCTGAACCACAAAGGGGGCATGATATAGGAGCCTTACAGGAAGAGGGAAATGAAAGCTACTGCTGTTAAGTGTGTGAGCTGACATGGTACAGCCCTGAAGTGTTTGTCACAGATACACTCATAGAGAAATAAGATAAATTGAGGTTAGCAAGAAAAAGAGGTGGAACTGATATAACTTCTAGCTTCAAAAAGCCAAGACTCTCAAGGGCCTATGTGCTCGGTGAAAGGAAATCTTAGAAAATTCTGCATACTAGCTGGGGATGATGGGAAAAATAATCATGCGTCTCAGACTGGGTTCTGTGAATTGATAAGCACTGAATTTATGTTGTCTGAATTTTCTGGAAACCCTGAAGCTGAGAGGTTAACATAAAATGGTTCTAAGTTAGTGATAGATCTGGAGCTGCTAGCAGAGGTGAAATCACTAGGAATATTTTTATGGCCCACATCATAGACTGTTTCATTGAAAAAGGCCCTCATCTGTCAAGTAATGAAATCTCAATATAATATTTTAAAACTCAAGTTCAAACAGTCCATCACAGGCAAACATTAGAATATAAAAGAAACAAAAATACTGAACTTCAAAAATTTGAGATAAGATTGCACTGTAAAATAACATAAAATAATTGTTTTTTGTGTATAAAGAATGGTCCTATTAGAAAAGAAAGCAGGTAGATTTTCATAAAATTAAAAATATAGTCTTTGAAATGAAAAAAATCTAGTACAGGCCCATGAACAGAAAATTAATGAACTACAAAATACATCTGAAGGAATTATGCAGTGTGTAGCACAAAAAGATGATGAGATTAAAAATTTTAAAGAGGAGATAAGAGACATGCAGAACAGAAGGAAAAATTTCAACATAGTAAGTAGCATACACAGAAGGAGAAACTAGTGAGGTAATATTCAAAGGTAACAGGCTAAGGAGTTTCTGGAATTGATGAAGGGCATGAATTTTCACATTCAAGAAAAACAGTGAATTTACAGCAGGATCAAGAAATTTCAGATTGAGAAATACTGCGTGAAAAAAGCAGAACATCAAAAAATACTGCTTACAAATTACTAACAATTAAGTTGTCTTCATATTTCCCAGCTGCAACAAAAGCAAGCAGAAAACAAGCAAGCAAGCAAACAAACAAACAAAAAAAGATTTCAGAAAGCTTTGAGAAATAGTCTTCAACTAGATTTCTATACCCAGTTCAACTATAATTTAAGGATGGAGGTTAAAGATATTTTCAGACAAAAAAAAATTGGGAGAATTTACTACTCATAGAATAATACTAAAAGAACTATCAAAGAATGAATTCTAGGAAAAAGAATTATGAACTCACACTTGTATAGAATACAAGAAGCACAGATACACCAGTAAGATGTAAATATGTGGGAAATCTAAATATGATGATGATAATGATGATGGTACCTGTTTTAGTGGGTGTTAACACAAAGTTTATCTAAAATGCAGAGTAATAAGAACATGTAAGGTCAAAGGAGTACGATAAGCGTTAAAATTTTCCTTAGGGTCTTGCCCTGTTTGTGAAAAGTGTAGAGAAACGGCTTAACTTTAGCCTTTATTATGTTTATTTATTTAACACATCGTGTATATTCATTTTAAAATTTTTCGATTGCACTTGACATACAATATATTAGTTTCAGAGGTACAACATAGTGATTAGACATTTAGTGCACTTAAAAATTTAACAGCTAAAAATAAAAGAAATAGAATATATGTATTTGCTTAATAACAATGTTTCCCTACAGAATTGAGAGCGACTCCTATAACAATATAAGTTGATAGTGCAGAAAAATAAGGACATGATGGATATACTGAATTTTGCTTATACAGCCATTATTTTACTATTTTATTCTTCCTACTTTAGACTGCTTCTTTTAAAAATGAGAACATTTCCCTTGTCAACCTGTGGTCATTGCCACCAATTCAGTGCCAACAGGAGTCTCTGATTTGGGGTGCCGTGCAGAAGGAAACTTTATTTAGTGCAAACAGTTCAACGGTAATACAGCATGGCTGTAAGAGCTGCATGGCTGTGGGGCAGCTCCATAGTGCTACAGCGAGGCTGTGAAAACGGCGTGGCCATGAAACAGCCCCTGGGCCAGAGGACCCTGAGGCCAGGCCCCTCTTTCGCTGGTCAGCTCCACTCAGCGCTTTTCTACTCCCGTGAGACCTCTTCCGTCTTTCAGGTCCAGCCAGAAAAGTCAATCTTCAGTGGAAAGTGCACTCTCCTGCGCCGGAGGGGAGCTGGTTTATACACACAGAATCTCACCCCTAGTCCCTGATTGGTCAGAATAGAGCCACTCCCACTGGTTGAGCTGCAAGTCTCTGACTGGATGGGGAAAGCCTCAGTCCTATTGGCTGAAATAGGACTCCAGCAACTGTTTTAGAAAGGCTGGCTCAGAAGGCAGAAACACAGAGCAGACAGGGAGGCAGCTCAGCGCGGAGGCTTCCCTAGCGGTGCAGTTTGCACGAGAGGTCACCGTGCAGAAATGGCTGCTAGGATTTGCTTGTCTTTTTTTGTTTTTTGTTTTTTTCTCTCAGCCACCCGGGAGCCCTTCTTAGTCCTCAGAGTTCATACCCTATATATCCAAAATAACATTATCACATATAATAATAATTCTTTAATATTCCTTAATAATACTTAATATCACTTGATACTCATTTTGCTTACTTGTTATAAAAATCCTTTTGAGCTGTTTTTCCCCCCTAAGTAGAATCCGATGGTGTTTTTCCTTGTGATTGTGTAGTGCTTGTTTGGTATTAAAAAGAAACTCAGCCCCCCACCCCCAGCGATCATTTAGTTAATATTAGCAACAATTGATCCTCTTTCCTGAATCAATTAAGCTTGTAAAGTGATGATTTTCGAATTGTACAATTTGTTCCAAATATATTATCTGGCATTCTTCTATAAAATAGTGCTTTTTGTTTCATCAACTGATACTATTTGGTTATCCTAAAATAAAATTCTCCCTTGAAAGGCAGAGTAAGCGCTTATTTTCCTCCCTTTACTTAACATTTTTTATAGTAAGGATTTGCTTTAAGAGTGGCCTCAGTTGATAAAAAATGATTTTCTGGCTTTATCTTTTTTTAGTGTCATTACAGACACATGGATTTTCTTAGATGCCGAGTGGTTCAATCAACTACGACCATTATTATTTGTTTGATGCTCTGGCTGACATAACTCTGGCCATACAAGAGTCCCTTTAAGTTGGTTCTCTGTCCTTTTGAAAAACTCCATTAATATTGAAAATGTTCTTGCTTTTTGGCAGAACAAGATATTCCAAGATATTGTACCTTCTTTACTCAAACCTGCACTCAGCCATTTCCTCAAGGACCCTTGTTTCTTTTAGTCATGAATTATATTAAAGATGAGAATCTGGGCAATAAGGAAATTCATTACTGCTGCAGCTGCCATGCTTTTAAACCATTGGAATGGGCGATATGAGGCAGTCAGCAAACTTGTTTTACCTTTTCACCTTATTCTCCCCTTGCCTCCTGTTTTTCTCCTTTATTGTGCTATTTCTACATTGTTATACAAAATTTATGTTCTTTAACCACTCGTATCCCTTACTGTATTAGTAATAATCAGTCAGTGTAAGTAAACAAAAATTTTCCAGTTAAAAATCAGAGATTCTCTCAAAAAGTCACAGATGGGCTGTTTACACTGGGTTGTTTGCAAGTAGCCCATTTAAAACATCATTACAAAGAGTGAGAGTAAGGGTGGTTAGAATATCCATGCTGGGAAAACACTAATCAGAGAAAGTAAAGTACCTGTGCTCATTCCGAGCAAAACAGGCTCTAAGGCAAAAGCTCGATTAGACAGAATGATGACTCTTACATACGGTAAGAAAATTAATTCTTGTGCAAAAATATCACAATTCTGAAGCTGTACGCAGCCACATAGTTTACGATGTAAAATTGTCATAATTTCTGGGGAAATTTACAAATCCCTGATCATAGTGGAATACATGTATCTGGGATGTTTTAACAACTTAAGGTACAAAATCAATAAAGCCATAGAAGTTGAAACAAAAACAAGGAGCAAGCTTCATCTAATGGCATCTGGAGAACCTTGTACTTAGACATACAGGGAGCAAATGTGAAAATGTCACTGGCTGGGCACAGAACAGGATCACCCAATACCAAAGCATCAGCATCAGGGCCACATTCCTCTGACCAATAAAGTGGGAAATCGAAATCAAAATGACAAGATCATAAAACATGCCTTTCTAAATAGCTGGAAAAAAATAATGAAAATATTACATATCAAAACTCATAAAATGCAAGTTAATCAGCTTTAGAAGGAAAGGTACAACTGCCAACTCCATCTATTAGAAAGACTGGGAATTAAATGACCAAGCAGGCAACTCAAGAAGTTAGAGCAACAGCAGGGTGCATGCCAAGAAAACAGAAGGAAAAAAATAATGAAGTCCAAAAAGTAATAAAACAGGAAGAAGAGGGAAATGGATAGCAGTGATGGGGGTAAAAGTGTTCCTGTGAAAAGACTGCCAACACAGTGAAAACCCCTGGCAAAAGAAAATATGGAAAAGTCAAAAAACAAAATTAAAAAAATAAAGCACTAGGAATGACGAAGAACCTGTGACTGTAGCTTCAGTGGAAGGTAGATTCTGTGTACCTTGTTCAAGGCTGTGTTTTCCATGAGCAGCCAAGTCCCCTGCCAAATGGGCACTATAACCAGACCGTATTTTGCCATGTATAATGCGTACCCTTATTTTCCCCTCAAAAATTGTGGGCAAAGAGGTGTGCATTATACATGGCAAAATATGATATTTGTTGTAAAACTTCGCGGAGCAGGCAACATCTTTGATAGTTGTAACATATTAATCACGAATATATGGAATAAGTCGATATATTAGATTTTTTTTCTTTCCTGACAAGGTAGCTGAGGGAGAGAGGGATTTTCTGAGAAATGAGGTGGTGATTTTGGCAAGCCTTGGCAAAGGAGTAAAGGGCAATGACTTGAAAAATATAGTAGAATTTGACCTCTGGATGTGTTATGCATGAGAATTCACATGCTTGGGTCATAACCCATCCCCCAAATGGGATGTTAAAGAGCTTTCAGGGGTTTAATTATGGTCTTCAGGTAGTAGATCTACAGTTTTCTTTTATAAAGTGCTCAGAATTGAGAACAAACAGAGACATCCTAAATGATAGAGCTGTCCAGTCCTCTGCATGAACAGGGGCTTTGAGCACTATGTCCTCCTACAAAGGCTTGAAGAAGGGAGAACTGTACCACCGAATTGCAAGTACCTTCAAACAAAATATTGTTGAAGGATGCCCCCTAAAGATACAGGCTGGGGCTAAAGTAGGTTTATGGTTGTGAGGACGTGAAACACAGAGTTTATTGTATTATTATTCATTAGTTATTGTATTATTTTCCATATGAACAACTGTAAACCTACTTTTGCCCCACCCTTCTTTCTCTAATTGTTTCAAATGTTGCCAAGTTCTGGCAAAAAGAACACAAAAGGGAAACACTGAATAACATGCCCAGTTTACATACTTATGATGTCTCCATATATATAGTCATTTCTGACGTTGACATATTAACACTCAATGCCACCTTTTAATGTTTATTGCTAGGAACAGATGTGATATTGCATGACTTGATTTGGATATGATCATATTGATTTGGATATGATCATGCTGTCCATGGCGAATTTTATATCAGAAAATCAACACATCTTTGACTGATCTCTGAAGAGGTTGATCCCTACCTGGTTTTGATTAAGACACATTTGGTCTCATGGTTGTTGCCAAGGGTCCTTTAGGTAAACCTTAACACGAAATATACTCTGGTTTATTTCTTAGGTTCTTAACTCAAGGGATAATATAGAACAGAAAAAAGTATGCACATCACAAACTACTGAAAAGAGGACTTCGGACATTAAAAACATTGAAAGGAACACGGACAAAGCCAAAGGGGGGCAGGGCAGGGTTGAGGGTGGGGGTGGGAGAAAGTGGGGACGGGAAAATGGAGACAACTGTACTTGAACAACAATAAAAAAAAGAAAAAATCATTTATTCTCTTGATGTTCTGATAGTTGTCAAGTGATTAACTCCTGGTATCAGAGGCGTAAGAATGGAGGAAAAGCAATTGGAAGTTATTGTTGCACGAAGCTCCCGCACGGGGTGGGTTTGGAGGTGGAATTCTGTGATGGAAGAGCCACAGTGAAAGCCAACAATTAAGATCTCACAGACTTGCTTTCAGTTAAATAAAATTTGCATCTCACACAAATTAATTGGAATTTTATAACAGATGGAGCCGGATCTTGGGTCAGCAGAAAAAAAGTTTTCAGTTGATTGATAAGACTTGATGAAAATTTCCCATGTCCTTTATACAATAAAAGAACTTCTTAGAGGTAATTCAAGAACATCAGTGAGCTTGGGCCTTAACAACAGACACTGTCAGGCATCAAGGCAAAAACCTCACAGGGCCAAGCAGTGTGTTTTCTGAATCAGCACATCTGACTCTTCACTCTAGGAAGGTGTTTTTCTTTGTCTTTTAATTGTGTTGGCTGATGCATTGTACCATTTAAGGACATTTATTTCAGCTCTGTGGACTAAGAAGCTTGGGGTGGCATCTGTGAATAGACTTTCTTGATTTGTATTTAAAAAAGCATACCCTGCCAACCACCACATTAGAGGTAGTGTAAAAATCTTGGCTTTGTTACCTGAATGAGTTTAAGTTCTATAAAGTTTTGCTAGAAATGTCTTAAGCAACCTAGATATTTTTAAAATAAAGGATACAGATTTTTTTTATAGAAGGCTTGAAAACAACAACCTTACATGCCTCTAAAAGATTGAAAAGATTGAAGGCAGAGGCAATTGCAGACACCCATGGAGATATTTTTCTGAACATTTCTCTGACATACCTACTCAGTTTGCTGTCCTTTGGTGACCTGCATTGTAGGCTGCTGCTCACAGCAGTGGCTGAATATACATTTGTCATTGAAAGGACTAAAAATCCCCCAAGTGTTACTGGCCTGGGTGTAATAAAACAGCCAGCTGAACTCGAACTGATTGAAATGCAGTCTAGCCTACAGCTAGAGGCAAAGTTAAAGACGCAGGCATGGCAATGCTTATAAATTGACTTAGCTTTTAACACTGGCTCCATGCAGTGTCTACCATTCTTGGATGTATGTGGCTTGCTGAACTCGAGGTTATCCTGAGAATGATCTTCACCAGAAAGAGCTTAACCACTAACACGATCACCAACATAAACGACTCCTTTATGTACATTCTGCGCACATGTTTATGTTTGTGTGCACACCTGCGTACGTGCAGGGACATGATGGTTATGGAAAAAGGATGTCCGAGGGCAAAAAAGCAAGTGACAATAATATGTAGTTATTTTTATGAACTCATTTGACACAGAAGCTTTATCGAGTTTCAGTGTACGAGAGGCTTATACAATGTAGGATAAGGGTTAGATTTCTACATTTGGATCTGAGGCTGGGAATCAGACTTTGCCAAGAACGCGTGGGACACCTTCAGTGTCTCACCTTGAAAATGGTTTGAGAACACTAAGATCCTCTCCAATGCCATCTCTACTGGCTCCCTATGGCACCGCCCTAAGAAGCAGGCAAGGGAGTGGCTGTTACAGTAACGAGATTTCCGAGGTTCCATCACAGTGCATGGGGCTTGTTTCCCAGTGTCATTTATAGATGTGGCCCTGCGGTAACGTGATTAGATGACAATCTGATTTCAGAAAGGATCCTCTTATCATAGGTCTGCCTCCCACACCATATGGACAACCCTCCATCATTCCAAGTCCCTTGCATTTATATTCACGAAAAAGATGCCCTAATGATTAAATAAGGAATGCTTGTGGGCACGCAGGGCCAGGCTGGGTGCTGCTCTGCCCTGTCTCGGGTCGAGAAGGGGGAGGAGGGGTCCACTGGAAGTGATTAGAATAGGAAAGATAAATTAACAAAAAAAACCCAATGGGAGTGCTCAGCTGGTGCATTTAAGACACTTTTCATGTACTTTATTGGCTGGCTGGCAAGTTGTCCTTGTTTGTGTTCAAGCGAATCACATAAAGACTGAGACTGTGACTCAGGTCCCAGGAGAGACGCAAGGTGAACAGCTTAGGTAGAGGGAAAGGGAAGATCTCAGGGTGATGTATCAAGTTTAAAATAACATTTCTAGTATATTTCATAAGCCTTAATGATAACTGACGCAGAGAGTTAGGAACTAAAAAGAAGTCATAGGTAATTCTACATTGACATATGGTTTCTGAAGGTGTTTACTTTTCTTTTTTGTTGTTGTTGTTGTTCAATTACAGTTGTCCACATTCTCCCCCCATCACTCTCCGCCTGCCCTACCGACGCCCACCTCCCACATTTGACCCGCCCCCACCCTGTTGTCTTGTCCATGGGTCCTCTATACCTGTTTCCTGACGGCCCCTCCCCTTCCTTCCCCGATTCTAAAGAGCCTATGCACCGTGAAGGTGTTTTCAAATAAAAATATGTTTTTCTCCTTGTGCCAGTGGCTCTTTTCTCCTATTCCCTTCCTTAAATCAGAAGACGGGAAGGAGTGGAGATTTTTTACAACATTAAACATTGTTTACTCTATGGTTACCTTTCTAATTAGACATTGACACAGTTTACATGCAAATAAAGCAACTATACAGGTTTATGTGTGAATCTGCTTGTACTTTTTCCTGTAAGTGATTACAGCTAATTTTGGTAAACAATTTATATTGCACTTGGAGGCATAAAATGAGAAAAAATTAAAACAATTGTTTCACACACTCTGACATTTCTTCACATTTTGAATGTAAAGGTTTTTATCTCCCCGGTTGGCCTTAATTATTCTTGTGTTGTAGTAATTCTTTTAGAAATGATTATTGGGAAATCATCTTGACTTTCTTCATCAGATTGGTGACATCAGAAGTATTTTTTTGCTAATATGCTTTTATAAACTACATTATAGAAGTTGCTTTTGAAAATATTCTGTTATTGCAGATGCAGCTTGGTAATTGAATTTAATGTAATCAAGTATAATTTAGCCACTTGTTTTGGTTTTGAGCACAGAAGTCACCAAATTATTAGTCTTCTCAATTATCCCATGTGAAATGTAACTCCTTTAGTATATGTAAGGTATTTCCTTGGATCTTAACATAGAGATCCAAAAACAGGTTTTACTTATCATAACTAATTGATTAATTAATGATCCAACAATTATTTAAGAGTGCCTATTATATACTGGGTTCAAGCAAGTTCTTGGACTTTTATGTATAGGTAAGAAGAGCCCTACTTATAGGGATTTCAAAATCTAGAGGGAAAATAAAAATGTGAACAAATATTTAATATGTGAGATCTGTCCAGAAAAAGCCCAACTATTGTTAATGTAACCTGACCCCCAAGGAGAGTGGCCTGGAATGCGCATGGATGAACAATGATGATGTCACTGTACTAGTCAGTGGGGACGGTAGATGCTGTTGGCTGTCACATTCAAAGTGACTGAGCGAGTAGAGAAATGAATCTGCATCAAATTTTGCCTTAAGCTTGAACGTTCCTCCCTGGAAACTACTCGGATGACTCAGAAGACCACAGCTGTGGGCAACTGGTGATTGGCAGCTTCATCATGACAATGTGCCTGCTCACGCATCCTGTCTCTTGCAGAGTTTTTGGGTGAAACATCGAATTGCCCAGGTGACTGAGCACCCCTAGAGCCCAGATTTGGCGCCCCGCGACTCCTGGTTTTTCCCAAAACTAAAATCACCTTTGAAAGGGAAGAGATTTCAGACCATTGGTGAAATTTAGGAAAATACAATGGGGCAGTTGATGACAATTGGGAAAACTGTGTGAGGTCCCAAGGCGCCTACTTTGAAGGGGACTGAGGCGTCATTATCCTAGGTACGCTGTTTCCTGTATTTTGTATCTTCTTCGATAAATGTCTGGATACCTTCTGGACAGACCTCATATAATTAGATGCCTGCTATAGTAGAAATAATTACGAGAAGCACTGGTAATCTAGTGGAAAAGCAACTAAACATATAGCTGAGCAGACAGGCTGAGAATACGGACTCTGGAGCCAGTGTGCTGGGCTTTGAACCTTAGCTCTACCATTTGCTAGTTACATGACGGGTCTCCTATCTGTAATAAGACACGGATAACAGCACATAACTTGTAGAGTGTTGTTGTGAGGAAAAAATGATACAACATTTGAAAAACACTTAGAATACAAATCACAAAGTACTGGTAATAGTATGCGCTTTTAAAATGTCTGTTTAATTCTGCTAGAGAGTTGGGGGTTAGGTAGGGGTATGTTAATTGAATCTTGAAGGATGGGTGGGGATTTGTCATTGTAGATAAAGGGTTGATCAGATGGGCAGCTTTCGAGGGTGCCACTCTATATAGGGTGCTAAAGCATCACTTGACAATTAAAAGATGGTGAAATTGTATTTATTGGAACCCCTCCCAGGGAGAACACTGATTTTTGTTGTAAGGAACGCTATGAAAAGCTAATTGGAGTAGAGGAGAGGGGCTCCCAAGGGCTGCGCTCATGTAACAACAGATGGTCACTAAGTGGCTTCCTAGGGGATGGGTCTGCTTAACTGTTCGATGGTTATTTGGATGAGCTCTTACCCCACACAGCTTTCAGTCTTTTCTCTAGATTAATATTAAGTAGATACAGTGACAGTTGCTAGCTTGCCTCGAAACAGAATTATATGGTTATCTCAGACAGGAAAGAGCCCGTGTGCGGGCAAGGGTGCACAAGCAGGTGTGGAGGGACAATGCAGTGTGGGCACAGGAAGCTTCTGAAAGAGCAGCAGGAGGTGATGATGAAAGGTGGACGGGACTGCAGGCTGAAGGGGCTCAGACACATGTTGAAGAATCTGAGCTTAACCCTCTAGGTATTGGAAACTCATTGATAGACTCTAAATGGAGGATGATGTAAACAGATTTAAATTTTAGTAAGATGGCTCTGGCTATGAGGGGGCTGAAGGCAAGCCAATACTATAGGAGGCTTTTGAAATAGTCCAGGAGCTAGAGGATGAGCTGACCTGTCCACAATAGGTCTGGGGTTATGGAAGAAGAGGGGTTGGACCCAAGGATGGAGAGAGGGCAGCTGCTATAGAACCTGGTGATGAAACAGATGCAGCAGGTGGTACTTTTAGTATTGACATTATCTATTTATTTATTGCAAAACAGTAGCACTCATAAGAATGCTACAAACCCCTGCTAAATCCAATCTGATAGGTAAATTGGAACCAGAGGAACTTTTGCCATGTCAGAGCAGTCTTGGCCTTCAGGGATTCTGAAGAACACAGATTTTCTCAAAGAATCCGAATCAGTTACGGACTGTTGTCATTCCAAAATGTGATTATTAATAACTTCTCAAACCCAAACATGATGATTAAACATTGACAGCTGTGTGCATTTTTAAGAAGAAATACTCAAAGCAACTTTCTTCTGCACCAAAGACAACGTTCAAACACACACACAAATTATACACTATCCTAGTTCTCTCTTTTTTGCTTCGGTTGTGTTAAGGTTTCCTTCACAATCTGATTGATGTCTGTCACTGTCTGTGACCACTCTTAAGTTCTCCAGTTGTCTTTTCTGAAAGGAATTTGACAGACATCTACATATCCTTTGAACTTAAAAATCCCTGGCTTTCCAGTCACTTAATTAAGGATTCTGTAGCTTAACTGGGTTCTATATATATCTTTGTTCCATCCTACTTGGGCTCTGAGCCAGATCTCTGAGCACTTCTTGAGGAACTTTTCTGACGTATTTTTCATTGCCACTTCATTGTGGGAAAGACTGGAAATTCCTTATTACTTACATAAATTACATAATCCCCTATGCAATGGAAATTGTATTAAACTCAACACTATTAGAGAAAATGTGTATAATGCTGTGATTAGAGCATTGAAATAATGTCAGCCCTAAAACCCTGTGCAAGAAAAGGGGCCTCCTTGATGCATGCTTTCTAGATGCTCAGAGAACCAGCCCGGGCAGCATCAGCAAAAAGTTTAACTCTTACCTCGCTGCTTCTCAAGAGAGATTTCACTGGGCAAACGTACAAAGGAGGAAACATGGCCTCAAGCAGCCTCTGTGTTTCAGTAGATTCTAGGTGAAGAAGTATCAATTTATTAAAAACAATAAATTTCATTAAAAACTGATAAAGGGGGAAAGGCAAATAATGTTTATTGAGCAGCACCTGCTGCGTGTGGCATACTTCGCATACACGGTAATGTAATTCCCACTGTAAACCCATTTTACAGGTGAGCACACTGAGGTTCCCAAAGCTTAACACGCTCACGATCAGACGGTAAGCAGTGAAATAAGGGGTGAACACTTTTGAAGTGAGGCAAAAACTGAGTTCCTTCCACTGGCCCATACTGTCTTGTCAATTTTCTTTGCTTTGATTTTTAAGAATTTAATAGGTCAATTCAATTTCAAAATGTGGTCACGGTAACGAGCAACATCCACACTTTAATATCTTCCCTCCTCCTTAAAAGTTTACTGAAAAGTTGATTGTATGGAACTCGAAGCAGGTTTTGCAAAGTAAATTTGACACCACAATGGGGTTAGAATCCAAGGCTGACCCTCTTTAAACCTCTAGCTTGAGGTCATAAAATCAAGAGGCCTCTTTGGAGAGGACAGTGTAGAAGAGGAGAAGGAAGGGAATTAAGTTCCCTTTTATTTGCTGGGGTTGGACTTAGCTCTGGTCAAATTGTTTTGATTGGTGAAGTAGTTTTTTGTTGACATCTTTTCATTTTCCTCCTCCGCCATCAGCCAATCTCCTGCGGTCTTGTCTCAAAAGCCCTTTGTATCAGTCTGGGCCTAGTCAGGAGACAGAAACCACACATCAGTTGAAGAGGGGAAATTTAATATGAAGTATTATTACGCTATGAGAGGAGAGTAATTGTAAAGGTATAAAGAGAACTCCAAAGTGTACCCTAGGACTTAAGGAGAGTACCTAACGAAGGGCAAACTTGGAAGGGGTGTGCCCTCCTCCTGGCTACTTTTTAGCCCTTGTTGGAAAAGGTAGGATTACGTCGCTGTAGAGTGGACAAGTCTGCCGGATTGCCCAGGCCAGAGCTGGCGCAGTCTCTGGGAAATGAGGAGGCAACCTCTGAGGCTGTAGGGAAGTCAAGGGCTCTGTAACTCTCGGGGCGTAGGTGAGCCAGGGCAGGTGGGTGGGTCCGCGGAGGGATTTAGGCTGCTGTTGGAAAAATGAGACCAGGACTAGGTGATGTTTTGGGAGGACTGCAGGAATGGTGCCACTGGGACCAAGCCACAGCTGTGAGCTCACCGAGGGACTGCAAGCTCTAAGGCAGAGCCGCGCCAGATGTTTCACACGCACTCACAACACTGTAGAAGCGCCACCAACAATAATCACAACAACAACAACAGACCTGGCACACAGGCCAGGACATCCCTTCAGTGGGTCCTGCTGATTAAGCGTAACACCGTGCTCACTGTGAAGGGGAAATGCTGAGAGTCCAGGCCTCCATCGCAGTGCAGGGCCGGTGAGAGGTGAATTTGGAGCCAAGAGGCCATGCACTGGTAAGTCGCCCGGTACTAAACGGCATAGGACAATCACGTTCCCAAAGTACCGATCTTCCACCTCACCTCACGTACGGTAGTCTTATTCCTCAGTGGGATATAGTTTCACATGAATACCAACGAAGAAAAAAGCAAATCGATTGAAATAGTTTTTACTAATCAAGAACCATTATTCCCAAGTGTTTCTGTTTGTTTGTTTTGTTTTTGCTGCTCCGTCGCCAGTTATCAGCACAGTGCCTGGCATGTAGTAGGTTTCTATCGATATTCCTTGGGTTGAATGAATCCCAGAAATATGTACATTTGCAAAAAAAGAGGTATCAACTAGTACTGACAATCTGAAAGTGGTAGAATTTTAGATCCTGAAAATAAGTGAAATGAGAAAGGACATACAGCAAGCCACACAACAGAGATAAGAAGGGTAACTTTGGATGAGTAAATAGTTTGTTTCGTTGGTGGGTAGAGGCTGGGTGCTGATATTTAGATCAATTCCCTATCTTACCTCTGTCTTCCTAGCTTCTTCCCTTCTTTTCTTTGGAAATTACAGATTCACTGGACTCTGCAAATAATTCCACTGTTTCTGATGAGACAGAGAAGGTACATGGATCCCCTGGGCTTGGGAGTTACAGAAACAGTGGGGACTATTTTCTTGATTAAAATTAATTTTAATTGGGGAATTGTCTTCATTAGCAGAAATGAATAAGTGTCTTATTGAGAATGTGTTAAAATCTGCCCCATATCTATATTTTTGCTTTCTTTCTTTGTCACCTAAATATGATTTAAATTTTGTAATTGCCAGGGGAATCAGGAAGCCTCAAATTTATAATCTATTTATGTGTCTTGACTGTTTATTAATTTATTTATGGTACCCCATGATTTTTAAAAAGTGACTTAAAGCAAACACAATTAAACCACATCAAAGATTAATAAAAAGGCCAGGAAGACAAATTAGACACACATAAAATGGGCAAAAATCTATACCCAGAATTAGAATTAATATGGTTATTGTGGAGAATGAAATTGTTGGGTACCATATATCAGGTGCCTGAAATATTTGTTTAGTTAGAAAAATAATTTATTTGAGATCTAAATATCTAGAATCTGGCTCCCACTCTGTTGGGTGCTAGCTGAGTGGTGCTTTTCTAGAGTCTATTGTTCTTATCTATCAAACAGAGGCAGTATTAACATGTTTCTGGGACATGTTAACGTGTTTTGTATGTGTCGCTGCTTTGTAAAGACACCATGTGCACCTGGGATGCTACTATGAGGGAAACAATATCCATGTGCTCATCATATTAAACATGTGGGTAATAAGTTGGCATTTAATTATGAAGAAGTTAGCTCGCATTTTCCCTCAACAATTGTGATAATCCAGTTGCTCCCATGGTGCACTGTAGGGTGCCCATACTTAGTGTTCGGGTATTCTCAGAAAGAAAATTCCGGGTGAAGTCATTGGTGAAGGGTTCACAGCTCAGCACCACAGAACGTGAAAGAGCCAAAGTAGCCTAGATGGTTTTAGGAGACAATATTACTAATCGGGTCCCTCAGCCACAAAGAAGCATCCACAGAATGGTTGATCTTAAATAATACTGCTCCCTGATAAATTAGCTGCAAAATATACCTTGAAGTACATTGCCACTTTATACCAACAATGGAGTGCCTTATTGCACAGAATGGCCTTTAAGAAGATCAGTCCCAATGAAAAAGTTGGCTTTTGGATTGACTGTGAGATTAACTTGCAGCTTCATAAACCAGGTCTTGGGGGCAACACTTCGGAGTGTCATCTTCGGCTTGGGGGTTTTGAGCATGTTACCTATGGCCCTGTTTAGTGTCTGGAACGAAACTGGGTGTTGAATGAATGCATTAACTAATTCGGGCTTCATGCACTAGTGACCCCAGGAGAGCCATCTGAGGAAGCCAATGACCCTGCTCTGAAATACCCATTATCTTCCCTGTTGCTTCACTTGCCCAGAACAGAGATGGCATATTTAACTGCTACTCCCTTGGGAGTCTGTCTGGGTTCCCATTTCTTCTTGTTCACAATGTGCGTGATGGTGTCCACGCCTTTGGCCTCAGTCCTAGTCTCGATGCTCAAGACCCTGGGGCTCTCTGTGGAATTCTTGTCCATTTAGTGAACTGCCAAGTGCTGGGCCAACTAAGACAGTTCCCCTTATGTGGGGCACAGACATCACAAATTCAACATTTGTGGAACTCATTATTCTATTGCCAGTCTTTCTCTACAGCAAAACTGACCTCAGTAGTTAAATACAGAAACCTGGGGCTTATTCTTAATAGTTCCCCTTTTTTCACTATTTCTCCATTTTCAGCCAACCATCAAGTCCCATTAAATTTAATCTCTCCCCTGACCATCTCTCAATTCAGTCCCTTCCCATTCTCTCTGCTGTTCCCAGAGTTCAAGTTGCCATCACTCTTTTCCTTGATTTTACTTCGTAAGTTGTCTAGCTACCAATCCAGTCTTCCTCATTTCTGTCCACTATTCAGCCTGGGGGATTGTTCTGAAACCCAGATCTGATTGTATCTTTTCTCTCAGAGGCAGTAACTCTTCTCCATCCTTCAGTATCTGTTTAGCAGTCACTTACTTTGAGACTTCTCTGATTCCCTGAGAATGAGTATGAAAAGTGTGAATTATACATGAAAAGTAGTTTCTTTTTTTTAAAGTGAAAATGTGGATAGTACATTGGGACCACACAGTGCTAAAGCCCTTTACGTGTTAGACCTGCTGAACGAACAAATGGAACTTATCTCACAGTTAGGAAGAGTTATTGAACATCTGACAAAATAAACATCCCTGAAACCACAGGGTAATCACGGTGTTTTTCTAGCCTTGCATTCTGACTCCATCTTCACTTTTCTAAGTCCATCTGCTTTCGCCATTTTCACGTAGAACCGGCAGATCATTTGCTGCCGTTACCACAGCAGAATCCCTTGACCACTGGCAAATTGTTACTAGATTATTCCATCTTCTTCCTTGCTTGCTTTCGGCATCCCGTCTTTTGAAGTTATTTTGCACGGTGTGATTAATCTCTATTTCAGGCCTGCTGCCTTGATTGTATCTCTGTTTTTCCCAGCTCCGCCAGAGAGCCCCACTGTCTTCTGAATCAAATTCAATCTTCTAATAATAGCCTTGCAAGTTTTCCATCACACGGCCTTCTTCTCCTGCCGGCCTCATGGGGTTGTAAGTCAGCTGCGGCTGTCTCCCTCTCCCTGGTTCTCCTCTCCCCGAGCCTTCAACATACGGGAAACAGCTAGGATTCATCTGACTCAGAATCGTTTGTGGACTTATCTACCCACAGAAAATTCTTCCTAGGAAATGTTTTGCCTTAGCCACCTACAGTGATGTTCCCTGACACCCTTCTTAGTTCATTTTAAAGTCATGATATGTATTTGAACATGCTATTCACATTAATTATATATTTTCCTGCCTTCTAACATTTTTTTTTATGGCAGAAATAATTTCTCCATCTATTTCTATGTACTTTGAAGTCCAAAATGCTTAGAAATGGTAGTTTGCTTCATGGGTTATCAATAAATATTTGTTGATTTGTTGGTCAATATGTGTGTTTGTAATTGTACTGAAGATTCCATGTGGGAAAAACGAATCTACATTCTTCCCTATGTGCTAACTGTTGTTTAGAACTGGATTGCAAAACAGCTGGATTTGTGTTACAAAGATTTTGAATGTAATTAAATCCTTGGAAACGATCTTACAAAATCTAATGGAAGGGGAACTTGGAGATAAGTAGTACCTAAGAAATAGGTAATAATTATGACTGAATATGAGCATTTGAAATCTTTAAGGAGTCTCATACATAGATATGTAAAGAAATATTTGAAAATTTTTCATCCCTGGTCACCCCAATTATTGATACAGCTATGGATTTTAAATTATGATAATTGTCTCGTAATGGCCTTTGGAAACCTATAAGTGGAACCTAATTAACAACACAAACAAGTGAGCAAAACAGAACCAGAGGCATGGAAGTAAAGAACAAACTGACAGAGGGGAGCGGGGAGGGGGTCACGGGGGAAAAAGAAGGGTCACATCAAGGGATATGTATGAAGGACCCATGGACAAAGACAACCGGGTAGCGGGAAGGACTGAATATGGGAGGTGGGGGGTAGGTAGAGCAGGGGAGGGTAACGGGGGGAAAATGGGGACAACTATCGTTGAACAACAATAAAAATAGCAAAAAAAAAAGTGACCAATCGTGGGTCAATTCTGATTATGATTTATTAAACAAAAATCCTGAGTGACTCACTTGTGATGCTTTATAGAAAGTTAATGGCTTTTATCACTCCAATTTTTAAAGTTCTGGTCACTGTTTACAGACATGTTGTACTGAGTAGAATTCTGACGACGTACCCCTAAGATTCCCATTCCTAGCTATTCAGTCAAATGCTAAGTAGGTGCTATTTTGAACGTACCTTGCAGATGGAATTAACATTACTGTTTAGCTGACCTTAAGATAGGAGGAGCCTGGATCCACCAGGTGGGCCCAATATAGTCACATGAGCCTTTAAAAGTGGAAGAGGAAGGCAGACCAGAGGGTGAGCCACAGAGATTCTAAGCATGAGAAGGATTCTATGTACTGTTTCTGCTTCTGAGATGTAGTGGATTGTGTGCAAAAGCTGAAGAGAGGCCTTTGGGAGCTAAGAGTGACCCCCAGCTGACAGCCAGCAAGGAGGCAGGAACTTCAGTCCTACAACCTGAGTCATCATGGAAGCAGATTCTCTCAGAGCATCCTAATAAGAGCTTAGCCAATCAACACCTTGATTTTGTCCTTGTGAAACCCGGGGTGGAGAAACCAGTCACACCAATCTGCACTCTTGACTACAGACCCTTGAGGTAATAAATGGCTATAATTTTAAGCTACTAAATGTATGGTAATTTGTTACAATGGCAATAGAATACTAATACAATATCAGAAACAAGCAAAGGCTGTTTACCCTTTCCTTTCCGTAGGGGAAGATGAACTCTTTTCATGTTGAGCCCTTCCAGGCACCACCCTGAAATTCATGATGATCCATGTCAGTCCAATTTTTTAAAAAATAGTCTCTCAAATATGAGTCTCTTCAGTATATTCATCCCAAACCCCTTACGGAATGTTTTCTTGGGTGTACTTCCCTATTTTCCTAAAATGGATGTCTCCTGTATCAGAGCTGGTTTTTGTAAATTGTTTGATTCTTGCTGCTTGCTCATGTTTTATTTGGAGAGCCCCTGCCACACCCTGGCTGCTCTGTTTCACACACTGCTCTGCGAACAGACCCGGCTGCTCGACACTTGCTGGGGCATCTTCAGAAACACATGCCTTGCTGTCTGTCTTGATGACTAGCCTCTTGGTCCCTGTTTCTTGCAGATGTCACAACCATGGAGGATGCTGACAGTCTAGCCAACAGTAGCTCCTGGGTCAGAGACAAAGACCTTTTTTGTTTGCCGACCAGCAAGCAGCATGGGCTTCCTGTTCACCTCAGTTCACCTCTCCCTCCAAGTCCCACAGGGGAGACCTGGAGTGACTCAGGTGGGTACTGCATGCACAGGGGGTTTGCATCACAGAGGAGCAGCCCTGAGCTTTGGGAACCCACATTTTTATAATAATCAACAAGCAAACCTGCTTGACTTTTGCTAGGGAGAGAGATGTTATTTTTAATTTACTGGGTGGTAAGCAAGCCCGCTCTCTGTTCCACAGATACCATCTCTATCTTCCAAGGCTGTTTGGTAGGTACTCAGTCTTAGAAAGATAGCCTAGTCTGGAACAAAAGCTGTATGGGCCTCAGTTTGTGAGCCATGCCGAAACATGGGACCCCTGAAGTCCTGCCTTCTAATGCCACCTTATTAACCCTCTCATTAATATTAATAAACTGAGTATTTTAGTTTTCTGGATATACAGTCTGAGTTGCAAATCATGACGATTTCATTCTTAATAGCTTTCATATGTTTATGGAACTTTTTTCCTCTTCTTATCGAATTGGCCAGCACCCCTAAAACAGTGTTAAATAATGATGTCGGTTAATGGGTAACCCTGTTCTGATTTCTGATTTCACCATTGCACTTCTTTCAGTGTATTTGCTATTAGTTACTGAAAAAATTCTTTACCCTGTTTAGAAAGTATTCTTTGACTTTTATGTTGCTTTCTTTTTTTAAGAATGGGCTGCTGAATTTTATTGAAAACATATTTATGAGGTTATAATTACATTAGTTTTTCTTTGAAGTTTTGAATGAAACAAACAAGAGCAAAGGCTGATGCTGAGTCATCTTGGAATAAATCTGTCTTAGTTTTAGTACATTATTGCTGTATAATTCTGGATTAAATTTGCTAATATTTTATTTCAAATTTGTATCTATTCAAAATTAAAATTTTATATAGCTTTCTTTTGGAGGTTCTGGTATCAGGATACGTTTAAAAGCTTACTATATTATTTTTTACTGTAATTGAAATAGTTCAAATAACATGGTTGAAATAATAGTGGAAATAGCCCAAATAATGAAAGGAAGCTTTGTTCAAGTAATTTATATGTGACTCACCCATAAAACCATCTAGTAAAATTCTCTTTACATATTCCAAAACATTGGTTTAATCTTTTTATTTTTATATTTATTTTCTAATAACTATTATATTAACATTTTAAGAGGCAAACTGTACTGAAAGGCCAATAACTGAAAACAGATTCTTTTTCATTATGTTTTAAGCATGTTTCCCAAGGCAACTATTTCCAATTTTTCTGTGTATCTTAATATTCCAAAATGGTCTGCTTAAACTGCTCCTTTTACTCATTAATTTTACTTACTACCTATTGATTGACCGTAGTTAATAGGTACATTAGGAGTTAACTCTTGCACATCCTTTTATTTTCTCGTTTCTTACTTTGCCAATGTAGTTTTATTTTTCATTTAAATCTATGTTCAATGTTTAAATTATGACTATTTAAATATTTCTTACTCCTGATCCAGGTTGTACAGTATGATATTTTTTCTTTCCAAGTTCTTCCTTGTGAGGTGGGAATGGGAACATGAAGATCGCCTCATTAAAACAATTTTTTTGCTTAGTCTTTTGTTTACCTGTTGCCAATTATCTTCCAATGCTCCATGATCAACACATCAGAAAAAATATCTCTTCAATTTCCTTTCTCTGGCTATTTCTTTCACCCTTATATTTCAATCAGGTCCACAACACAGCCTGGACCTGGTCCTTAGCTATCGCTTTGACACTGCACTTTTCTATCATTTTGGGAAATTCCTTATCTTTCTTCTAAGTTGGTGCTAGAGCCTTTCTCTTTTTGAGCCTTTCTCTTTTTTGCATCATCACTTAATTTTTGTGAGGCACATCCTTCTGATTTTTCTAAGTGACAGTACATGAAAAGTAATGTTGCCCTGGCCAGGTGGCTCAGTTGGTTGGAGCATCATCCTGTACACAAAAAGGTTATGGGTTCGATTCCTGGTCAGGGCACATACCCAGGTTGTGGGTTTGATCCCAGGTCAGGGTAGTATGAGAAGACAACCAATTGATGTTCCTCTCTTTCTTTTTTACCTCTGTCTCTATAAATTAATAAACATGTCCTCAGGTGAGGAATTAAAAAAAAGTAATATTTGAGGCTTTTCATATGTTCTATAAATTGATAGTTTTCATGCGTACAGAATTCTAAGTTGGAAATTGCTTTTTCCTTCAGGATTTTGAATACATTAGTCAATCTTCTTGTTTTCAGTGATGCTGTCTAGAAATGTAATGCCATCCTTATTTTTTTGTTCATTTTTAAAAACAAAGTTTATTGAGGTATATTGTACATGAAGTACACTAATCTTAAATGTAGAAATTGTAGGATTTTTATATATGGAGAAGAGCCACCTACTGTAATCAAGGTAACCCAGAACATTTTCCACCGCTCCAGGAAGCTCCCTGTGTCCTTCACAGTACATCATTCTTGACCTCTAAACCTAGATGCTATTCTGACTTATTACTGTTTTGAACATAATATAAATGAAACTCTGTAGTACACAATTTTCTGTATTTGGCTTATTCTCAACATTATGTGTCTGATATATGTATCTATATTGTTGCATGTAGCAGTAGCTCTATTTTTTTATTTGCTCGATTTAATACTATTGTTGGTGAACATAATGGACATTTGGAGTGTTTCTAGTTTCTTTGCTTTTGTCAGTAAAGATACTATGAACATTCTTATGCAAATTTTAAAATTTTTGATGGGTTGCGTGTCTTTGTTTCTCTCTCTGGAAACTTTTAGGATATTTGCTTTTTACGTCAGTGCTCTCTAATTTTATTATTACATGTCTTAAGTGTGAGCTTCTTATTTATTTGCTTCTGCCGATCTTGAAATCGTGGGAGGCTTTCTTTAGCAGTTTCTTTCCCTGCAGTTTTCTCTGCCATTTATTCTGAGAACTCCTACCAATGAAAATTTGGATTCCTTGGTCTGACCCTCTAATTTTCAGCTTTCCTATCTTATCGTCCACTTATGCCTTTTTGTTTTCCTTAATGGCAGATTCCAAAATTTTATTTTTATCCTATTATCAAAATTTTATTTTCAATTTCCAAATGCTCTCTCTTAATTGTCTTATTTCTTGGAGCAGTGTGGGAGATGGGGATTAAGTTTTTACTGTCTCATATTCAGAACATCATCCTGTCCCCTTATTTTTCTCTCCACTCCTCACCTCTATTCTTTGCTGTTCCTGGTTCATAGGAGTCTGTTTTCCTCAGATTTTGTTTCTGCATTGAATTAAATTTTATTTTCCTCTCTTTCTATGTGCCTGTGGAGACAAAGGGCAATGCCTGTTTGTGTAGGATGAGAAAATATTTGGGGTCTAAATCTCCCATATGTATCCTTTTAACTATTGCCCCTGTTTTAGCAGAAAGGCAACATCTTTACCTTGTACAAGTCCTGGTTCTTTCAAACCCTGAGCTTTTCCAGGTGCCTGTGGGGTATATTGGCATACTTCTCATTGATACTCTATTTTATAAACTCTTAGGTTATAGATTCCTAGATTTTACTAAGTCATCTACTTTTCATCATCCATATGATAGCTTTATTGACTGTTTTGTATTCTTTTGTTCTCTTGGTTCTTGTAGTTTTATAGCTTTTTATGTCTTTTACTGTCACTTTATTGAATTTCTGCGAAGGAGAAGAGATGAAAGTATGTGGTCCTAAGACATATTTCAAAATATACGTGTGTTAGTTTTCTAGTCTCTCATCAATGACTTTGATATTATCAGTTTTTCTATTTTTTCTGTTTTTAAATCTAATTTTGTGAATTTGTATATTATATTTTGTGGTTTCTTGTAGCATTTTTGTGGGTGGTTATATACAGGCAAGATTTCACATTCCAAGTAACTGAAGGGATTAATTGTGAGAACATAGACAAGGGAATACTGATCTTTAATAGCCGGCGTGCACTTACTAAAAGCAGCTGGTATCAAACCACTTCCATTGCTTTTGCTTTTTCTTTTTCAACAGCTCTATATTGATGTCGGTGTTTCTATTTCTACTAAAATGCACTTCTCCTTTTGTTAAAAGTATTGAATATAAGAATTGGGAACTCCTTAATTTTAACTTTGACCTCAATGCATTTAACATGAAAATTATGTTGAATCAGATGAACAGAAAAGGCTTTGCTCTAAACAGAAACAAAGAGACTATTTGTACTTTGTACTTTAACATTTACACTTTCTCAACACATACTGTTCAGGACTCTTCTACGTAAGAGCTATAGACTTTGCAATAAAGATGTTCCTATAGAGTTCAGTTTTGTCATATCAATTTGATAATTAGAGGAAAATCTCCGTGGAAGGCTATAGGTTTGCATTCATCAAACAGCTCACACTGCTATGTCTTCTTAAGAATTTACACAATAGCTGAGAAGTGCTTATTCTTTTCACATAAGTGTCCTCTAAGTTTTTGAGAATTTCAGATGAGTCTTCAGAGATTTCAAATAAAATGTTGAAAAACTTTCCTGATTTGAGAGTGGATCAGATACCCAAGTGATCTTCCGTAGACAAGCACCAAATTTAAACATCATGAAATTTTCTGATGTGCAGAGGAATTAGATAATATTTTATAACTATAAATATAAGACTTATTTCTCAGCTCAGTAGTATTTTTCTATCTTAATTGTGATATTAAATTTTTGAAATACAATGTCTGTCCAGAAGATATCCAACCATGTAATATGAAAAATAGAGACATTTATTGAAGATGATACAAGGTACAAGAAACATTGTACATAGGACAATGATAGCTCAGTACCCATCAAAGTAGGCACCTTGGGACCTCACAGTTCTCCCACTAGCCATCAGCTGCTCTATCATATTTTCCTGAATCTCATCAATGGTCTGAAATCTCTTCCCGTTCAAAGGTGATTTTAGTTTTGGGAAAAGCCAAAAGTTTCAGGGCGCCAAATCTGGGCTGTAGCAGGGAGAAGGCTGAGTCACCTGGGTGATTTGGTGTTTCACCAAAAAGCTCTGCACAAGATGTGATGCATGAGTGGGCACATTGCCGTGATGAAGCTGCCAATCACCAGTTACCCATAGCTGCAGCCTTCTGAATCACCCGAAGAGTTTCTGTAGAGGAATGTTCAAGCTTAAAGCAAAATTTGATGCAGATTTGTTGCTCTACCCATTCAGTCATTTTGAATGCAGTGGCCACACAGTTGCTCACTCAGTGGCATCTACCGCCCCCACTGACTAGTACAGTGAAGTCATCATTGTTCACAAATGTGCATTCCAGTCCACTCTCTTCCCCTGCCAGGTTACATCAATGTAGGACAAACCATTCTCGTTCATTAGCAATGGCTGGACTTTTTCCAGATGTACCTCATATCTTGATTCTAAAATTTACCCCACAAAGAAATCAAGGTTAATAAAAATATTTAGAGAGCAAGTTCTATGTGTTTTTCTTAAAATTTTTATTCTAAAATATATTTAAAAACTTATAGTTCTCTTACAAAACAATTTGGAAGAAAACTCTCATTACATTGGTTTTATGAGGCTTTAAAAATTAATTTATTAGCTGTTTTAATAACTCATAACTTTTCACACAGATAGACCTGCATTATATTTTTAGGACCTGAAACTAGTTATTGTAAATCTAAACCTTGGGTTCCCATTCAAATAATTGGAAGTGTGAGGTTGAAATAAAATATGATAAGAATACTGAGCTCAGTATCTAGAACACAGTGATGTTGTTATCTTTCTAATTATGATGACTCTATAAGACCCAATGAAAATGGAAATATACATTGTCAATAGGATGCGAACAATAGCCTACTTCTAATTTAAAAAACAAGAAGTATTACTTAGAAGTATAAGATAATCAAGTCAGAATGCAGAATGCTTAAATACTTTGTGACACCTCCCAGAATTCCCAATTTTAGGAAGAAAATGAATTAAGGCAAGCTTCATGTCCTTATACAGATTTTATTAGCTAGCAATAAACAGAATATTATAAAGTTGCCAATGTAAAATGACTTTTATACCATTCATTATTTACTTTTCAGGGACATTAAAAACATACATAATAAGTATCTTGCAGTTTTATTATCTAATGGATATTTAAATATATCAACAAATTATGGGCTGATAGATAACATGGGAGAATTGCTTGAAAAATTGTGTTATGAGTCATAAAATTTTCAGGCTAGAATATATTAAGCACATTTATTTTCACCAGTTCTTACACATTTCTTTCACCAATTTACTGACAAGTAACTTTCTCTCAGTTCCATTGCCTTTGGCTGCAAATAAAAGAAAAACTGGATGAAAATGAAAAACAAAAAGAAATTCTTTTCTCACATAAGAAATGCTATGATAGTGAACATTCCACACTGCCCAATTTTTTAAGTTAGGCCTGTCAAAGTCCAAACTGTATTTAGGCAAAAAGGGGTGAGTTCTATGTTAAGTGTTTCTTTAAGAGCATTAACTAGTTTTTCAGGAGCCAGGGTTCTGACACGCACCACGCCTAAATTTAATCAGAAATAAAGAAATGTAATTACAGTGACTGGGTCAGAATGATCAGTGATTCTTGCCTGCGTCTTAGGGGCGGCCCATAAAAATACAGGGCTAGCAGGTACGGGAACAAAATAGGGCTCTGCTGCAATGAGGAGAGAATACCTTTGAGCCTGCCATGTAAATACTTAGTAGTGAACTTGGGACATCTGGTTCTTGGAGTCTTTTCGGTTCCTAGATCAGAGTCTTCATTTCCCGTGGTGCTCCCTTCCCTTGTATCATTGGCTCCTCTTTCCTCCCTCTACTTTTTTGCTCCTCCCCTCCATTCCCTTCCAGAAGCAAAAATAATCCCCTTTTTTTCATAGGAAGCAGTTTACCCGGAATGACTTGTAGCCTTGGAGCGTTCCTGTATGTCTCACTTTCTTTAGGAATCCATCAAGGTGTTTTTCCCAAACAAAACCAGAATGCTCCCCCAAAATGTCCTTAGTGTGCGCGAATGCAGTAATTCACTTTCTTAGTCTCTTATTCTTTACACAATGGGCTGACATAAAAACAGAACAAGAAATTGCATTATAATTTTTTCTTTTTTTTCTTTTGCTTTTCTTCATTAAAAATTTTTATTAGAAATCTTTATAACTGTTTTAATCAGGGTTCTTCATAGAAACAGAACCATGAATCTATAAGGAATTGGCTCACATACCTACAGAGATTGGTAAGTTGCCAGATCTACAGGGCCAGCTGGCCAGCAGAGAACCCCAGAGAGCTGATGATGTCATTCAAGTTCAAAAGCCAGCAGGCTTGAGACATAGGACGAGCCCTTATTTCAGCGCCACTGGAAGGCAAGAGAAATCTGGTGCTCCACTTTGAAGGCTGTCAGGGAGAATTCTCTGGCTTGCGGAGAGTCAGCCTTTTTGTTCTATTCAGCCCTTAACTGATTTAACTACTGGACGAGGCCCACTCACACGAGGGAGGGCAATCTGCTTTCCTCAGTCCGCTGATTTAAATGTCAATCTCCTCCCAAAACACCCTCACAGGAACACCCAGAAAGATGTTTGACCAAATAGCTGGGTCCTCTGTGGCCCCATCAAGGTGACACATGACACCACCACCACAACAAACTATTGCTTGTGAGGACTCTGAGGACTGAAAGAAAAAATGAAGGAAGCCCCTAATAGTCTTATCTTCAATGTTACTGTCAGAGGAGCAGTTACCCCCTGAGCTGCAGTTAGGGTTTCTGGGGGCTCGGGGAGCCTGTCAACCGACATGG
Source organism: Mormoops blainvillei (assembly GCA_004026545.1). Taxonomy (NCBI): domain Eukaryota; kingdom Metazoa; phylum Chordata; class Mammalia; order Chiroptera; family Mormoopidae; genus Mormoops; species Mormoops blainvillei. Next base: position 131,067 of record PVJD01002784.1, read on the forward strand.
GCCGTGCCTGTCCCCAGCATCTGCCTCTAGTCATCTTCTCCCAGAGACATCTCCCCTGACTTTCTGGATCAGGTCAGCCTCCTGATTTATTCAAACAGGGTCGCATACGTGTCCAGTATTGTATACATCACAGTTACAAACTCCTATTCATTTTTAAATTCCTTCCAGACTTTAATCAATTAGAACGAAATGACGAAAAGGGCCGTTACTGATAGGTTTAACGTCGTAAGTTCAATGCGTGAGATGCCCGGTGCCTGAGCAGGTATCTGCTGATAAACTGATGGAGAAAGCAAGTTGTCTAAAGTGGCTGAGCTTGGAAAGGGAAAGTGTCCACCTGGGAAAATAGCGGAGAGCCCAAGCTGGCCTCTGTTGGCTGAGGGGGAGAAAAACCATCCATTGGCGCACAAGATTAAACAGAAATATTGGCCAGGCAGAAGTTCAATGAAGCATGGTGGATTTCATGTCAGATTGGAGGGTTGGTAGAATATTTAGGTGGTGATGGGGTTTTCATAAAGAATTTTAGTAATAGAAGCCAGAGATAAAAATTTGAAGAAGCTTGCAGTCAGGTAGGAGAGATTGGGAAAAACATGTCAAAAAGATAGGAAGGAATACCTATATTACAAGAATAAGGAGATGAAGGTACGTCAGTGAAAGATGGTGAGAAAGTATACTCAGAGACCTAGCAGGAGAACCAGGAATTTTAGAAGCAGGAAAGGAAAGGGAAAGAAAGCCTGAATTAAGAGGAATAGAGCTATAGCATGAAATACTTCCAAGAAGTCAAGGCGAAGGTCTCCCGAGAAAAAGAGTGGTAGGAAAGGTTCGATTGCCAAGGGTAAGGAAGAGTTGCAGTGGGGAGCAAGCAGGAACAGCAAACGTGGCCGTCTCATTAGAAGATGGTGGTAGTAAACAAAGGCAAAGATTGCGTGAAAGCCAAGGGGATCTCCTTGCACAGGGAAGATATTTTCAGAATAGGAAAGGTAAGCATGACTTTATGCAAAAGGGAAGGAGGCAGCATGGAGAGAGAAACTAATGACAGGTCTTATAAATCAAAGGAGTGTTATGTGTTAAGAACTCGGCTTCTTCAGCCCTTACCTGTGTTTTATGGAAAGTGACTGAGAACACCTGACAATTCTCATGTTTGTCTCCGCTGCCTTAGTTGCAACAAACGAGCCTGTATCGGCTTAGCTGGTGACATGTTTTCCTCTCTTGCTCGGAATTGATGACCTTGAAATAATTTCAATTGATTTTTTCCTTTAACCCCGTGTTGTTACTTATATTAGGACTGTCCTGTGTTAATTCTCAAACTTTCTTCTTTCGTAAAACCTAGCAACAAAAAACATACCATGGAAAGAATGTCATAACGAGTCGCCGTGCTTAGAAAGGGAGAGATTCCACAGCTGTTGCCGTTTCCCGTACTTCTTCTCCTCATTCCATTTGAGCTACATTTTGCTTTAACACTGATGATTTCCCTCCACCACCTCTCTTTTTCCAATCCTCTAACCCAATTTAGAGTGATCGGCGTGGTTTCTAACCCCGATCTTTAATCAAGAAAAACATTAATTGGTACAGGCACACCTCGAAGATATGGTAGGTCTGGTTCCGGGTCACCACAATAATCAAGCACTGCAATAAAGTGAGTCATAATCTTTTTTCTGGTGGAGGGTCTTATCTCCAATTTGTAAAAAAAATGCAACATCTGTGAAACACGATAAAGCAAAGTGCAATAAAATGAGGTACACCTGTAGTTACCTAATGTATTAAAATTTAATTTAAGAAATTTGTGGAACAAGTGGAGAATTTGGGACGCTTTCATGCTTCTATCTCCTCAAGACCTAAATTCAGAAAGTTCTAATTGTGTGGGACTGTCCGGTGCTCTGACCACCTTTCTAGAAACAAGTAAGGAGATTGTATTTTTCCTTTTCTCCAACATGTTTCTCATTGTAAATAAAATTCTCTTTGCCTTTCTTTATGGACCATTGAGTCAAGTCTTTCTCAAAATTTAACTTAAAACCATCCTTGGGGTATTCAGTGAATGGGCTTTGAGGTACTTTGGTAAATCCTGGCTTTGTGGAAATAGATTTTATTCAAATAAAAATGGTTTGCTATTCTTTTATTGTGCTTCTGAAAAAGTTATTAGACTTACAATGTGATAGATCCATGCAATAGGCTGCCTAAGGCCTGAATTTCCGTCACTTGTTCTTTTCTAAAGTGAATTACAGAAATAAGTGGTCTGTTGGCCTTTTCTTCGGTTCTGGGGTAGGTAAAGCAGTTATCTGAGCTATTTTGATTTTCATCGTATGTTAAGATAAAGACAAAATAAAGCTATTCTAGAGAGTATTGTTTCAAATATAAACATTTAAACAAGGAGCTCTCAGAAAAATATGAATAGATTGCAAGAGATGTAGTTTCCTGGAGAAGAAAGTGGTTCTAAATTTATTTTGGGGCGCGAGAGAGAGTAAGTGAACAAACACTTGTGCCTATTGTGCAGAAATTTTTATTTTACTTACAGTGTGTGTTGGCTATGACAGTAGCAAGGATACCTGAGTTGTCCAGTGCCGTTTCATGTTGCGCCCTTCTTGACTTTGATCAATGATGCTGGTCATAATTTACCTGTTTTAATATTTATTTTTATTCTTATGGCATGAAGTAATTTTATTAGAACTGTGTATCTTTGTCATTATTTTTATATAGAAATTCCTGCTTGTCTGGCTTTTTCTGCAACAGATATAAAAGGTGATCCTAATTGGGTCACCTTTTCCTAAACTGCTTCTCAGAGCCATAGTCCTAATCCTTAGAGGCTGGAGTGACCAGCACATGTCAGCCCACGTCACCGAAAGGCTCACAGGATTATGTATATATGTATGATGAAGAGAAAACTAAGGGATATACATTGACAGGCAGAGTAAAATACAGTTGAATGGTGACTTTGGTAGAAGACCAACTAGTTCAAGATCATCAGATTTTCTCTAGTTTAACAAAAACCAAAGAAGCATATGATAGGTTTCTTTCCTGCCACCTCACATGGGGCTATCTGCAGAGTTACATGCAGGTGAGAATGCAAATTTAGCGACATATTAGTTTTATGAGTAGAACTGTGACCCCTAGAGGAAGTAGATTGGAGCCCCAATCCCTGATCTCCAGTCCCTCAGAATGTGACCTTATTTGGAGATTTACAGAGGTAATCAAGTTAAAATGAGGTCATTAGGGTGGGCCATAAGCTAGTATATTGACGTCCTCATAAAAGGGCAAACTTTGGACACACACCCAATTGTCGCATGGCATTGTAGAGCTAGGAGTTCATGTGAAGGGTATTTCTGCTGCCAGAAACTGGGACCACCAGAGTCTGGAAGACACGCCGCTGACAGATCCCTCCCTGGGTCCTTCAGAGGGAGCATAGCCCTGCCGGGGCCTTGATCTCCAACTTCTAGGCTGAAGAACTGCAGGAAAACAGCTTTCTGTTATTAAACCACTCAGTTTGTGGTACTTTGTTACAGCAGCCCTAGCAAACTCATTCCAGAAAGCAAGCACTTGTAAAAATGCATTTTCTGTAACTTGCCTTATCCTTGACTCTGAATCATTGCTATGCTTCAAGCTGGAGTTGAGGATTCATCTCAGGCTGTGTAGGGTGGGGCTGAGGCCGAATGGATACGGCCAACTGTTCTTTTTTCCTTTGTCCTCTTTATTTCTGCATTCCTCTTAGATCTGTGCAGATTCTAGATTTGGAGGATATGAGCCCCTTTCACATTTTCGTCTTCTCTGTATCTGTGCCACCACCTCAGGCCGGCATCACGTCCCCACTCTCACTGGTTGGCACATCTGTCGCTTTGATTTCATTCCTGCCATTCTTGTCACGCCACATTTACTCAGATTACAAGGTCAGATTAAACCATCTCTAAGCCACATCTGGGAGGTCCATGGTGGTTATTGGTAGATGCCATTAGAGGTAAGAAAGCAAGCAGTTAACAGCCTCAGGTCCACAGTCTATCAGTACTATTGTTGCCCGTGGAAGTGGAGTTCTTGTGGTGTCGTGAGAAAAAAGCCCTTTCGGGGACCCAGAAAGGAGGATGAAAACTGGTGGTAAGATTTATTTGGGTGCTCGATGCAAAATCAAAAGAGTGCTCCCCGGGTCCCTATGTCCCATCTCCTTCTGTCCCATCATGGAAAAAGCCTAACTGTGTCTCCAAGGCCAAGACCAAGGCCAGTGTCCAGAGTTTCTGCGTCATATTAAAGCTTAGTTGTTTAGAGCCCATGCAGTTTGCTAAATGACCTCAGTCCCATTCCGACTAGCTTGGCTTGTGCTCTGGGCCGTGCTGCTGAATCCAGGCTCCTGCCTAGAGCCTACATTTAGAGTGTTGAGAGTCCATTAGGGCCACGTGGTTATGAAGAGAGAACATTTGAGCACACAGGGTGAGCGTGGATCACAGAGACGGGGGGGAGAGAGAGAGAGAGAGAAAGAGCGCTTTTTTGTTTCCCTGGGGTTATAACCAGGGGCTTTTTCAAAATAACCAATTGACCTCCCAAGCTTTCATGGGCTTGTGACGGGTCCACCCCCTAGTCAAACTGACAGGCTTCTATGGTCAAGCACCTCCCTTGTACCCTCCAACAACCCCATACCACAGTGGGGAAGGGAGGAGTGTTAATCCCCTTGGGGAAGCAATGCTGTAATCCCCTGGGGTGTGAAGATATAGTTTCCTGGCTAAGCAAACAGGCTCATGTTCCTCAGTTTATTAAGCTCAATGTCCAATTCCCTTTGCTCTCCTTCTTATTAATAACTAGTTAATTACCTACGGTAACATTATATCATGCTCACTGTCACAATATTTTTGTTACTATATTCTCAGTCTTTAAGCTTTTTCTGTCCTCTTCATTAACAAGATTTATATACCACACTAGGTGTGAGTAATATGCACTAAGGACTTCATTAGCATATCAATATAAAGTAATTTGTTTGTGTGACCAGTGAATACTGAATCTTAACTGATATGGAAATGAGAAAACCTTTTTTCTGCCTTTTCCAGAACAATGCAAATTAAAATAAATTTCAAGTTGCTTGATCTTTGGCCTTTGTTTTCTCAGGAGACCCATTGTCTTCATTAATATGTTATAACTTTTCATATAAATGTATTTTATCTATACAAACAATTCGGTATATCTGTGTGGCAAAAAAGAAAAATTTGAAAATTATTTTTAAAAAACCAAAGGGAACTGGAATTCACCATTGTAATTTTTATTTGATTACAGGTTTTCGGTACATTTAATTGTCTGGTTGTGAGTAAAATAGGTCATTTATTAGAGCTGAAGTATTGCCCACAAAATGTGAAGAGGGAGGAGAATGTTTTCAGTTTAATAAAGTTAACATCTGTACACTAAATAGAAGTGCTCTTTTTGTCAGAGATTTTTTTTCTTTCTTAGAGGAAAATGATGCCAAATCTGTTAGCTTGACTATGCTGACATCGAGAATGCTAATTGCAAAATGAGTCATGGTCGCAGCATTCCTATTAGAAATGGAGACTAAATGGATCTTCCAAGTAGAAGCTGAGCCAGAGCAGTAAACCTCCCATGTGAGTGCTTTAGCCATGTGGCTGTGTTTTGTTTGAGTAGACGAGCGTGGTTAGAATACCTCCTATTTACAATGATTTGTTTTGGTTATTTTTTCTTTGATATGTATATAAAAAGATTTTATTTATTTTTAGAGAGGGCAAGGGAGGGAGAGAAACATCAATGTGTTGTTTCCTCTCACACGTCCCCCACTGGGGTCCTGGCCCAGAGCCCCCGCATGTGCCTTAGACTGGGAATCGAACCAGCGACCCTTTGGTTTGCAGGCTGGCACTCCATCCACTGAGCCTCACCAGCCAGGGCTGATATATAATTTTCAATCTCGGTTATACTGGAATATATTTTGTTTAGGACAAGGTAGTTCACAGGTGTTTTCCAACTTAATTGAAGGGTAATTTACATATAATAAACTGTACATCTTTCAATTGTGTAACTACCAATTTGTCTCCTATCTTCACTTTGTGTTGCCAATGTTTTTAGTTGTAGGCATAGAATGGGAGTAGAGTGGTATCACATTTTGATTCTAATTTAAATTCCCTTGATGACTAATGATGTTGAGTATCTTTTCATGTCTCTCTTGGCCATTCCTATGTTGTTTTGCAGGAAGTGTCTTCTTTTTTCAAGTCTTTTGCTCATTTTTAACTGGGGATTTGACTTAGTATTGAGTGTAAGTGCTCTTAACATATAGCTTCTAAATACAAGTCCTTTGTTTTATGTATTCTTTAAATATTTTTTCCCAAACTATGACTCTTCTTTTTGTTTTCTCAATAGTGTCATTCATTCAAAGATCAAAAGCTTTTAATTTTGATGAAGTCCAATTTTTCAAAATTTGAAGGTATTGCAAATTTTGTGACCTAAGAAATTTTTACTAATTCTCAGGCTACAGAGATCATCTCCCCTGTTTCTTGGAGAAGTTTCATATTATTAGGTTTTATACTTAAATCTATAATCTATTTTGAATAGATTTTTTGCATTATGGGAAATGTTCATTTTTAAAATATGAATTTTCCAGGTGTTCCAGCACCATTTAATAAAAAGGCTGTCTTTAGTCAATTGAAACTCCTTGGCTCCTTTACCAAAAATTAATTGACAGTATACATATGGATATATTTATGGACTTTCTTTTGCCTTATATTATCTCTGTGTTTACCTGTTTACTAATCCAAGCTGTCCTGATTACTGTAGCTTTGTAAAAAAAAAAATTCTTTATTTTATAAGATAAGATTTACAACTTTGTTCTTCTTTTAAATAATTTCCTGGGCCATTCTAGTTCCTTTTATTTCCATATATGTTTCAAAATTAGCTTGATAGTTTCTTCAAAAACAAAGCATTGATTGAAATAGTGTTAAATTCATAGGCCAGTTTCATTAAAACTAACATCTTAGTGATATTGGGTTTTCTAATCCACGAAATGTTGTCTCTCTTGCCTTAGGTCTATAAGGGTTTTATAAACTCATGGAATTTTTTTGAATAGAAAGTTTTACTTTCTTCTTTTTAATTTTATGCCTTATAGTTCTGTTTCTTGCCTTACTAAGACTTTAATTATAATGTTGAAGTGATAAATATGAGCATTCTTGCCTTATTAATGTTTTTAGTGGGAAATGTTCAATATTTTTGCTACTAAGTATGATGTTAGCTTTTTTTTTTAAATCAAATTGACAAAGTACCTTTCTATTCGCAGTTTGGTAAATATTTTAATTGGAATGCATATTGAATTGTCATCTGCTTTTTCTGTCCCTACTGGAATGATGACATGAATTTTACCCTTATTTTAATACGGTAAAATATATTTAATTAAAAAAAATATTTAACCAGCCTTGAATTCCTGAGATAAACTCTATTTGGTAATAGTGTGTCACATTTTTAATATATTGTTGGATCCTATTTGCTAATATTTTATAAAGGATACTTGTTTGTATGTTCTGGAGGCATATTAGTTTGTAATATGTTAGGTTTACAGCTCTGGAAAATGTGTTTCTCAGTGTTTCTTCTTTTTGTTTTTTGAAAATGTATAAAATTGGCATAATTTTTTTCCTGAATGTTTTCTAGGATTCTCCAATAAAACTATTTTTGCCTGTTTTTGTGTTGCTGCTGAAATTTTTTAAAAATAAAGAATTAACTTCTTTAGATGATATAGAGATATTCAGGTTTCTTGCTTTTTGGTCATTTTTATAAATGTTATTTTTCAAGGTATCTGTCAATTTTACCTAAATTGTCAAATTCGTTGACATTTAAATTTTGATCTTTTTAATATCTGTAAGATGTGAATTGATAATTCTTTTTTAAATTCCTGATATTAGTGATTTTCATTCTCTCTCTTCTTTCTTTTTTTGTCTTATATTTATTATATCATTGTAACATTAATTTACAAAAACTAAAATAAGTAACAGCTGCAGTAAAAAAAATCATACTTTCTTTTTAAAGAAAAACTCCAATCACTTTGAGCTATTCTATCATTTAATTTTGGTTTTACTAGTTGAGTGTGAGTATCTTTTCAATTAAAATAAAATTCTGGACCCAAAATGGCTGAAATGGAAAACCAAAATATACGAACCATCTGTGACTCTAACTAAACTGTTTGTCTTTAACACTGATGGCAGTCTCTACAACAATTTACAATTATTTCTTTTTCTTCACAAATATAGGATCTATGCCCAGGTCGAAAATGACCATTTCCTTTTCAAATAACAAAACAACTAAACCCTCACAACCATTGCAAATGCACAATTGCCTTAAAATGTTAAAAATACCCATGCAAATTTAACAACCCTGGGTACTTTTATGATACAGAACTTAACTAGCAAAAATGACTTCCATTCTCATGGCACTTTTACAAGAGGCTTTAGCTTAAAAAATGCATTAAGAAGCTTTCTGTGGAAAAAGAATGAGATAACGGCTGCAGCTTTGAAAATACAAAATTTGCTATAGTGGTTTGGTTGCAACTACACAAGAAACATGATCCCACGCAATAGTAAAGTCTATCATTCCATGATTCCGGAACCCTTAATACAGTTTTATCCCTAGCGACCAGCAGTATTAATCCCATTCAGATGTTTTCCTCCTCATGTAACTGTGTCCCTCGCTATCAATAACTTCATAGGGATCCTTTTTCTTCTCCTGTGTTGCATGGAGATAACCAATATAAGCCACGCATAGCGGTATTAATTGAAGCCATTACAGGTTTGTTAGCGTTAGTGAAGAGCTGTGGATTCCCAGCTCGAAATGAAGTCGTTGTGCGGACACCTCCCAGCCCTGGGCTTCCCAGGTCTTTCTCTTTGGGTGGTTCCTTTTTGAAGGATGGAGGCACAGGTGCTGAAGACACCTTGACTAATGATGACTTAATACCAGAGGCGCAGGCTCCTGGTGTGCGGGGCGGGCAACGAGCGCTGTGTGATCAGAGAGGTCCTAGACCTCTCTGGGTCCCAGACCCCGCAGGCTCGGGGCGCCCCCGGAGTGGTGAGGGTTCGGGGCGCTGTACCGAACCCCGCTGTGCCCCAGGCACCTGGGAGTGAGGCCTGCGTGGCTGCTAGGCCCACGGTAACCGCTCTCTTCTTTTCTTGATCTGCCCAAGGGTTTGTCAATTTCGTCACACTTTTCAGGAATTACGTTTGTTGTTGTCGTTGTTGTTTTTTAAATTGCCTATTTTTGTTGTAGCTCTGTTAATCTTATCTTTATTATTTTATTATTTCTCCTTATTTTGACTTTTGTTCCCTTTTTTTCACCTGAACTTATTTTTAGAATCTTAGATTACTGATTTTGTTTTGTTTTGTTTTTTCCTAATATGAACATCTGAAGCAATGAGTTTCCATGTGAACATTGTTTTGGTAGCATCCTACATATTTTGGTATGCAGTATTTTTGTTATTCAGTTTAATACATATTTAGATTTCATCTTCAACCCATGAAATTTTTAGGAGCATGGATTTTTGCTTTCAAAATATTTGAGATTAGTGATTTCTAATTTAATTCCACTGTGTTCAGTGAACATTCACTGTATCATCTCAATCCTTGAAAATTTACTGAATATTTTATGATTTGGTAAAAATGACATGTACGTGAAAAATTTATATTCTGGTGTTGTTGGACCTAGTGTTTGATAAAAGTCAGTTAGATCAATGTGGTTGATATGGTTGTTTAAATCTTCTGTTTTTGTTTTTCCTAAATATTTTATCAATTGCTTTGAGATTGATATAAAATCTGTTACTGTGATTGTGGCATTGTCTAATTTTTCCTTTAATTTTGTCATTTTTCCCTGCCTGTGTATTGACTTTTTGTTAGGTGTAGACATGTTTACGATTATTATATCATCCTGAAGAACTGTTCCACTATGAAATGTCTGTTTATATGTCTGGAAATACTCTTTGTCTTAAAGTCTATTTTATATAGTGTGAATACTGTCCCTTCAATTTTCATTTGTTTACTATTTGTATCATGCTCTGTCTGTTTTTTTAATACATCTGTGTTTTCCTACTTAAAATGCACCTCTTGTAGGCAGCATTTTATGGTGGTTTTGTTTGTTTTTTGTCTACTGTGACAATATCTGACTTTTGATTAGATTATTTATATCATTCACATTTATTATAATTATTTATATACGTGGATTTATGTTACCCATTTTATTATTTTTTCTGCTTTGCCTCCTCTGTAGTTTTGTTTATTTTCTATTCCTTCTTTCTTCTCCTGCTTTTCCTAGTTTATTAGAATGTTTTAGCATTCTACTTTAACTTACATGTTGCTATACCGGATTGAAGGTGTATCTTACACATTATCCTATATCATCCTAGCTATATTTAACCGCAGTTTTTAAAATACTTTTTTCCTGGGGACAACAATATATATCACTAATCTTACCCAGACTGTTTACAGCTTATAATGTATGATTTTATATAAAATTAGAGATCTTGCAGTTGCATAGATCATTTTAATACCTAATTTACCATATATATAGTCACATATATTCCAACTGCATACATTGAAAACCTGACAAGACTGTGTTATGATTTTTATTTTAAAATCATAAGTATTTAAAAAACTTGAGAACAAATATTTACCCAGATATTTAGCATTTCTAAAGCTTTTCATTTGTTCCAGAAGATCCAAAATTTCTTTTGGAAGTATTTCTCTTTAGCCTGAAGAAATATATTAAATACTTCTGGTACTGAAGTTCTGCTGGCGACATATTTTATTGGTATTTCTTTGTCTTAAAATTTCTTCACTTCACCTTCATTCCTAAAGATATTTTTCACTTGGAATAGAATTTTGCATTAATGGTTTAAAAACAAAATTTGGTACTTTAAAGTTATCATTCCGCTGCGCCTGTCCTCCGTGCTTTCTAATGAGAAGCCTGTAATTACTCGCATTGAGATTTTACTATATGCATGGCATCCTCTCCTCCTCCCCCTCCCCCTACTCTTCCTCTTGCCCCTACTCCTCCCTCTTCCTCCTCCTTCTTCTCCTCCTTCTTCTCCTTACCTTTGGTGTTGGGCAGTTAGAAGTATTATATAGATAGGCACGATTTTCTTTGAGTTTTCTTTTCTGGGGTTTTTCCGGCCTTCAATATGTATTTTTAGGACATTCACATATCATAAGCTTGTGGCCATTTTAAACTAAACCTTTTTTTCCTGCCCCCATTGTCTCTTTTTCTCTGAAACGGAACTAGTGCGTAGAGCTACCCTCTCCTGCTGATCATGGTGGGCAGCAAGGGCCATTAGAGCAAATTTCTTTTGCTGCATAATTTGTCCTAGTGTGGGTTTGGTTGGAGGTTATTCTTTCATTTTGTATTGGTCAGATTTTTACATTTTTCCAGTTCAAGTTTCAGAAAAAAAGGAAAATGTGGAACATTTTAAGAGAATTTAAAATAACCCGTGACAACTGAAAAGCTAGAAAAAGAAGGCACTAGCTATAAGTTAGAAGCGGTGGGTATATTAAGCCTGGACAGGGAATAGCTTCTGAGGGAAACCAAGCAATACTGACCGACCTATGGGACGGCCACCGGGTGTGTCTTAGGCTACTCTGAAAATGGCAGCTGAAGGGTGTGCTGGAAGGGTTTCCTCACGCCAGGTGCATTCATCCCTGGGCTAGATCATGAGAGGAGCTTGTGAACACAGTTTCCTTGCTCAGATTTTAAAAATAAAATAGTTTTCTGTGGGTCTAGGGTAGTTTATATGCGGTGCCTACAGAGCATGTCAGTGCTGACTCTGTTGGTCTCTCAAGGTCATTTCAACCCTATCATTCTATGATTCTATAATTAATAAATGAATGAGAGGACCGTTTAATTAACATTACAATTACATTTGCCTGAGGTATGCTTATATCACTGGCATTTCTGAAAAGCCATAGATGTGGTTTCCTTGAAAAGACCCTTTTGGGAAGTAGTTAGAGGTAGCCTTGCTTTTGCTGAGTTATCAAAGAATTGTCAGCCTTTTGGCATCATTGAGGACCGTTTTGTTTATCATAAGATAATGCTTGATAGAAAATTAGTAATCATACACAATAACATGGCAAGAGATCAACTGCTTTGCTTTTGGCAAGAGCTAATGATTTTTTTTTTTTTGCAAGAGCAGCATAATGCATGATTTGCCTTTCATTTTTTACAAAATAAAAATTTGCATACATTTCTGTGAGAGTGAGCCACAGTATTGAAGAAAAACTAAGAATCATCTAAAACAATTGCTTAGCATAAATAAAAAAGATTGGATGTAACACAGCACAACAAAAAATAATACTAGGCCTGCCTCATTGCACTGAATTTCTGCAGAGCATAAAACTTTCATCTGAAAACAAAGCAGCGGAAATAATAAATGGCTACTGTAAATTAAAAGTGGTGCAATTACAAGGGGGCATCCCCCAAATAATTTCTTTATATAGAGTGTGTTCTGATTGTATTAGAAGATCTCTCTTTTCGTTGCTGTTGTTCTGTAAAACAAATTCCACTCTCCAAATTTAGGAAAATAATTTTGATGTGCATTATTATAATAGGCTATTGAACTAAGACTCTAAGGCTTTTGCAAAGTAGAGAATCTGACACAATCTAATACAATAAAGCTGAAGTTCTCTTATTATACAAAGCTCTCTTTTTCTACATTCAAATGATTTCCCAGTGATGCACTTAAACCCAGACTCATTATAACATATGTATTATTCCTATTACTGTGGTTAGGAGGTATAGCTGTGTTTCATGGAAGGGAGGGATGTCATAGCCATTGTGTTTTTCCCCCTCCCCCTCTACTAGGATAGAATGGACCGCCTCAGTAGCTTCTGAGGCTAACACATTTCTGTGATTACAATTACTTTAGGAAACCTGGTCCCCCTCACTGCTGCAGCATCATGTAGAGATAATGATTGAGTCGGTACCATGGCCGTTGTTAAAAACAAGTCTGAGGGGTGTGAGACAACTCACTTAGTTATCCAAAGAAAAAGTATCAGGTCATTTAATCTAAATGCATTTGGAGTTTACCCATGTTTAATCACTCTAATTTTGATGGGGACTAATATCGCATATATTCCTCCAATGATGAAAATTGACCTTTTCTGAGCTTTACTCCTGAATTATTTACCCACAGGGGAATTTGTTTAAGGAGTACTAAAATCTTTCTTTTGGAAAAGAGAACAAAGCTTTTATAATCACCATTAAAAAAAACACAGCATAAATAAGCATATTGATATTTCTTATTATCAATTTCTACTTTCCAATTCAAATTTGCTATTCACTCTCCTGAAATATGAATATAAAAATTATCTCCCCCCTACTTATATAATAATCATCTAAAAATTGTCTATAGAGATGATTTTTGATGTGAAGTGGGTTATTAAATGATGGCTTCAATCTTTCATCTGTAGCTGGAATGTTGGCTCTCTATAGGCTCTATAGGATTTCTATAGGGTCTATTTCATTTGGGCCAAGATGTCATGTGACTTCAACACAGACCATTCTGTGGTACTGGGCCTGCAGCCCTGTTACACACACCTTTCCTGGGTCATCAGCAAATATTGTGGCTGCTTCCCCTTCAGTCACTGTTTATTGGCTTAAGAAAATTGGGAGGATTGTCATTGGCTCAAAAAGAAGAAGCAGGAAGAAAATAAGAAATCAATATGAAAACAGTTTAAGCAAATGCAGAGTGTGGTAAGAGTAGGCTTCCAGTTGTTTGTATGGAAAATAAGACAGTAATTAATAAATAACAATACAAGAATAAACTATGTGTTTTGTGTACTCACAACTGTAAACCTACCTTTGCCCAACCCTGTGTTTTTGTTCTTTTAAGTAGTCCTCTCAAACCTAGTCTTTACCATTGACTTTTGCATGAGGTAGTTTTCCTGGTAATATTTTGCATTTGAAAGATCTAGTTAAACTAATTCTAATTTTTGTTATATATTTGGAACAGTTAAGAACTCAACTACTTGGAAATTCCACATAAATTTTCACGATACATGGTGACTTTTTTTTTTTTTAGAAAAAAGAACAGGAAAAGCTAGTAAATGTATGTACAAAAACATTGTATAGGCTGTCTTATGGGGAAAGTAGGAATTCAGGCTAATTAAGTCTGCTTAGCCTTTCTATAGATTTGATTATAATGTAGTGGGAGATCTGGACATCTATTGCTTCATTTTCTAGGTGACTTTCACTACCTTGTCAAGTCCTGACATAGAACCGATAGTTGCAACTTGGCCATTCCACGCCTGAAAGACGGTAGGGTACCTATACTTTCATTACCTGTAACTCTAGAGTTAGCATAAAAGAGAAATACATAAACCCTGAGCTTTGGGAGAAATAAAAATTAGTTATTTGGAAAATGTTGGGAAACTTAAATTTTCTATAATAAAATGATGATTTTGAGATGCTATAAGAAGGCTATTACATTTTTGCATTTCACAGAGGGGAATGTTTTCATTTTTAAAGTAGAATATAAAGACTTTTAGAGGTTGTATTAGTTTGAGTTTCACCAAAAGCAGCTCCTAGAAGGGAGTGAAAAATTTAGAAGGTGATCCAGAGAGCACTGTGTAGAAGAGCGGCAACGAGGGGATGGAGGGGAGAGGCCAGTAGAATGTGCTTTAGTTAGCCATCCTTGCCTTGGGCGATCGGAGCTTAAGTCCGATGGTGGCTCTCATAAACACTGTGAAACACACCTCAGAGTGGACCTGCAGTAGGGTGAGGTTGATGTCAGGGTTACTCCTGTGACACCGGGACACTAACTTCCTAACACTTCTGCCCTCCTCCAGGTGTGAGCCAGGCACACTCCTGTGGCCAAATAAACCACCTGATAAACAGATGTATGGAGCCGTATACATGCAAGTTCTGTGGGCAGGGCAGCGCTGACACGGGGTGAAGAGATGCGGTCTGGGTACCGCCAAGTACACATTGCTATGTATCAAAGGGAAATAACACCCATAAAGCCATCGTCCTACCAATCTATTGTAACAGTCAGCGCTCAACCAGGAAGACAGAACCAAGTGATAGGGGAACAGGAAACTCCTTTCAAAGTCTATACGAGACTGTTGTTTTGGGTGTGGTGGGAGGCCTGCGCTGGCTACAGGTTAACGGGGACAGTACACAGGAAGAAAAGCTAGACAGGAAATAGGGGTGAGTAAGGACAAGTCAGAAAATTCCAGGGCATTCTGGAACCGATGAGGAGAAGCCAGAACGTGTACCTGTTTTTTTCCCCACTTCTGACCTCTGTCACGAAGGTGTCCTACCGAAGAAGCTGGTGCTTCTTGCCAAAGAGAGGCACACACGTCTGGTCCCAGAGTAGAGAAGCAGAAGGAGATGCCACAGGGCCTAAAATTTAAAAGCTTTTCGGAAGTGTAGAGATGCTTAAGTAAAATAATTCTCTGAATTAACCATTAACAAAGTGCACTGCACTGATTTCTCATGGTGTCAGATAATCCAGGTTTTTTTGATTGGGTGTATGTTGTATGTGTGGCAGGCAAGAGGATGGTGGCCTGCCTGGGTGACTCGCCACGGCAGGAGCTTTGTATTCCCCCTAAATTTGCTCCCCCCAACAGAAAAGTAAAAACCCGATCTCTCATGGTATGAGCCTGAACTAGTCCCAAAAGGGTAAATGGAAGAGCGCCATGAAGCACGTTGGATGTGTGGGGCACTTATTTATTGAATCCATCATTAGACCTGTACTTTTAATGGATGGCTTTCATAGGTTAAACATGGCTTTCAGTAATGGTTAAAAGATGCTCTTGTTGGCTGAACAACATTTTTGGAAATTAAATGTCAAAGGACCCAGAGCAAAAGCATGTTTTGTTTTGTTTTTCTAACTCAGGTTAGACAACATTATGGAATTCTTGGGCCACAAGAAACCTGTAGGTCAGGCCTAGTTATTTCGGCTCCTTTAGTAGTTGACTTATGGAGGCCCCAGGGGAGTGGTGAAGGTCAGTGCTGAGAGAGGACGTGGGGAAGCCCAGGATACATGCAGCTGTGTATTAGAAAGGGCTTCAACTCGCTCACATGACCTGATTGTGGGCAATGTTCCCAGCTTCCAGTTTACTGACATCATACTGATAGCTCGGAACAATATGGTGGGAGTATTGGGTTGGCCAAAATTTCATTTGTTTTTTTCCGTGAGATGACTCTAATAGTGCTTAGTTGTCTTTAACTTCATTTCAAACAATTCTTTTAGATTGTATTGTGACAGCTGTCATATCAGTGTGCATTAAAAAAAAAACATGAGAACTGATGAATTTTTGTGTAGCCATTTTAATATTGAAGATGGAAGAAGATAAGCATATTATGCTTATTGTCTCAAGAAAGGTAAAAAAGCAACTGAAATGCAAAAAAAGATTTGTGCAGTGTATGGAGAGGGTGCTGTGACTGGTCCAAAGCGCCACAAGTGTCTTTATGAAGTTTCCTGCTGGAGATTTCTTGCTGGACGATGCTCCCTGGTTGGGTAGGCCAGCTGAAGTTGATAGCGATCAAATTGAGGCATGGAGAACAGTCAGTGTTATACCATGTGGGAGATAGCTGACATACTCAAAATATTCAAGTCGATACAGTTATTAGTGAAAATGACTAACGTGTCTTTTATTTTATGGAAAAAAACCAACCCCATATTTACATGACAGAACTTGGAAGACCTTGCAACGTGGGGCTCTCTCCACTCTTCCCACCCCCGCCAGCCTGAGAGCTGATTGTGAAACTTTCACCACTGGATAAATATGCTTGAGACTAGATGCTTCTTTTTCTTCCTGTTTTGGGAAGACCTTTCTATTCACAGGGTGCTGGCTAGTGGCTGATGAACGAATGCTTCAGTCTATGATTTTTTTTTAACCATTTGTAACCATTTTTTAAAACCATTTTAACCTCCTCCAGAGACGGGACTTCAGGTAGCCTGCAGACTTTGGCTAGCACTAACATTCATTCCCACATTTACTACATACCCACAATGTGCAGGTGCTGTGCTAGGTGCCAGGGATACAATAATGACTGTGACCAGCATGGCTCTAGTTTTCGTAGGGTTTGCACCCCCAGAGGCTGTCAGCCCTGGCACTATTGACATTTTGGACGGATGGCTCTTCATTGTGGAAAGTTTAACAGCATTTCTGACCTCCATCCACTAGAGGTCAGTAGCAACACCCCCAG
Organism: Mormoops blainvillei; assembly: GCA_004026545.1. Taxonomy (NCBI): domain Eukaryota; kingdom Metazoa; phylum Chordata; class Mammalia; order Chiroptera; family Mormoopidae; genus Mormoops; species Mormoops blainvillei. Next base: position 148,206 of record PVJD01002784.1, read on the forward strand.
CTGTGAAAATCAAAAATATCTCCAGGCATTGCCGAATGTCCCCCAGGGGGAAGTAAAAAAACAAACAAACAAACAAAAAAAACTGCCCTGGTTGCTAAGCCCTGTGATAAACAATTGTTATGTAATAGAAGCTAGTTGTATGAGGGAAGTTGCTGCTTGAATAAGTCCAGTTGTTATCTCCATTTTATAGACGGAGAAACTAAGCCACTCAAAGAGCAAAAAATTGCTCACTGAAACACCTTTTAAGTAGTCAAAGTAGGTTATAACTCATGTATCCTTGCCTTCACAAATCATTCTTCAATTGGACAAACAGGAGAAAAAAAAAACAGGTAGGTAGCAGGAATGGTATAATCTGGGAGAAAAAATTAATAACCAAGAACAACATTGGTCACAGATTTTAAGGGAAGTTATTTTAAATACTTATTACAAACAGGAGCATCTTATGACCAAAGATTGTATAGAAGAAAATAAAGCTCAGGTTTTCTATGAATAAAATTCTGGTAACACAACAGCGGAGAATCTTGATGAAAAAGGAAAGGGGGGTTGTCCAGACAACCTCGTGTCACTGTGTGATGGCTTAGGAGCTGTTAGATGAGCTCATGTTGGAAAAGGACACACATAGGACATGAAGGAGTTGAACCTGAATAATGATGAATGGTGCAAATTTATAAAAATGATTTCTGGAGGGTGATGCCCAGAATGAGCTGAGGCTTGCAAAAAAATGCCAGACAACAAAAGGACCCTTTCAAGCTATGTTTGGAGCAAGAAAGAAGCAGAGAGGCCCTCTGCTTGGAGCAGATGGTCGACGCTACCAGATGACGGAGGGAAAGCATGGCGCCTCGGCTGAGTTCTGCGTTTGCATCAAGGAAAACCGTGTTCCAAAGGGGAAGGTATTTTAGAGCAAATATTTTGAAAGAAATCAAAGCCCAAGGAATTCAAGAAGTCATAAAACACCTGTTTTTAAATGTATGAAAATTGCTTCCTCTATTTTTTTCATCCATCCATTCACCAAATATTTTCTGAGTGTCTCCTGCATGCCGTGCCGGGCTGAGCAAGGGAGAAATGGTCCTTCTCAGTTCCTGCATCCAAAGACTTTATCCTTTAGTGGAAATTCATGGGATATCTTGCACATCTAGTGTTCCATGTACCACGCGGGGGCCATGCATGCGAGTTAATGGAGACCTCACCTGGCGTGAAGAAGGGAGATGGTAGGTTACAGCCTTCTCGGGCTCCTAAAAATGAGGATTAAACCAGGTCGAAAAGTGAAGGGGAGGGATGGAGAACCAAGGTGCTGACAGTGGAACATGAATGCTCACAGGCCAAAAATTACACTATAGGCTCCGGAGGGAATCTGACTATGTGGCCACGTGCTCTCTGCTGGCAACCTTGGAGAACCACAGTGAATGGCATGTTTCCAGAAGACTGGAGAGGATAAAAACTTGATTTTCAAAATTAGGGTCATACCGAACAACTGCTCCTCCTTCTCCAAATCTTGACTGTTTCGCTCACCCATATAAACCCAAACTAGTACTTCTTGTACCAGATACCAAGTATAAAAGAGAGGCCCTATTTAACCTGTGGGTATTGTCTCCTCATTCTCCCACATTTGGTTTTAGGTAAGAAGTTTCTAGGTTCCATTTTTTTCCCCCCTCTCTGAACAGAATCAAATTATGGCACTTGCTGATTCTAGTGAGATATATATGCTTAGAAGATTGTGAGCTGGGTGATCAAAGGTGCCCCCTATGGCCATGCCAAGTGTGCCCACCTCCAGCGGGCCCCAGTCCCAGGGTGCTAGGGACCCACAGGTGCTATAGTTAGTCCCAGAGACAGTGAGCAGGTGAAACAATTTAGAAGAATAATGTTTATGGATATCTCACCACTTCTGGGCAGGAGGGTTTGAGGGAAGTAACCCAGAGCTCCCAGTTCTGTCCATGGGAGCATTATTTTAGCACTGAAATGCGGAGACCACAATGGCAGATGACAAATAGCTGGGAGCGACAGCTTGTACGTCAGATGAAAGAGTCCAGATGAGGCACTTTCCACTTTGCAATGAGAAACCAAAACAAAGAATGTGAACTTCATCACAGATTAAATGTAAGGCTCTGAATTTTGCTTGAAAAATCAATTTTATGAGTACAGGTTGGAGGAGACAAAACGATTTATATAAGAGGAAGCTTATAAAGTTTAATTAATCGTGAGCTCAATATAAACCAGTAATGTGATGTGGCTGCTGAGAAAACAAAGGTGATCTTTCTTGTCTCTTCGAAGTTTCCTTCCTCGATGCTTTTCAAATTACAAAACTCATAAATGCCTGTTTTAAAAAGTGGAACCAAAGTACAATTTAAAAGGATATATAAAGAAAGTGCCAATCCTCTCCTCCTTTCTAGTCCTTAGCCTCCTTACAGCAAATATTATCCACCCAAAATGTCAACAGTGATGGGGTTAAGACCCCTCCCATCGGAATCATATGATGTTCCATGTACTCTCTGCATACCATGTGTCCTGGAAATGACCACCAAGTGAAATTTTCACTCCAGAGCTCCCCCGTCTTTAAAATGGCATTAGTAACAGCACCCACCTCGAGAGTTGTTACGAATATTAGATTAAATAGAGCACGCCAAGCATGTAAAGCCCCACTGTGCAAGAAAGCCCGGCAAAGCACTGAAGCATGAACCTTCATTCACAATGTCACAGCAAGAGGACACGCTGAGGGGACGTTCTGCCTGGCCAGCGGGGGTGGAATTTTTATAGAACTTCAGCGAAGCGAGGTCAGCCGAAGTTCAGCCAGTTGGGGGACTAGCTGCTCAGAAAGGGTCCTCGGGGGTGGGGTGAGGAGTTGCCCTTTTGGACTAGCCACCGTTGGCTGGGCCATTTGGGTTTTATCAAGAGGATGAGTGGGGCTAAGGCCATCTGAGGGTTGGGATGGAAATTATTAATCCTTCAGGGCCTCGTACAATGCGCTCAATAAATGCTTGTTGCTGATGTTTTCTAGTGTCCCCGCTTTCTGGGTTCACTCTGTGTAGTGTTTTTTTGTTTTTTGTTTTCCTATTCTTTTGCCTCTGGGAGCCAACAGGAGTAAAGCTCTTGGATCCAACAACCTGACCCCGGCGCTTCAACCGCACCCCTTCGGGGAAGGGGCGGATCCCCGCTTCATGGCGGCAGTCAGTAAAGACCGGCCAAATGAGAGAAGCAAAGGCTATTGCTTCTGAGCTTGCTGTAGCAAGAGTCAGCCGCCATCGCTGGCCTTTGGCAGAGACTCAAAGGCAGGCAGAGGGGTGGGGGAGCTTTCAGTGGAGGAAGGGGAGAGCTCAGGGGTGCCCTGCGGGGGGCTGCTGGCACAGGGAGACAGGCATCCATGCGATCAGTTAGGGGTACGTACTTGGCTTTCTCCGGTTGGGCCTAAGTTGGAAGGGAGTCCAAAAATTAGGGAGGCTGTTATTAAACAAATTCTGGCCTCTCTGAGTCAATATTGTAGACATTTTTGTTTAGCTTCCTGGATTTTTACAAAAGGCGGCGATGTGGCTTCCTGCAAGACTGACTTATTAGCAGGCTGGCTTCCTCGGTGCTTTCTCGTGGATGAGGGGTTGGTTTCCCGAGCGGGTTGCTGAAGGTTGTAGGTCAAAGTTGTATCTATATACTCAGCCCTGCCCTCGTCCATCTGTACCTTCAGATTCAGTCTCTCGCTTTGCTTTTTCTCTGGCTGTCTCTTCCTTTCTACGCTTTTCGTTATTCTATTTGGTTTGGGAGCAAAACAAAACAAAAACTTAACTTTGATGATATATTCGTGCGAGTTTGTTTTTTACTGTAAATTTTATGATGTAAAGGGCTAAAGATTTTGATGCTCAGAGCCTTGAGACTTGACCCCTAACATTCAAAAGTTACGACTTGCTCAGTTTTGGTCTTATTTCCTCTTCCCAGAAGCAAAGACAAAGAATCAAGAAAGGGTAATATGTGAAAGTATATTTAAAAATTAAACAACCCGTGACACATGTTACATGAGGCTTATATTTGCATCATGTGATATCAAGTTACTCTCCTCGAAACTTCCAAACAAGCCTAGAATTTGGATAGATTGTTGAGAACAAGCTTTTAGAGGCAGGATTTGGGTGAGAATCTAACATGAGGCCTAGCGATAGGTAGATAAATAGGGTGAAGAGAAGATTGTCTTCTTTTCTTTACAAAATGCTATATGGTATTTGCTGAATTGTGTCCACAGGACTTGGTTTTGTATCTTTTCCTTTTTAAGCAGATTTGTCAGTGTGTACAGGTCAGTCTCCAATAGTCTGTGGTATGTATCTCTTATAGACCTTTGAGTGTGACATTAATTAAGGCAAGCGTCTGTATCCTGAAATGGAAAAATAGTTCAAATGAATTTACTTAAATGTCGGCACATGTACCCTGTGTAATTCCTCATCAAGGTGATGAGTCTAAAGTTAATTTCTATTTTCAAATCTCACAGGGCACTGCATTTTCTTTTTAGCATCGGGCTCACTTTTTGGAATAAAAGTGCCTGAGCACGGTTAGAGCACATTTCCTCAATCTTCCCGTTTTATGATTATTAATAAAGAAAATAAAGACTACTAAATAAAATATAGTTCCGATAAGTTGGAACTTTAGTCGTATTTATTCTTTTTGACTTTGAATCAAGCAATGTTTTCTAAAATATTTATAAACTAACTTTTAGGTGATGCAAATTAAAACATTTCAAGGTGAGGATATTAATATTATAGAAACACACGACAAAAATCATGGGGAGTAGCTTCTAAAATACCCATATCATGCCAGCACTAATGAGATATTTTTGCAATGTATACATTTAGCAGCTGACATTTAAAGTGGTTGATTAAAGAAAAGCAAAGATTGAAAGTTAGCAGGAGAGGAGCTGAGATTTTTATCTGGTACTTTCTGTTTTTATGATTGCATTAGTGAGCTACCAATACAGGGACCTACATGAAGCCTTGGTTGTAGCCTGCTGGGATGCGCACAGTTAAAAAATTGCTGAGTTCTCTTTCCTCAGTCCTAATGTCTCTTCCTTGCAAAGCTCAGGGTATCTGAGAGGTACTCTTATGGGTTTGTCTGAGTGCAGTTGCTTTCAGAGGACTTATAATTTGACTGAAGGGGGTATGTGTGAAAAAGACATGGTCAGGTATGTCCTCCTGTATGGAATACTAATGTACCTTTGGTAGAGGGACATTATGCTTTTATTTCTGACTGTACATTGAATTATTCACACCTTCAAGGCAGCATCAGTCAATTAGCAAATCAAAAATTTATATGATTCCAATTTAGCATGGAGTCCTTCTCTCTCTCTCTCTTTTTTTTTCCTTTTTAGATTTTCACCCTGACAGTGACAAATTACTCCTCTGCTGGCTGAGATTGGAAATTAAAAGCATTTAGAGTTGCTCATGCATTTATGCTAATGAGAACTTCTGTATGATTTGCATGCAAAAGAGGACAATCTGAAAGCTCATCAGTTTTTCATGCTTCCGCATTTTGATGTAGCAGAATTTTTTTTCTGTTTTTCTGGGGAGCAAAAAAATTTTTTTTCTCCAGGAAACAATACCGCATGTGAACAAAAAGAGTTCTTTTAAGTCAGAAAGTTCTTCGTTTTTTTACCCTCCAGATTCTTGTCAAGTCCTGTGCTTGCTTTTTCAGAGCTGCAGCCCACACTCATTAGCATTTTAGATGTTTATCAAAGGAAGGATCCAGTATCTGCCACACAAGATTATAGCTCAGCTTCATTTTCAATTCAGCAAGGGGGAAAAAAAGACCTGGGGACAGATAAGAAGGGAGACTTGCACCCTGGCAATCTTTCTTATATGCCACCCGAATTAATCCCATTTAGAGCAAATTTGATTAATCACCAAAGGTGGCAGTTTTAACTTTCATAGATGGCACTGACAAATTCGAGGCAGAGTCTGAGTATGAAAGTTCTCCACTGATATTTGTATAAAGGAGAACAACGTTAAAAATGAACACAGAATACTTGAGGGAATAAAACGAATGAGGAAGAAATGTGCTATCCAGAAATTTTGAAAAGGATTTAATTATTTCCATAAATATGCATTTATTAAACCATTAAGATGGCAAAGGGGGAATTGAAAGGATGGGAAATGTTTTATTTTTATAATTTTTATTTTTCTTAGAAATTAGGCTCTCTCTTGGGATTCTTCTAATTTGGTGAAAGTTAAATACTACCGTATATTATCAAAATGTAGTCGATGCCGTGGAAATTTTTTCGCCAAAGTGAATATGCTTTGTTATAGCTTTCAACTCCGCAGTATTTGTTTACATTGAATGCAGTCCAGAACTATTTTGCACCAACTATGTGAAGGGTAATATACTTCGCTCCATAAGTATACTGTCCCCTCAAATTGAGAAGCCAGGAGATTTCTTTTGCTTTAAATGCATATGATCTTCTTATTTACCTAAGATGTTTTAAGAGTGATTCCGTAGAACCGCTTTTTGGTACTGGTGTTTATTATAACAATGAAAACAATGGCGATCTATTAGCCTACTTGCATCTGGTGCCCTTAGCTTCTCTAAATTAGAGAAATGTGTGCAATTCTAGCTGAGGATATTGACTGGTTTTGGAATTCATTCGAATCACTTTCTATGTTCTCTGTTAGATCTGTATCATTTCCTGTACCTAGCCCCTCCCTCCATGCCCCTTTTAGGATCCTTGGTCTTCCATTCTACCTTGTAACTTAATCGAACATGTGTATTTCCAGTATCCCTGGATTTCTCCATTAGGATGGGTACTATAAGCCATGCATTTTATTTCGGGTACCATCTCCCATTGACTGGCTGGAGCTTTAACTTCCCTGATGGGCGGCTGGCTCTGGTTCCTCCAACTTTCCCTTACTGCCTGTGGGGTCAGCTCACAGTTCAGCTGGCCTACCTGCCGGTCACAAAAGGGGATTAGACACAATGGGGTAGTTTCGTCCTTTGGATTAGGGGAGTATTATGGGCTGAATTGTGTCTCCCAAATGCAAACGTTTCAAGCCCCAATATGACAGTATCTGGAGGTGGGTTCTACAAAGAGGTAATTAAGGTTAAAGGAGGCCATAAGGGTGGGGCCCTGATCCAATAGGGTTAGAGTGCTTATGAGAAGAGACCTCAGAGCACTCTCTCTCCCCTTCTCTCTCTCTCTCTCTCTCTTCCTTCTTCCTTCTTTTACGCAAACGACCCCAGCCGTATTAGGACACTGCAAGAAACTGGCCACCTGCAAGCCAGCCAGGAAGTGGGTTCTCACCAGGAACCTAATCAGCTGGCACCCTTATCTTAGACTTCCTATCCTCCAGAGCTGTGAAAAAGTAAGTTTCTGATGTTTAAGCCCCTCTTTGATGGTATTCTGTTATGGCAGACCAAACCGAGTAATGTATGGGGAGAGATAAGAAATCTATTATTTCTAGACATAGAACTTAATCATTTGTTGTGGTCTGCCTTATGTTCCCTGAACAGGACATGACTGTTTTGTGATATAAACTTCTGATATTCTCCTCTATAACCATTTAATTTAGTCTATCATCTTTGTATGGAGTTATATAAATAGATATTCAGTGAGAGAACAGTCCGTTCACTGTGGATAGAGGTGCGTGCAGTACAGAAAGTAATCATTTAGCAGAGCTGTGGCAGTAAGGTTACTTCTAGAATCCATGGGGCATCTGTAAACCCTTCCCACCTGCTCAGCACGTAGAGAAACCCTCTTTACCCAGTGAGAGTCTGTTTTTTGTCTTGGAGTAGAGTTACATAATCTCCAGTTGAGAGATTGCAGGTTTTCATTCAATTGTCAAAAGGCAAGAATGAACCAGAAACAGAACTGTGAATCCTAAAGCTTAAGTTTTGAAAAGTTGTATAAAAAGAGACTGAGGATTCTCTATGATTAGATGTCAGACCTACTCTGAAAATTACATTGAAATTTTCCTGAAGGAATTACTGGTTTTTTTGTTTTGTTTTGTTTTGTTTTTGGCTATATGTGCAAAGAAAAGGATTAACATCTTTTCCTTTACTTAGAGAATGTGTTTTCTTTTAAACGCTCTAAGAAAAACAAAATGACATTTTGGTGCTACCATATGGATCCCGGGTGACTTTATCTTTTGATATGTACAGAAGTGTTAAGGGCCAGACACTGTGCGGCTGCACCCGTGGCCCGAATGGCAGTGGCCACAGCCAGGAGGTGAAGAAACCGGTCACCTGGCTGGATTCCATGAGCAGGATGTCAGGCAGTTGGGTGGCTAAGACAGTCAGGCTGTCTTGTCACAGAGGCTCAGAGAAGGGAGTCACTTACCCCCCTTACCTTTGCTGGCAGAAACTGTCTTGTTACTACATTTCTGGTATTATGATTTCCCCCTCTGCTTTCTTTTTTATTCTTTAATTTTAATTGTATATTTATTTTCATTACAAATGACCTCCAGTTCTTTCAAGGGATGTCGATAAACCTCACAGTCACTAACATGTGTTGACAGCGAGCTAGCTGCTGCATGTGGAGGTGCGCTACGCCCAGTGGGACAGAGGGCGTCCCACAGATGAGTAGATGCAACCTTAGGGAGGATGCATGGCTTGCCAAGGCCCCAAGTTTCTGAAAGTGGCAGAGCCAGGACCACATCTGGACTCATCTGTCACTGAAGTTGACAGCACAGTCATGTCAGTGGCAGAGGGTTGCTACCTGGGACTTCCTCAAATATTATTACCTCCTAAGGTATTCATGAAAATACTCAACTCTAAAAAAGAGATCAACAACCCCATTTCTTCAGAAACAGGTCACCTTGCTAGGTTCTGTCACCTGCGTGGGACCGTGTTCACTTCAGCACACCGAGATGCTGTTACTGGGCTGCTCCTTTGTGGTGGTTATTACAAAAAACAGGGTCAAAGTAATGATGCAGATCAGGGTCCTTGACCCTTGTTTTATCAGGGCCGATTTCCAACCGGCGTTAAGACAATCTTTGAGCATCTGCTCTAATGTTACTTCATGGACCGCGTCTCTTGCACAAAGCCCCATATGTGTTCCATTCTAATGGATCCTCCCACGGTATAAAACATAAGCTCAGATTTACCCCAAACCACTGTCAGTGTCCAGCTGATCATTCATTTACCAAAGGCTTTAGAATGTGCTTAGTGCAAGGAAGGCAGGCAGACAATACTCGCCCTTTCTTTAGAACACGTGCGTTTGTGGCACAATTCTTACTTTGACAAATTGCAATGACGGTCTTGCCAGATGGAATATGGACTCCCCAAGGACACGGGAGGACTGCTAAGGACTCTGCAAAGGCAGCAAAACTTGCTCCACTTGGAACGGAGGTGATAATCAGAAGTCAAATAGAGGTTGTACCAACAACCATTTACACTTACAAAGCCCCCTTTACAAAGGAGTCCCAAGGCGCAGTGCATTTAGACTTTTTAAAATGTCAGTGGTTAAGGACAACAGAGAGCAGCAGTAAACATAACCTTTAGTGTAGCCCTGAATCCTGACTAAGAGGCGTGCTTTTTAGAGGAAGCGACTTATACTCTCCACATTGTCTTGAACCCACTGTTGTTCCAAATGGGAAATTTCTGTCAGATGCCGATGGAGTTTCCTGACGCTGGGTGAGAGCAGGGTCTGATCCTAACTCAGCTAGCACTTCTAAGCTTTTTGCCAGCATACAGAAAATGAAAATGCTACAAGGCACCAAGAATTGGGGGCTGATCACTCTTCTTTCAAAATAAGATACTGCCTCGTTGTTCTATATTCACACTGTGGTACTCTTTCTAAAATTTGAGCATGCTTTTCTGCTTTGATTCTACGCCGAACACATTGTTCTTTTTTATTCCAAGCCGATGATACTGACAATTAACAATGCCTGTGTGGGTGTCAAGGGACTTGTCTACGCTGCCTATGTAAAAAACTTTGTTTGTCTTTCGCAGACACAACAGTACAGAATGTGGGAGATCCGTTCAGTTGCATCTAAAATTTCGGATTCACAACTACTTAATGATTTCCTTAAGGAAATCTGCCATTTTCTAAACACTGCAACCCATACAATTTGGCAGTTTAGTGAATAAAATTTATATTTTTATATGACATTTTTATTCACTTGACTAGTTCTAGTAAGTCAGTGTTGGATACAAAATATTTCCCATGTATGCTTTTCTAATCTCCCAAAGACTGAGATAAGGATATAGTCGACCAGCTAAGCAGTAGTTGGCAGGCTGTCCCAAGGAAGTTACGCATTGCTTCATGTTATCAGTTCTTTCCCAAATATTACTACCCCCTTTTTTGTGGTGTTGATAGAATGAATGAAGACCTCAAAGATACTTTTGGGTTGATTTTTATCCTCCGCTTTTTCACATTTTATCTTATAGAATTAAAAAAAATGTATTATGTTTCATTTTTGAGCCTTCAGAATTTTGAAAGTGCATTGATCTTATCTCTAAATATAAATCAGAACTAATTGACAATGGTTCCTAATTTACTCCAAATCAATCATGAATCTGACTCTTGAAACATGCACATTCTCCTTATGGATTACAGATCTTCAAATTTTATCTTAAAATACAAACAATATGGTAATGGGAAAGGTATGCTAAGATTATCTATCTCAAGTCCTGATATACCACATGTGATCTTTGTGACTAAGGAGCTAAAATCTTAGAAATTCGTATTTTCTCTCTTTCCCTCAGTTGGATGGGGATGCTGTGTCAGGTGCCAGTTGGCCAGGGCAGTGCCATGCTGTAAGTCTGGTTGGGTAGGCTTCACCTTGGAGCTCAGGTGGAAAAAAACTTGGCTACCTGGTATGTGTCTTCATAGAAGAGGCAGAGGCCAAAGAGAGAACCTCTATATGTAGAATCAAATTCTAAACCCCTGCTTCTGCCCTGTCACTGACTTCTTATTTGCCAAAGCAAGTCAAATGGCCAAGACCAAAGTCGTGGAGCAGGAAAGTATACAGTGCTCCCCGTGAGACCACGGCAAATGTTTGGATGTATTTACTGAGACCAAGGAGCGACAGCTGTGACCACTTGATCCATTTCTGCTTAAATGAGCTATTGTGGATTATGTTATCTACATGTGGTATCAGAAGCCTCAGTGAGGCACACAGTGTTATCATCATCTTTTTTTACAAAGGAGGATGTGGGGCAGAGAGAGGATTAGCAACTTGCTAAAGATCACAAAGCTCATAAGTGTAGGTTGGCTCCAGAGTCCCAGCTAACCTCCTCTATGGATGTGACAGCTTGATGCATCGATTTATGTCATGGGTGTTATACAAAAGCAGAAGACGAATAATAATCATAAGTAATAATAATACTTCTGTAAAGCCCATCTTTACCCCCAGGGATAGAATATTGTTATATTATACCATGTTACCCTATAGTACATTAAATGCACAAAAGTTATCAAAAGTAAACAAAATTAGTACAGAAATCACAGGAGTGAAGTACCTCTGAAGTCAATCTGGAGGATGTAAAATGTGAGTTGGTCCAATGGTGGCAGACCTCAAAAAAAAAAAAAAAGAAAAATGATAAGGGAAAATTTATTTCCTGTAAGTGGGAGGAAGTGTCACTCTGAAATGATAGGCCAATATCATTTGCATATAACAAAAGCTGCACAAGCTGGAATGAATCACGAGGAGATGGGGGTGCATGGGGGAGAAAGCTCAGCTGTAATGAGATGGCAGGTCTGAGCGAATGCTGGCACGAAGCCGGGCCGGATTTAGAAACAGGTTGTCTTAGCGTGGATTCGCAGACACTGCCGTGAGGCAGGTGCTAAGGACAGCGCTCTTAGCCTGAGAAGCTCTCATTGGAAAATATTGCCGTAAGCCAGATTAAAACACTGAGATTTTTACCATTAAAACAAAAACAAAAACAAAACCCCCCAAAACTTAAGGGACGGAAAAAAACCTCTACAAAACACCCCAAAGCAGAAACACGATAACTCTAAGAAGAGATGGTGAGCAAAAAGGGAGAGTTGAAACATGATTTGGCAGAATTTAGGGAAAAAAACCCCAAAGGAATAAAAATAAGCAGTAGAGACTCAGACATGAAACAGTAAGGAACCCTAAGGAAAGCATACACTGTAGCAACTACAGACAGTGACCAAAAGGGTAGACCAAGAGTAATGGTCAAAATACAAAAATTATCGAAAGATTGGCAAAATATTCTAAATAAAATATAAGGCAAAGGAAGGCAACATACTACATAATTAGAGCCTGAGAAAGAAAATCAAGACCAATGGAGTGGAAAACATGTTAAAGATGTACTTAAGAGAAGATTTTCAAAAATAAAAGTGTGTATATGTATTTAAAGACACAAGGAAGTTTGCAGGTATGATTAAATGAAGGATCTTGAGGTAAGGAGATTATCCTGGGGTGGGCCCAACATAATTATGGGAGTCCTCCTAAGAGAGAGGCAGCAGGTCAGGAACAAGAGAAGATGCTCCTAGCTGCGCTCCTGGCTTTGAAGGAGGAGGCATGCAAACGCCCCTGAGGGCGGGAAGGGCAAGGAGCCTCCAGGAGGAGCCCAGCCCTGTGGGCTCACTTCAGACTTCTGGCCCCCAGCAGTGTAAAACAATAAACCTGTGTCATCTTAAGTCACTAAAAAAAATAAAAATAAAGACACCCCATGCCAAGGGAAAGAACACCAGAATGCTGAGATACAACCTAACAAAGTTCTTGGTCTTTAAGGAAGAGGAAAGAAACCTCTCTACAACCAGACTATGAAGGGAGATCCCCCAAAATGCCAGAATTTATGTATAAAAAATTGTGTATTTGTTCTTATGTGCTTAAACTTCCATCACCTTCCGAGCACTCTCCATCTGATGCAATGCACCTATAGAGATATTTTTTCCACTGCTTGAAACAGTTTTTGAACAGGTAGATTTTGATGTCTTTTAGTGCTTTCTGCTATTTTTTGTTTCACCTCTTCCACATCGGGGAAACGTTTCCCTTTGAGGGCTTTTTTCATCTGGGGAAATAAGAAACAAAGTTGCTCAGGGTGAGATTGGGTGAATAGGGAGGGTGGGGCACGGGGGTCATGCGCTTTTGGTCAAAAACTGCTGAACACTCAGCGCGGTGTGCGCAGGTGCGCTCGTAAATCACCCATCAGGAAATGGGCAAACGTGTTGAAAGAGTCTTCAAAAAAATTCACTGAAGCCGAACACATCCTCTCACAACAACGCCAGCTGGTGCACTGATACAGATGGTTCCTAGAACTCTCACCTACTGGGGAAGCCTGTACTACAGGGGACCCACCCTCCAGAAGATAATTCTGTTTCTTTGGGGGGTCCCCCTTTGTATAAGGGGGAAGTATCCTCTATCCTCCTGGCTTCAGCATGTTTTTTCCACAGGAACATTTGATCCTAGACTTGAGTAGCAACACAAAGTCATAAAAATGTATTATACACGCTCAGTAATGAAATAATATAGATTAGAAAGAGAAATAGAATAGCCTAGAGATAGACACCAAATACTTATGAAATTAGGTAATAAGACAAAATGTTATCACTGACTAGTGTGTACAGATAGGTTCTTCAGCATAAGATGTTGTGGTCATCCGGGAAAAAAATAAACTCTAACACATACTTTAACATTTTCCACTAGGATAAATTTTAAATAAATAATTAAGTGTGAAAAATAAAACTATGTACATTCTAGGAGAAAATAGAGAATAACTGCTTGAAAATGGGGTGAGAAAATCTTTCTAACCATAACTCAAAATTCAGAGGCTATAACAGAAACAATTGATAAACTTGCATAAAAATAAAAGACATGTATGGTTAAAAAAGAATACAAGTAAAGTAAAAAGACAAATGGCCAACAGGGAAAATATATTTTTAACTTATATAACGGGCAGAGAGCATATATAAAAAACTCTCATAAATCAATAGAAAAAAAAGGAATATATTAGCAGCAGTTTACAAAAAAGCCTTATCAACATATGACAAGATGTCAGTCTCAACCCTAATAAGGAAATACAACTCAAACTACACTTATATTTCTTTCCCTATTAGAGTAATCCAAATCTCTAAGCTTGATAATATATTCTTCTGCTGAGGCTGTGAGGAATCAGACATCTCATTCATCGCTGGTGAGCGTGTAAATTTGTACTGCTGCAGAAAACATGCATACCACATTAAAAAATATTTATAGTTCTACCCTTATTTTCCATTCTTCAGACTTCATGTCTGAGTGTTCTTTAATTTCATCATAAGAAATGTTAAATTTGCTCAATTTTTTTCAGCTTCTATTAACCTCTTGCCCCTATAGTTAGTTAGCAAATAAATTGATAGAGATTGCCTGATTAAACCATTCTTTTTGTATCAATCAGGGTAGAGTCAGGAAAGTGGATTCCATGCCTGCTAGTTCCCAAGTGAGACTTTTAGGTGGGGAACTAGTTACGAAAGCGTTGAAAGAGTTGAAACGGGTGGCTGGGATGCAAAGCAGAGCAGAAAAGAGAAGGAATGCATCTGAGAACCAGTAGGCATGTGACCTGTGCACCGTGTCCTCAGGTAAATTATACAGGCTGTGATGCGACGTTCCTTCAGTATTTTGGCTTTATACGTGTGCATGTATATGTGCTATTGCTGACTCTGCTGAGTTTTGGGAATAGGGTTCTATCCCAACTGGTCTTTAAAATGAAAGTTGAAGGTATCGCACATGTTTCTATGCTCTGGAATGTGGGAATAACCTTTCTTTTGACTCATTTTTACTTTAGAAATTATTTTTATAAAGATTTCATTGAATTAATAAAATTAATTAATTTTGATTTTTTTTTTTTTTGGAAAAAAGCCTGCCCCAAATCCTTTGTTGTATCTTCTTTCTCACTCCCACTGAGGTTTTTCTTCTTCTCTTTCTCCTTCCTCTTCTTCTTCTTCTTCCCCTCCCCTTCTTCCCCCTTTTCTCCCTCCTTCTCCTTTTCCTCCTCCTCCTCCACCTTCTTATTCTGTTAAACTCAGGTCTTTATCCTTTTTATCTTGATTATATTTACCCGAGTTTGGTTTATCATGTTATTCTTTTAAGTTTTAAAATATAAGTCTTAGTTTGTTCGTAAAGTCTGCTGTTCTTTGCCTAAGTAATTCTTTTCTGCTTTTACAATGATTGGATTCCTTTGAATTTAAGTTATTGTTCATTTTCTTCTACCTGGAATTGAATATTTATTTCATTGGTTGTCAGTCAGTTTAAGCCAGTGTAGTATGCATTAAGACTTCATTCTGAAATGTAAGACTTTCATTGTCATTTGTTTCTAAACAAATATTTTTGCTATCCTCTTTTTAGTGTGTGAATTCTTAAACTTTTGAACTGAAAATGACATTACCTATTGTACATGCTTACAACAAAGATTACTAAGAATTCCAGAATTTTGTCATAATTTCTTTTTTATTTTTATGTTTTTAAAGAAATAAAACAGTAGATAAAGACAAAATTTACTTGTTTTTCTCACCTCTCTTGCTCAAGAAGGTAGATGTGTGTTATTTGGTGTATTTTTAATAATTTTATGTATCTGCAATCAATATGTATTATTGTTTTATTTTAAATTTCTAAAATATTGTCATATGAAATAAATATCATTATTCATAGTTTTTTCTCTTAATATAAAATGCTTTAGGTTAGTCATATGTTTATATTCATGGAACTAGTTTGTTCATTTAACTGCCATATACTACTACTCAACTGTAAGAGTAAATATTAATTCTTTTTACTATAAGACAGGTTGTTTCCAAATTTGTTTTCAGGAATCATATAACAATGAATCTCCTTTTGTATGTTTTATTATAGACATATGTAGCCATTCTCTAAGATCGTTATTTAGAAATGAAATTGCTTTCATAATAAGATATTTCTAAATTAAACTACTCAATATTGCCAAATTTTCTTCAAAAATATTTTATTGATTTACACTTCCACCAGCAATTCCCATTGTCTTACACTATTTCCACCCAAATTAAACTTCTTGCTTTTTGGATTGCTGAAAATCTCTCTATAGGTTCTTCATATTTTTTTTATTGCTTTGTAGGTGTTCTTTTATATTCTACATTCAAATGCTTTATTCACTAGTTATATTGGTTACACAATCTTTTTCTCATAAATGACTTTCGTTTTCTTTGGTATCTTTTACAAACTCAAGAAAGTTCAAATTCAATTTTCATTTTAATGAAGTCCTATTAAATAACATTTTATTCATTATATATGCTTTTATGTCATACTTAACAAATCATTTTCTACTGTAATACTATAAAGTTATGCACTGTTTTATATTTTTACTTTATGTTCCAAGTATTTATTTAAAGTGTGTGCTTACTAAAAATACAACGCATACTTGGGTGTTAATCCTTTTGAGATACATTTCAGTGTATGGTGTGAGGCAGAGATCAAATTTTGTTGTTCTCTATGTGAACAATCAGTTGCCTCACTGACATCCTGAATAATTATTGCTTTCTCAACTGATTTATAATGCCACCTCTGCCACATTTGAAAGATCTGATTTACATGTGGGTTAGTTTCCAGGCTGTGTTTTCTGTAACAATGGAATATTTGTCTACGCTTATACTGATTTTTCCATTTTAATTACTATAACTTTATTGTAAGCCTTGATTATAATATAGAAAATTCTCCATTTATGTTCTTCTTGGAAGTGATCCTGGATATTCTAAGAATTTTGTTCTTTCATAGGGATTTTAACATCAGGTTATCAATTTTATGAAAAATATTTTTAGAGTTTTGAGGGAAATGCATTTCATTTATAGATTAATGTTGAGAGAATTTTATAATATTGATCCTTCTTACACTTTTTTTATTTTACTTATGTTTCCTATTCTGACTTCCTGGAAAGTTTCATTACTTTCATCATGAGGGCCTTCTTCGTCTTTTGTTATATTTATTCCTAAGTATTTTGTTGTTATGCATGTCATTTTTTAGGACATTACAGCGTTGAACTATCAGCTGTGGGAAAGAGAAGAGTCAAGCATGTCAGCACAGGTGACATACAGAGTGACATGACATGAAACCTTTTCAAGTGAGGTGGCTACAGAGCTATTACAGTGTCTAAATCAGGGAGGATGACGAGACACGCTTGCCAGCATGTATTTGACTCCTGACTACCAGCACCTAATTAGAGAGCTGAGATAGCTCACACATAGCCAGAAGGGTTGGTATTTGTCACCTCATCTGATGCTTGCTTGCTGGAGTGTTTAAAGCAATAGCTTAAATGGGGAACACGGTGGCCGCCCCATGACCATGCGGTAACACTGGTTATTCTAAATACAATAGCAATGGCTCTCATTTTCTAAGGTGCCTAGGGGGTTGACTTTTATGTGTACCATACATATGACCTTGGACTTCAAGTCTCAAAACCAAGCTTCATAGTAAAGGACTAAGCTCCTACAGAAAGTAAGGTGGCTCAGCGGGAGGATTTGGGGACAAGGAGACAGAATTTTGAAGTTTTTGACGTAACACGGTCTGTTGCCACTCAGATGAGTAGGAAGTATCTGTGTTTCTGTGCTTCAAAAAAAAATTTACAAATTTACCTTCACGCTCCTTTCTTGCAATTTAAAGTAAAATCCCTATATTTTGCACTGTTGACTCCGACTTTGTCGATATCTTTTTTGATGCAAAGTTATTCCACTCTAGCATACCCACAAAACTGTGAAACTAAAAGTGTGTTCAAGCAACTGCAACACGACTAACTATGAAATGGAGGGAATTCTGATACCCAACAGTCTAAGCTCATTCACACACAAACATACACCTTCTCCCATACATTCACGTAAGCTTTTCACTTTAAAAATATTCAGACAGAGGTTTTAACATTCCATTACAGAGTCCTTTGGAAACCCATTTTATGAATATTTATGAGATATATTTGCCAGTTACCCTAGTACTCCTTTTAGATTACCAGTTCCCACGTGGCCAAAAATCCATCTGTCCTGTTGTATGTAGACCCATGTCATACATAATATAGTGCATGAAATAGGTTCTCAGTGCCACTTGATGATCCAAGTCCATAATCAGTAGAGACAGTTATATTGTATTCTAGCCTATGCCAAACACAAACATTTAACCAAAAGCAAAATTTCGAAGAACTGCAGTTTCCCCCTTTAGAGAACGATGGACGTAATTTGAACTTTCTCACCTTTTAGCAAGTGATACAGTAAAGTTTGTGATAGAGATTTATTTTTTCCCAAAAGAAGTGTTTTTGGATCTATATATCCAAAACCAAGACCCAATGAGCGAGAAGGAGAACATCAAAGCCGAGAGCAGCCAACGGGTTGGGGACTATAGTTTAAGAAACAACACAATGTGTAAACAGTTGTGGGGGGTTGAAGAGGCAAAGCAAGACGATGGAACAGTGTCCTCTCCTAACAAAAACTCAGTAAACGGACTCTGATGGAGAGAAGCCAGGTGTATGAAAGCGACAGCAAACAGACTTTAGAAAATGCTCTAAAAGGAGATGACTATTTTAATTCAAATGTCAAATAGGTCCTCTTGATTTTTAAATTTAATTTCTTTAAAACTGTACATATAGTAAAATTCATTCCTTGTCGTATGGCTCTCCTAAATTTCAATATCCATCGGTAGCATTCGTAGGTCACTGCAGTTCCTTGTCTAAATGATTCAGCAGTGAATGTGCCCAGCAACCTTCATAAAATGTCATGGGATTTTCTGGCCCCAGCACACAAAAGACCAGAATATTCATTGAAAAGAGGACAATAGTGATCTTGTTAACATTCTAGAGATCTCCAAGGGCACAGTAAGATTGTCCTGCCCCAGAGACTTTTCCTATTGTCCCAGCGACGGCAATTTATACACCCGGAGTGTGAAAACGCTGCACCTGGCTTCATTTGAACCATTGTTTGGACGACTTACAATTTAAGTCTTGCTGGAACGACTTGTCACTAAGATTTGTATCACTGAGATAAATATTAGAAGGTTCAAATTCTCTACTTTTTGGATTAACTCTGCTATCATGAAAAAATATCCTACTAATCTGGATAAGGGTTAGCCCCAAAAGCCCTTGGAGAGGATTTTTGTAATGATATTAGATGGGAAGCTTGTGACATGTCATTATTTTTTATATAACCCTGCACAGTCATAAGCAAAAATATTGTGATGGTCTCATCAAAAATTCCACAGTTAAACTATTTCCAGATAAATAATGTAACAGATGACAAACTCCCTTTTCAGCCATGAGAATATGATCTTCTTAGAGAAAGAATTAAATGACTTTGGAAGGTATAGGGGAAAATCGTGCCCATTTATACTCAAAATAAGGCTCTTAGCCACCATAAAATGGTGGAAAAGAGAAAAAAATAGCCCATTGGTATTTATCCGTTTTGTCCTGAATAAAATGAGAATTTTACATAAATTGAAATGTTGTCCATATTGGTATTTTATTCCCTTTCTAATGTCACAAATAAAGTGGAGTGGGGGTGGGGCTTCTTATAGCAATTAACACAGAAATTGACTTTTTAGTAGAAAATTCGTAAGGACGCCACTCTTTTTACCTGTGTAGCACTGAAAACAGTGTTTGGGTCAATATATATTCAATAATTTTGACAACATCACTATGTGGCTTAGAGCTATTTTGCTAAGTACTGCACTGGAGATATTTTGAAGAAATGGAGTTTTTCCTTTTTGTTTTCCAAATAATTTTTTTTTGTTTTAATTCGACTTATTAATAGGTGGAGTGGGATTTCCTACTCCACCCTGCTGTCTCCCAATCTTGGCTGGCGTCACCCAAGAGGGTGCAATCTGTCCCCCGCTGTCTGTACTTTGCAGGGATAAGAAGAGTCACTCATGTCAATACTACAGAACGTTTTTATAGAGTAAAACTTCGAATTTTCCTGGTAAAGGACACTGTTTATACCCTCCCCCCGCTTGTAATGCTACCAACACCTTACATTAATTTGCATGGCAAGAAGCCGATTTTTCCTGTATGGGGAAGAAGAGACATGCAGTCTATATTCACCGGTTATTAAATGTATAGATTAGAATTAGATCTGAGAGAAGATTCTCATGCAAGACAACGTTTTTCCTACAGCTCTAATGAGCCCTGACTGTATTGGTAAGCCTTGACCTCTAACACTCTCAAGTTTACCCTGGTGCAGGAGACATCCAAGAAATTGTGAATTCAGGTTAACTTTCCTATAAACACAAGTAGACGACAGGAGCAGCCTCGGCTAAATCTAGGAAAGTGACCAGGGAATTCTGTGGTTATAAGTCTTGTCTTGTGTCAAATGATATGTTAGAGATGTTTCTGAGAATGCATTTAATCAATCTTTTATTCCCTCACATGAATGGAGCTCATGCAATATGTTTGAATGAGATTTTGATTGCAAACTCTCTTGGGGAGCAATAGTCATGTTACACTTTCTGTGCAGCAATACATGGTAAATGTTATGCCAAAATAATTGGGTACATGATTAATAGGTCATAAATACCCACTTAGCACAAACTAGTAGTTTTCAAGGAAGAATCTATTGTCCATTGAAGATTGAATTGAGGTCAGGCATCACTGAATATAGCCAGACGACTCTTTTTCTATAGCCAAGACAAAACATCATGTAGTCTCATCCTATTAATAAATCATCAACAATAAATATATTTCTAATTCTTCTGCTTCTTTAGAAATTTTATCTTCATCAACATGAAAACACCTGTTATTGACTGGCAGAGTGGTCTACGTTTTAACTTCAGTCCGTTATATCTCTCAGACAGAATGTTATCGACATCATCAGATAGACCGTTAGCTCCCACGGGGTTGGCTTTTACCCAGTGCATGTAGACTGCCTGCCATAGCCACCCAACGGCTGGTGAGTGGATGAGTAAATTAACGAAGCTCAAACTCCTGGCAAAGATTCCCAGATTTCAAACTAAGCCTACTTTTGCTGGTAGATGAACATTTGATGAGAGTAGGGGGAAATGTCCAATGTTATTGGTTCATAACCATTGAAAGTAAACAAAGTCAAGAGACTTCCAGGCCACGGTTGGGGTGGGGGCACTCCCTTGTCTCATGTAATGTTTTTGTTTTTGAAATGAACATTTGGGATTAGGACATAGACTTGGCAAATAAGGGCGAGATTCTGGCTCTAGGCACGGGTCACTCTTTCTCTTTTCTATTCCCATTCGAAGAAAGATATCACTAATCAGTTAAATTATTTTAAAATCTAGTTTTGACTCATGAGCCATGCTTAAGGGTCTGTAAGTCTGGACTCTACAGGGATATGGCGAAGCTACATTTGATTTGGATTAATGTAGAAACTTAGAGAGGATAATGGTCTAAGGAGGGTGGCTACCTATTGATATGTTAACAGAGGTTTGCAAAAACTCTAACACTATTTGAACCTATTCCAGAGAACTAATTTGAAACTTGAATACGGCTTTCAATTTTTTTCTCTTTGTTCATCCAATCCAATTAGCAGACTAGCTAGCAAACTACACTGTGTGAAAATGTAAAAATTAATGGGCTTTTATAAAGATATTACACTAAATATAGAGAACCCTTAAGGCATCTAAAAATTTGAAATGCCACCTACGTCATTTTTAAAAACCGAAAGGGTGAAGACAGCAAGATCCAAATCTTCAAGGTAATACATAAACCATTGTGAATTTAGGACTAAGCAGGAAGGGTTTGAATAATAACAAACGTTATGTGGTGGAGGTAACAGGTGACAGGTGCGCTGAGGAATGTCAAGGTAGAAGGCTGAGGGTGAGGGTGGTATAAAATAACATATATGTTCTTCCAACACAGCTTCCTTTACTTTGTTCAGAGCCCTGCCACTCATTTTAGGTTATGGACTAACATTTAAGCTTCTAGAAGATGAATATAGATCTAAAAGTAATTTCTATAAATGGCGGTATGACACTGATCTAAGAAGCCCGGCTTGGGGGTCTGCCGATTTGGTTTATGCTCTGATTCGGGCACGTCTTAGCCATTCAAACTTTGGCACATTATTTCAATGCCCTAAACTTCAGGTTCCTCATGTTAATCACTACTTTCAGGGCTGTGTTGAGGAGTAAATAATAAGAAAGGCCCTTTGTAAGGTGCTATCCAAATGCACATCATGAAGACTCTCGAGTATCAGTTATTTCTGTAATTAACTTTATAATTGGAAACTTTTATGTAAAATATTTTTTACATTTGTGTAATACCTGTCATTTGGGGTAGTAAACTCCACATATACCTTAATAGTGTATGTGTTATATATAACATATTTAAAATTGATTTTAAAATATACTTGGCTACAGTGAATGCATTTCCTTAATTTAAAGGTGTTATCATATTTCACATTGAAGGGTACATATATTTTTACATAAGTTTAATACCTGTGCACTTAATGTGTTGGGATGATTTTAAATCCAAATTCACAAAGAACAAGCTGTAAACAAAGAGACAAAGAAAAGCTAGTGTGATAGATGTAATTACTTTTTCCTTTTTTTTTTCTTTTTTTGGACACAGTTAACTATTTTATTAAATTTCTTTATATGCCAAAAGTGATTGCATACACATGCTATTTAGAACAAATCTGTTTCATTAGTTCTTTTCGATTTTTTAATTTAATTTTTTAATTTATTTCAGCTACAGTTTACATTCAGTATTATTTTGTGTTAGTTTCAGGTGCACAGCATTGTGGTTAAACAGTCATATATTTTACAGTGTTTCCCCCTGATATTTCCAGTACCCACATAGCATCACACATGGTTATTAAATATCATTGACCTGGAAAGTGGTCTAAAGTCTCAGCTGTTAGCCAGAAGGGAAATGTGAGTAGGTTATAACCTAAGATGGAGTATTGTGTCCGCAAAAACTTCTCCATTTCAGGTGTACCCCAGTCTTCAGTGGCTGGGTGTTAGCTTCAGCCTGGCTCAGGCCTTGGCCGCAGGCTGGGAAGGCCCCTCAGGGGAACACTGTGTGAGCAAAGCCCTGAAGGGAACCGGTGAGTGCCTTGTGCACAGATCCTGGGCGCCCCAGGCAGGGGGACCAGGAGGGCAGTGGCCCTGAGGTTTTGAGTTGCCCGCAGGCCACACAGGGTCAGAGCAGAGTGACAGTCCCACCAGTGGTGGGCTGAGCAAGCAGATGAGGAGGCTGAGGGAAAGTCGGACAACGGCTTCCGTGCCTCCAGGTCTTTCTGATAACGTCCTCTGTACCTGAAATTCTCTCTTCTGCCTCCAGTTTGCTCACAAAATGTTATTCAACTCAGCTTTAAAAATCAACTCAAATGCTGTGCTTACTGTCCCTCCTCTTGGTTTTCACAACACACGTTGGGCGCCTCACGGTTCCTTGTCCATCTTGTGCCATACTCTCGCTTGCTTCTAGAGAACTGCACAGCTCATCAAGTACGGGCCCGTACTTCATCGTCACGGATGGCCAAAACTAACCTGTAAGGTAGGCGTGGCCCTCGCGCAGAAGAGGAGAAGTGTGTCGGGGAGGCACACGCTTTGGAACGAAGGGAACAGAGCAGAAACAGCCTTCTGCCCGAGCGGGGATAGTCTGTGGTCTCAGCTGCTGCCTTCTCTCTCTGGGGGGCACCATTGACTCTAATCAATCCGAGGAGGAGCGTGTGTCTCAATCTGTCCCCTCCCTGTCCTGCTCCCTGTGCTTTCTGGAGTGTAGCCTACTGGACCCCCACCTAGATCCCTGCCTCCAAGACCCCCCTGCAAATGCTCTTCTTCTTTCCCTCAGAGGGAGAAGGCAGAGGGTCAGGGGCTTTAACTGTGCTGGGGGTGACTGACTGGCAGCACCCTTGCTGCCGACTGGGGCAATGCGTTACATCCCGGAGACTCTGGAAGGCACCAGGTAGCATGAATCCTGCTCTGCGTCTGCCTGAGACAGGCACTTGCTTGCTTCTTTCATGACCTAGCCCCCTCCTCTGACTGTTTCCTTTTACTTTTCTGGGAGCGTTTCTTTGATAAATCTTTTGCACACCAGTCCTCCTCTGAGAAACTGACCTACCTGACCCAGACCCGAAACACCTGACCCCAATTCTTTTCCCCATCCAGAGTCTTAGCACAATGTGTTCAACACAGTCGATCGATAAATGTTCATTGGATGAAAATTGGTTGTGGGCCAGCCTTAGAGTGGATATCAGTAAACTGATGTATATGAGCATTTATTTGTGCAATAGACATCACCATGGGGCTGCCTCCCATTTATTTCTTATTCCGTTGCATTCACAAAAATAAGCATGACTCCTCTTTCCTTAGTTACAAGAGAGTGATTCTGTTTTTCACCTCAGGGTATTTGGTACCTTGGAGTTAGTATTTTTTTTCCTATAATATAAATTGTGAAAATGTTAGATTCCTCAGTGCTACCAGGACTGATTGGCACATTTAATTAATATGCGGTTTTTAATTAATATGCAAAAATAGTGCATATAATATTTTTAACCTTAAGTAGCAATCTCCTATGGCTGTTAAGGTAGAACACTTAGTGTTTTTGAGGGAAAAAAGTTTGTTTTAGTTATCAGTTAAAAAAATACAGACTTCTGATTGAAGGATTAATTGAAAATTAAGTAACCCAGGTTTCTGCAGTGAGACCTACAAGTATTATATACATGGAAAAGGAACTCTTTAATATGATTACTTTTTCCAAGAAACCTCATCCCCTGTTTAAATAAAAACACATTCATGTACACACACAACCGTGCACGCATACAATGAAGAATGTACAAAGAAAGCATATTCTTTTCCAGTTACAAAAGTTATATGCTTAAATGTGCACAAGGCAGGGACTTTCTAATCCTCCTTCAGCCTCCTCAACCAAAGGAGAGCTGTCTCTCTTCCCCAAATCTCCCCATGGGCCTCTTTTGTGGCGTGTGGTATCTTTACTTGTTCATGTTGTCGACGTCTTATCCTTAAACCTGGCCTGTGGGCTTCTTGAGACAATCAGAAACATTCATGTCTCTCTCCACATTTTTGAAAGCCCCTTTGCACATTGGAATCACTCGGAACACTTTAAAACTCAGTGAATTAATCTTTTACTGATTATAAAAAATAATACCTACTCTTGTAGAAAAAGAGAAATTACAGAAATTTTTAGTGGACAGTAATAAAATTATCCGAGATCTAATATAACCCACTGGTAACTGCTATGAATATTTTATGATAGATATTTCTTTTTACCACTTTTCTGTTTGTCTTTAATATATACATATAAACACAATTAACCATTGAAAAATTAGTTTTTCAATGGTACATTGTTGTAAAAATAGTTAGATATCTGACTTTTCTAATGTAAAATATCATGAACATTTCCATTGCTTTATTCCACAGTCATGACTTTTTTACATTAGTCATTGTTCTGTCACATTGTTATAATTTATTTGTCTCCCCCATATTTTTAGACTTTTGCATTGTTTCCAACATTTTATTCTTATGTTATAAATAACGTTATAATAAACATTCTTATGCACAGGAATATAATCCTTGAAGTAAATAAATATACCCATAGAAATATATTATTTTTGGAAAGTTCATGTAATTTATTTTCTCATAAATAGTGAGAGAAACTATTGCATAATTCCCTTAACAATCATAGGCAGTTTCATGAAAAAAATCAAGCAATACCCTTAATTTCATAGACTGAAAGTACTAACTTTTTATTTGTTTTAATTTGCATTTTAGATGAGTAGTAAAGAGTAATTATTTTCACCTTTTCTGATGGCAATTTAGTATTTTTCTTAATGATTTGTATGATTCAATCTGCTAGAGATATTGACAATTTGTTATGTATGTTACAAATATTTTTATTATGTATATTATACTTAAAAACAGCATAAATATAAATGCTTATATAAATGCAGTTTAAAGAAAAATAATATTATACAACGAGCATCCATGTTTCCTAAACTCAACCGTGAGAAACACGAAATGACCAGCCTCTGAAGGCCCCGTCTGTGCTCCTTCCTTATCACTTTCCCTCTCTCCTCACCTCACAGGTAACCATTAACTTGAACTTTATAAAAATTGTTCCCTCACTTTTTTATGACTTAAAAATATCTGCACATTAATCATCGTACTGCTTAGTTTTGCCTGCATTTGTGCTTTATATGCATGAAATAATACTGTAAGCAGTATACAGTGGTTCACTCTTTTTTTCTTTCTGCACAACCTTCTTAAAAGATTCATTCGTGCGAACACATGAAACTGTGGTTCCCTCGCTTCCATTGCTTCGTGTTATATCACTGGCACACATCTGGGTTTTTACATTGTTATGTTCTTATAAACAGTGCTGTCAGCATATGCCAGGCCTGGGTTTTCATCTGGCGAACGTGCCCAGAGTTCTTCGAGGACTATAACCGAGCGGGCTGCTGGGGCTTCCTGATAGCCCTTCCACAGCTTTGCTCAGTAATACCAAGTTGTTTTTCCAACTGATTGTACCAATTTGTATTCCTTCCAGCCACATAGAGGAATTTCAGTTGCTCCACATCAGTGCTACAGTTACTGTCCAACTATTTAATTTTTGCCAGCATAAGGGGTTTAAATGGTATTTTCCTGGTATTTAAATTTGCGTATTTGGTGATTCATGCTTTCCCTTCTGTGTTCATGACCTTTAAATATTTTCCTATTATGTACATTTTCTTATTGATTTGTATAAGATCTTTATATATTCTGAATAATAATTATTGGCTTGTTACATATTTTGCATGTGTCTTCTTCCACATTATGACCTGTCTTTTTACTTCCTCACTGTGTCTTTTTTTGTCTTTATATGACTTCTCTAAACAGAGAAATCTTAATTTTTAATATCATCAAGTCTCTTCATCTTTGTTGTCATGGTTTTTATGGTTTGGGCTGGTTGGGTTTGGCTTAAAAAATGTGTCCCTATTCCAAGCTTGTAAATATGTCTTCTTATACTGTCTTCTGAAAATGTTACAGTTTTGATACTCGCGGTAAGTCCTTAATCCACTTAGAATTTATTTTTGTGTGTGGCTGGAGAAAGAAATACATTTAAACGGTTTTCCCGTGAAAACCCTTTGCTCCAGCACAATTTACCGGGCTGTATGTCCGCCATGTTTTCCCGACCTACGTTGGAGCTGCACGGGTAACGCTTACGTCAGCTGCTGTGTGCACTCCTGCCGTCTCTTGTCCAGGCCTCCTCCAACCCCACAGAGTTTACCTTTTCAACTCATACCCAGTCATGCATTACAAATTGCATTTCCTTGACTTGGGCCTTTCTACTCTTCCTTAATAAATTTATAAATCATCTTGTCAAATTAAAAAAAAAAAAGTGAAAAATCCCCCCAAATATAGAAATTTTAGTTACAATTGCTTGAACCTTTAGCTCAAATTAGGAAAAATGGACTCTAGAATAGTAAGTCTTCCTATCGCGAACTGCGTTTCTCTTCATTTGCTATGCTTTCTGTAACTTTCTTGCTTTCTGCATATAGCTCTTATACATCTCTTGGTTAGATTAATTCCTAGGCAGCTAATCTTATTTTATTGCAACTACAAACTTTGTCACTTTATAGATGTTCTTTTCTGCTTGTTGCTCATCTCTATTAATATTATATTTGACAGACTTACTAAACTTTTGTAATTCCATTATGCAGATTATCTGGGGTCTTCTTCATAGCTAATCATACTGTCGAAGAATAATACTTTCATGTTTTCAGAATTGCTTTTAAATTTAATTTTGTTTTATGATTGTTTAAAATATACATATGGGTTCAAGGTCAAATATTTAAAATAAATGTTTAGGGAAACCTAATGTCCTTCTCATGTCCATATCTGTGGCATTTGTTTGATTTTTCTATTTTGTAATTTTCTCTAACATTTTTCAATAAAAAATAACTGCTGTACTCACCTTTCAGCACTTGGCCCTTTTTCTGTAGCAGCACATAGAGATGCTTATTCTTTTAAACACCTGAACAACATTTCATTGTGCGTACGCACCATGGCTTATTTAACTAATCTCCCGTGGATGGGAGATTAGTTAAATACAATTTCTACTTTTTTCTATTATAATTAATTTTTAAATGAATAGCCTTGTGTAAAACTTTTTAATATTTTTGCAAGTGTATCTTCGAGGACTGTCTCTTAGAGTAGGATTGCTAGAACAAAGAACATGTGCACATATAATTTTGTTATGGCCAACTGCCCTTCCGTAGGTTTATATTCTCACCAGCAACCCGTGAGAAGTCCTGTCTCTGGACGCCCTCCCCAACAGCACCTTTTGTTTAACTTTGGGGTTTTGCTAATCAGATATATAAGAAATATTATCTAAAAATAATTTCAATTTGCATTTCTTTTGACATGAGTAATGGTTTCATATTTTTCTTTGTACTTAGAGTTCTGCATTTAAAAAAAAATTTCTAAGTGTGTCTTTCCTTTTATTCATTTTGTTTGTTTTCCACTGGGGTTTCTGAATATGAGAGTTGTTGTCTTTCACCAATTCTGGAATATTCTTGACCATTATTGAATTTTACCCTTCCATCATTTTCATCATTTTTTTCCAGTCAGAAAGAACAGAGCGTTTTTTACTTTCTTAATCTTCCCATATTGCATAAGCTTTCTTTCCTGTTTTCTAATACTCTGGCTTTGTGCTGCATTCTAGATATTTCTCCTTCTTCTGATTCATCAATTTTGCCATCAACTGAGTCAAATGTACTATTTAATTTATCCACTGAGTCTAATTTTAATAATCATATTTTTATTCTTAGATATTATTTCTTTATACTATTTCCCTGGTCAACTTTGGTCTCTTCTTCCTTAACTATACTATCAAGCCCCTCTTATTTTTCTTTAAGTACATTAATATACCCATGCCCTCTTTCTGATAATTCCAACATCTGTCTGTGTAGGTCTGGTTCTGTCCTATGTGTTTCTGCTGATTCTTAGTCACAGTGACTTGTCTCCACATCTAGTCATCTTTTGGTTGTGAGATTATGGTCCTTGGAACGTTTTTTGCACAATTTTTTTGAAAACTGAATTTAACATGTGAAATGACTTACATTTGCTCTGTTCAGTGCCTGGAGACCACTTTAAAATAAAGCTTTGATTTGAATTTTTCAGGCTACAAAGGAAGTGTGACTTCTAGCCCCATATACAAGCTTATAGTTAGTCATTCTTAGGGGACGTGTGCTCTTTTCCTTACCTTTATCCTGAATAAGGGTGAAATTGGCAAGCCTACTTCCAGGGTTGGTATTTTGCTTGTTCATCCATTGGAGGCAACACTTTGGAGGGGGTGCTGGATTTACATAGTTTCTACTCAGGACCTCACACACCACTCAGGCCTCAGGCTTTGTCTCACATCCCCTGTGCTAAAGTGACCTTCTTCTACAACCCAGGCTCTAAACTCGGATAGGTAGATTCCTTAAGGCGTCTGCACACAGTGTTGCAATTTTCCTTTCTTCATCTTTTCTGGCTTCTAGTTGTCTCCTTTTATCACAGCTTAACCTTGATTTCAAAAAAATCATTTGAAAAATTTAATTTTATATCTTTTTATTGAAGAATAACAGGCCTGCAAAAGAAACGTACAAGTTGTAAACGTACAACACGATGCACTTTTACAACCTGAACACATGCTTGTCAGCACCTGATCGAGAGACAGACCATCACCAGCTCCCTGGGACCGCCCTCCTACCTCCTTCCAGTCCCCCGGGATGAGACAGAGCAGTGAACCTAACTGACTGCAAACATCCACAGCAACACAGGTGGTCTCACCACGTTCAGGGCAAGAGGCCTCATGTGGGAGAGGTCACGCTGCCTCATTCCACATACACACAGCTCAAAAGCAGACCAGCCCAAACCTCACTTACCTCTGGAAGTGGACTCGTGCTGTTACATTTTGGGATACGAAAGTTTTAAATCTTCCAGAGCAAAATCTAATTTTTCTCCTTAGGTTATTTATCCCATTTTCTTTTGAGGAAGACCAGGTAGCTGTGTCTCTATAATGTCTTCTAGTATTTTATTATAAATACACTTTCTGAGGTTTATTTTGTTTTTGCTCACGGACTGTGATTTTTAGTTAATCGATTGTTCCATAACAATTTATTGATATGGTAGTTCTGGATTGGATTATCATCTCCGTTTTATTGTTTGTTCAAGCATCGATACATTATGCTGTCTGTACTGCTTCGAGTTGATTATCACAGCTTTATATTATGTACTTTTTAATCTATGCGAAGGCACGTTTTACCTATTATTCTGTTTTTCTTTTGAAAATTTCTTCAGTTATTCCTAACATTCATTTTTTTAGGCAAATATTAGAACTGAAACTTTACCCCTAATATTCCATTAGGATATTAAATAGAAGTACATAAATTCTATAAATATATTTGAATGGATTTAAAACATGAACTAGCCAGTAAAAGAATATGGAACATTTTTCCATTTATTCATATACTCTAGGACTATCAGTAATGTTGACACAGCTCATTATAATGTGTGTTCACTGTATATTTACTAAAATAAATGGCCTCTATTTCAACATCTTATTTTCTAACATGTTAACATGCTAACATATAAGACAATTATTGATTTTTCAGTAAATTTGCTTTGTCTCAGCCTCCCAATTGAATTATTTTGTGTTGATTCTAAATAGCTTCATTTGATTCTTTTTTTATTTTCTAAATAAAAACTATTGTATATAAACAATGATAACTCTCTTTGCTCTTTTCTTCTGATGGGGCCTCTCCTGTTTCTCTCTGATGTCCCACTGCATTGGATGCGCAAATGGAAAAGAATCATAGTGCTACTGGATGTCTCGGTCTTTCTTTTTGTTTTAGTAAGAGTGTTTCCACTATCCCTACCATTATGTGCAATGTCGGCTGTGGGTTACAATAGTTATTTTTACCATGTTAAGAAAGACTTTGCAAGAGGTCTATTTTACTTTGTTTATTGGTTTTAAGTTAAGAATGGATATTAACTTGATATAAAGATATTTTAAGATGACCTTTTAAAAATCATTTTATTCATTTGATATAGTTAATTATACTATGTTCCAACTAGGAAATAAGCCATGGATCTGTGGATATCTGCATATGGCTTGTTTTATTTCTATCCATCTACCTACCTACCCATCCAATGCATCTGTTATATATTCATTTCCCTATATGTATACACATAGAAAGAATATAAAGAGTCTATATATTATTTATCCTTTAGATACTTTCTAAATAATCTATAATTACTGTTTTGTTTATTCCTCCTTAATTTAACTATTTATTTTTAGAGATATAAAAATATCCAAATGTTTATTATTAACTTTTTGATTTATTGTATTATGTCAAAGAATAATGTAGTTTCTCCCTTTTTTATTTTTTGTGCATTATACAATCTATTTTATATATATTTTATGGACTTTTGAAAAAAGACATGCTCTGTAGGGTATATTTTCCTCATAAGACTTTTCTCTATGACATTTAAGAGGAAATTGGAATCCTTAGAGTCCGCTGTCTGTATAGGAATTTTACACATGTGTGTAAAAGCTCAGATAAGCTCTTTCCCAAGTTTTGGCATCTTTTACTTTATTTATGAGTCTAGTTTTACAAGTGTATCACTCCTGAGAGTAGCTGAAGGATGTTGAAAGTTGGTCATGGTCGGAGGGGAAGGGGGCCTGAATGAAAGCACAGAATCCTGAAAGGTGGCATGAGCCCGTGGAGATATAGCTACCCTTTCATGCGTACTTGCTGATCATGCATGCGGCATTTGGCTAGGAATAATGACTATTCTATGAAGCGCACACGTGTTCAATATTGTAACCTCTGCTTGGAGTGTTGTCCAGCGTCTACATTGTCCAGAGGGCAGAGCAGTAGGATTTTTCTTATGGGTGTTAGACCTCGAAAGAGCAAGAGATTTTGCAACTGGAAAGACACTGAAGTTTCTTTCTTCACATGGACGCTGAGCCAGCTCCAATCCATGGCATTTCTCCAGATTTCCTGGAACATGCTTGGCATCCCTGTGAAGCCCAGACCCTCTCTTCCACCGGGGCTCTCCTCTGTGAAGATGTCCTGACCAGTAGCACTTCTCTTTGACCTGAGCCTAGTGAAGGAATTTGCCTTGTGCATGTTTTGAAAGGGCAGCCAGCCAGTCAAGGTCGCCACTTGCCAAGAATCTGCTCTGTGCAAGGCGCTGCCTGAGCACTCGTCATTCAACCTGATTCCCGCACCCACATGATGCGGAGGGCATGGGTGTGAATCTCATTTGACGTGTCAGGACATTTAGACACATTAGCAGATAAGAGAGAACGTATCGTTTCTCCAAAGTAATCATCAGCAGTATAACAAAGCAGTATAACAAAGCCTTGAACGCATCTCTTCCTGACATGTAAGTCCATTTCATGGTCTTTATCCTGCCCTGTATTCTCCTGAGACCATCTCCAGCCTTGCCTGATCCTTAGGAATGGAGCTAATTTGTGGGAGCACATGTCTAGGCAACA
The DNA here is from genome assembly GCA_004026545.1 of Mormoops blainvillei. Classification (NCBI taxonomy): domain Eukaryota; kingdom Metazoa; phylum Chordata; class Mammalia; order Chiroptera; family Mormoopidae; genus Mormoops; species Mormoops blainvillei. Next base: position 180,552 of record PVJD01002784.1, read on the forward strand.
TGTCAGAATAAAGGTGTTAAAATTATGCAGTTGGAATGACATTTCTGAACCTCCTTTGTAATTATATTGGTTGAGGACATAGTCAAATATATACTGATGGACCTCCATGTTCAAATGAAATGAAGTATCTTTGTTTACAATCATGTTACATCTGTATAATAAATCCTCGTATTTTCTACAGACAGCTATCTTAAGTTATACAGCTCCTTCTCCCTTCTCTGCATTCTAATAGGTATACCTTTAAAAAACTGGACAGACTGTAGGAGAAGAGAACATAAAGAACCTGATATAGCGTTATAATGTTCCATTCTATTTTGCTAAATGGTATCTCAGTCCTACTCTACCACCTCCCACATTTTCCTGGGCTTAAGGTTACAGAGGCATCTACAGTCTGACCCTTTCTACCCATCCTTTCCTACTAATGCTAAATTATGTATTTGTCAGACTTTAATATCAGAAAGGAGAGGACAAGACAGTTAAGGTATAAAATTTGATGTGATATTCTTTTTAAATGAGAAAATATATCTATCCCCTAAAAATGGGGTTGACTCTTTTTATAATCTTATGTACATACATACATTACTATTTATTTAAAAGCTACTACTTTATGTTCCTTTAGAATTAATAATCAAATTTCTAATATATTAGATTGAAATAATTAAACCTGATAGGTACTAAGAGGGTTCTTGGAGAGACCAAGTGGGAAGTGGGGTGGGAATTATATAACCTTTCTTTGAAATGAAAACTGCCTTTGTAGGAAAGGGCTACAGTGAAAGTAGGTTTGATTGCTTTGCTCCATGTCTTCTTTCCATTGAACTCTACCCAGGTTGCCATGGATCTTTCTGGAAGGAGGGAAAGCTCTGTAAAGCAATTTAACCAGAGAAGAAAGAACCCAATAAAGATCTGCTTAGGACATCAGTTTCAAACTCTACATTTCTTCTTTTAAAAGCCGTAAATCCTCCTACCTTGTTTCCCTGAAATCCTAGTGACACGCATCAGACTTACGCTTTCTTGGATTTGAAGAGGTTGGTTGTAGAATGGGGTGGGGGACTGGTAAGAAGCGAGACAGCTTAGGGCTTCCTTGGTCAAAAGCATGTGACTACCACACACACCTGAACAGTCACTTTTGTCTTTTCTCTTCAGGTTGCTTTGCTTCATGTGGTAAAACATAGGTCACCGATCAGTTTTCTTAATCCAGCCTGGATGGCCTGTCATCGGAAATTCTTACCAGATCCTGGCAACAAAGGTTTTCCTTTGGGCTGGATGACCTGTGGTTCTGTGAGTTCATGAACTTGGCAGTATATTTGCAACTATTTTAGGGTGAGGTTAAAGGAAGTTGCTAGACAGATGCCCTTTTTTACTTCAAAGGGTAAATATTGTAGATGACTACATCAACAAATGAGGAATTCTTAGGAAAACACTTCTAGCTTTTTTTTTTTTTTTTTTTTTTACCAAAAGCGCATCTCTAATAGGATATATTTAATTCATTGGTACCCAATAAGAATAGCACATGACTGATTTCAAGTCACAGTAGTTTATCTGTGTTTCTCAAAACAAACACACATTACTGAGTACTGTCAAGTTGTGTGAGTGAGTGTGTGTGAGAGTGTGTGTGCCTGTCCTTGGAGCCTCTAGCTGTGAGGCTCATAATAAATAATTCTATTCTCCTTCCATAATTTGGTCAGTTCCGTAGTTTTGGTCTCCCTCCACAATATTTTTTGCTGATAATTTTCTTTTCTTTTTTTTTTTAAGTTTCTTATTACTCTACAGATTTCAACTCCTGAAATTTTATACCTGAAGCCTTGCCATGAAATATTCAAAAGATGCTATATTTCATACTGCTGAATAAGCAGTTTGTTTAGTCTCCCTTGGCAAGCGTGCTGCATACCATTGTTTCTAGGAAAAGTGTTTATGTGGGATGATTAAAATTCCATTTTCATAACATGTCTATGATAGACTGCCCATTCAGCCCCAATATTTGTAGAAAACAAATTGTAATTATAACAAAACACTCCAGCAAGTGGGTTTCTTCATTGTCCTTCAAAATGACTCTTTTTATATATCTGCCCTTTACTCTTTTCCCATCTTTTCAGAGAGAAAGAACAAACGTTTCTCTTTTCTCAGCCAGCCACCCTGTGACTCTGGTGCTAGCATTCACGACCTCTTCTCTATCCTTGTTCTCTTTCTTACTCATTCTCTCTCCCTGTGTTTCTAATTTCTCTTTTCTTTCACTGCCTGTTTCTTCTCTTCCTTCAGATATACACTGGCTTTCATTTAGGAAAAAAGCATTTCTTTACTTGACTCTTCAGCTGATCCAAATAAACTGTCTCAGCTATTTTTGAATCATCAAACTATGACCCAATCTCATACAATTTAGTTTAACCTTTCTGCTAATATTGAATATGTAGTCAAGTTTACCGTTAACATTCTAATTGCAATTTTTTCTCATTCCTCTTTTTCTTCACCATTGGTGACTGCTGACCATTCTTCCTTAAACTCTCTACCTTTGAATCTGTATTACTTTACAACGATTTCCTTCTCCATTCTCAGTCTGCTTCTTTTTCTTCTTCTCTGGCTCCTTATATGTGACTCCTTATTCTGTTAATTTCTTAACACTAAAACCTCTTTCTTACCCTTCAAAACTCCACAGAATTTATTACCCTTCCTTTAAACCAGTGTCTCCACTTCCAGTCAACATATTGTTGATATTGTTGCTAATTTCCTCTGTCTCATTAACTCCATGGTAGATACTTGTGGCTCCTCCCTCCCACTCTGCCCTCTGGTCAGGCAGCCTCTGGGCCACATGGAAGGTGTAGGAAGCAGGGACTGAGAGTCAGGTCAGCTGGGGCAGAGTTCTCACAGCGAAGGCTTCGTGTATAACTGAGGCCACACTGCTGATCAGGAGCTGCTGTATATTTCCTGGGATCCAGTGCAAAATAAAAATGCAAGGCTCCTTGTTCAAAAGTTATTAAGAATTTTACAGTGGTGAGAGCCAAGCACTCAACTGACTGAGGGCTACTTCTAGGAGTGGGCCCTGTGTAGCTTCGCGAGTCAGAAACCCTGGAGCTGGACTTGCCATATATCTTCCCAGGATTCCCTATCAGCTAAAGGGAAAGGGTTAGTGATTTCTAAGGTGACTGCCCATTTTGCTCTAAAATTCAGTAATTCTTGACCACCTTGCTCTGCACCAGCTCCTGTATCCCTGCCTTCCTTTCATTCCCACCTTGCTGGTACAGTAATGACCAAAGGCTTGATGGTCATTTTTTTCTTTTCTGTCTTCCATCTTTCTTCAATTCATCTTGCTTATATTATTATCTCCAAACATTATGCATGAACTAAAGGCCCAAGTTCATAGGCATCAGCATGGCCTTCCAACCTATCGCTCACTGTGTTAGTTAGCTCAGGCCGACATAACAAAATACCACGGACTGGGTGGCTTACACAACAGACATTTATCTTCCCACAGGCTCAAGATCAAGGTATCGGCAGGGCTGGTTTGTACTGAGGCCTCTTGTCTTGGTTTGCTGATGGCCACCTTCTTACTGTGTCCTCACGTGATCTTTCTGTGTGTATACAGCTCCCTGATGTGTCTTCCTCTTCTTATAAGGACACCTATCCTATTAGAACAGGTCTCCACCTTTATCTCCTCATTTAATTTTAATTACCTCTTTAAAGGCTCTGTGGATAAATATAAGTACACTGGGAATTAGAGTGTCAACATATGAGGGTTTTTTTTTTGGTGGTGGGTGGGGCAGCATAATTCAGTCTGTAACAATCCTGATCCCTTCACATGATTCTGTGTGTATTTAGAGAAAGCTCAGTGCAAGCTGAACACATGAAAGACATCACACATACCCCAACATGTTAATGAGGGATGATGCTCCCTTTCCGTCACAGCTGCCCCAACAGGTCTTACCTGTGCCCCTCTGCGCCTTTGCTTCCGTAGGGCCCCTGCTTTATGCTTTCACATTGAGGCTCACCTCTGCGGGCCTATGCCATAACTTGTCCTTGACTGTGAACTCGCTTTCTTCTGAACCTCACACACATCTGAGGTCTTCACCACCCATGTAAGGTCATATAGAGCCTCGCATCACACTCCAACTTTGTCTTCACACACCCTACCATCCCAATGAGTCTATGAGCTCCCCTAGGGAGGAAGTATGTCCTAGGTCAATGCTTCTCAAGTTCAATGTGTGTGAGCCTCCCCGGCACCCTTGTTAAATCCAGTTTCTGATTCAGTGGCTCTGAATCAGAGGTGGGACCTGGGAGTCTGAATTTCTAACAAGCTCCCAGGAGATCCTGGTGCTGCCGTTCTAGAGGCCTTGTTTTAGCAACAAGGTGCTAGGCTTCTGAGTGGAAAGCGTCCCATTTTCTCAGTCACCTTTCCCACACAAACGAAACGTATGCAGGTATCTTCATAATGAAATATTCTCTATTGATTAACCCCCTCTCAACCTGCATGGACTAATTCAGCATAGACCCAGGAGGCCAGGCAGGGTAGAAGCTGCGATCTCTGGAGTTAACGTGTGGGAAAGGTAACATTTATGTGGCTGTGTATTCTTCGTACAGGACCACAGGGTAAAGTGTATAATAAAGCAGCAGTTCTAATAAGTTAAAGTTCAATTTTCCTCCATGACATAATACTTTGCAAGACTGTATTTTCAAGAGGAAGCTAATCATACAATGCTGTGGTTTAGGTAGAGCCAGAATGGAACACATTGCGTTTATTTTTTGAACATGTAGTACATTTCCTTCTTGTGAAATTATTTATCACTTAGAATGTACTTTATTCTGGAAGAACAATATAAATGTCTTTAGGGGGTTTAGTTTCGGGAGGCCTATTCTTTTACTCTTGTCCTTCTCACTTTAGACATAAAATAACTTTTGATGCATTAAATTCTAATGAATAAGAACACATTTTAAAGCCGTTCCTTTGTATTTCATTCAGTCACTGACTTTAGTTTTCCACCAAATGCTTTCTAAATTCAGTTTCTTATCATGAGCTCCATCCAGAATAAAATATACACTGCCCCTGAGCACACAAGCTGTTTATGTTCCAGGCCAATATATCTCAGAGAGAGGCCTGCATGATGCATAGGCTATAATTTAAAAAAAATAAAAATAAAAACCCAACTCCACATCAAGTACTTAGAACTACTCAGTGGGAAGAAAAAGCAGAAAAGGAGAAAAGAAGGCAGCTTATTAATTAGCTCCTTTTGCTTTGAACTGTGAATTGGTGTGCTGTTTTCAAGCCACCTATTTTCACGTATAATACTTCAGAGCATATTCTGGCATGTTTTAAAGTCAAATAGAAGAGAGGGTCCAAAAATGGAGTAATTTTTTAAAAATTAAATTCTCTTACAGCATTTTTTAGTAGCAGTTTCTTATTGGAGGTAAATAAGAGTGTGTCTGTACGTTACCGCCTTTCAAAGAATGTATGGAGGATGGAGCTGTGCAGAGCACCCCGGACACCTTTGGTTGAACGGGGGGCCTCTTTTTAGGGGTGGTACCATCAGGGAATTTTCACAGGTCAAGCTTTCAACCTGCATTTAGCAAAGAGCTGATAGTGTGATAGGTACTAACCGCGTAGGAGCCCTTAGGACTGCTGTCAACCATCTCGACATGTATCCAACCCAGTACCCTGCAAAAACCAGGTTCAAAATCTGCTGGATGGTGGGAGTCCAAGAGCAAAGGGCTTACAACCTGCTGAGAGCTTCACGTTAAAACAGCTTAGACATTGACGGTGGAGCCAAAATGGATGTGCCCTATAGACGTGTGTCAGCGCCACAGTGGAGACAGGGCAGAATGACCAGACGGCAGCTTTTCCTTGAGCTTGAAGTTTTCGGTGACACTCTCTTTGCCAGACCCTTGAAGGACACAGTGGGCTTGTTTATCCAGTTTCCAATGTTGCCAGTTGCTAGAAAGCCAACTCTGTTAATTATTGCCAGGAATAGAGTCCAGCAACAACTTTTTCATTCTCATTGCCAATAAAGGTAGTTAGTTCAGGGTAAAGTTTCCCTGGGGCACAGTGCTAAATGATAAGTCTTCTTCAGGCTTGTTGTTAGACGCTTGTACTGTATTTTGACTAATTTCAAGTGTCTTGAGGGCTCAGTTCTCGGCATGCGGAAGTGTTTGTTTAACAGCCAGCTCATCGATTGATTGATTGCTTCATCCGCCCATCCACCTATTTATCAAATGCTGTTGAATGCTTCCTATGTGATGGAAACAGGCATTCCTTTGTACTCAAGAGGCTCACAGTTGAGAGGGGAAAGTAGACCAGTAAGACAAAGACTCCAATACAGTGTGACAAGTGAAGAGAGAAGATAACTAACAGGGTATTGGAGACCCCTGAGAAGAGACTCCTGTATAAGAGCTGTGCAAAGCAACACTGCTCACGTCCGGGGCGCACTGGTCACATTGCAGGGCATGTATGTGAACGACAGAAGATGTTTAATGCACCGGCTACTCAGCCTGCAGAGGGATACAGGAAACTGCGTTTGTGGGATAAGTTGATGTTGGCCATGAACTCAAAGGGTTTAGAACGATGCTAGGCAGATTGTGTCTGTGAGCTGTAGATACAGGCTTGAGGGTGATGGTAGGAAAAAAGTTGATCATAAGGTTAGGAGGCACTAGACTCTAGGTGTCTTGTCTGCCAGGACAAAGGCATTTAGGTTTTGTTACTATGGAAAATAATTAAAGGATCTTTAGCAGAGAGGAGCCCTGTTTGCTGTTGAAGCACAGAGGTGGAGGGGCATGGTGCCCCTAGTGTCATTTGAAGGAGATGTCAAAGCAATTTGAAAGCTGCGCTGCCCATTTTTGGTCCCATGGGAGCACAGGGTAGGGTTGTAGACTGAGAGGGGAAAATGCTGACCTCCCCTCTGACATGTCATAATTTTACTTGTGGCTGGACCCTGTCCGTAGCTTAGTGCTTTTACTCATGTTCCTACACTGTGAAGTTGGAATTTTCTCAAAAGGGCCCAAGAGAGTTTTCTCCCCAGCTATTGGTCTCCTGCTGTGTCCTTAAGCAGAGCTCTGACCTAGCCAGGCTCACCCTCAGAGAGTAGCTCTGTTAAGTTTCTCTGGGAAGCTAACCTTGCTTAATAACTTCAGGAGCTCAAACTACTGAT
>PVJD01002785.1:0-46383 GCA_004026545.1 Mormoops blainvillei
AAAGAGAAGAAGAAGAGCAAGACATTGAAAACTTATTTGAAAAAATAATGAAGGAGAACTTCCCCAATCTGGCAAAGGAAAGAGACTTCCAGGAAGTCTAAGAAGCTCACAGAATCCCAAAGAAGTTGGACCCAAGGAAGCACACACCAAGGCACAACATCATTACATTACCCAAGATTAAAGATAAGGAGAGAATCTTCAAAGCAGCAAGAGAAAAGGAGACAGTTACCTACAAAGGAGTTCCCATCAGACTATCAGCTGATTCCTCAAAAGAAACCTTATGGGCATGAAGGGGCTGGAAAGAAGTATTCAAAGTCATGAAAGGCAAGGGCCTACATCCAAGATTACTCTATCTGGCAAAGCTAACATTTCAAGTGGAAGGGCAGATAAAGTGCTTCCCAGACAAAGTAAAGTTAAAGGAGTTCATCATCACCAAGCCCTTATTAAATGAAATATTAAGGGGACAAATCTAAGAAAAAGAAGATGATCAAAAATATGAACAGTAAAATGACAACAAACAACTATCAACAGCTGAACCTAAAAAAACAAAAACAAAACTAACTAAGCAAACAACTAGAATAGGAACAGAATCACAGAAATGGAGATCGAGTGGAGGGTTATCAGTCAAGAGGGGAAGAGTGGAGAATGGGGGAAAACGTACAGGGATTAAGAATTATAAATGGTAGGTACAAAATAGACAGGGGCAGCTTAAGGATCGTATAAGGAAAGGGAGAAGCCAAAGAACTTATATGTACTACCCACGGACATGAACTAAGTGGGGGAATGCTGGTAGGAGGGGTGTGCAGGGCGGAGGGGAATAAAGGGGAGAAAAAAATGGGACCACTGTAATAGCATAATCAATAAAATATATTAAAAATATATATCCTTCTTTCTCACTATATAATATATATTTTTCTATTTTAATTTTCATTGAAGTATAATATACATAAAATGCATAATTTTAAGTGTACGGCTTGATGAATTTTCACAAGGTGAACATATCCAGGTGGGCAGCGCCCAGATCAAGCAATGAATCACCACAAGCCGCACAAGCACTGCCTTATACTCCTTTTTTCAGGTCACTAACCGCCCCCTACCCCACCTCCACTCCACTGCCCAAGAATAACCACTATATATACAGTTTTTGGTTTTTTCCTTTTTATTGAATTTATTGGGGTGACAGTAATTAACAAAATTATACAGGTTTCAGGTGCACAATTCCACAACACAATCATCTGTACGCTGTAGTGTGTGTTCACCACCCCAAGTCAAGTCTCCTTCCATCACCATTTATACCCCCATACCCTCCCCCACCTGCCCCCACCCTTGGCGAGTGCCACATTGTTGTCTGTGTAACCACTATATTTTTAAAAACTGTCTACCTGCACAATGTACAGTAGCATTAAAAAAAACAAACCCATGTGATACTTGGAATAAATTTAAAAACATATTATGTAATACCTATAAACTAAAACTATAAATATTGCTAAGGGCATTTTAAAAAGACTTAAATAAATGGAGAGCTCTATTATATTCACAAATTGGACTTAGTACTATTAATATGTTCACTTTCTAATTGATCTATAGAATCAATGTATTATCGATAAAAATCCCAGTTGGTATGGAAACGCAAAGGACCTCAACTTTAGCCAGAACAATCTTGAAAAATAAAGATGAAGGACTAATACTACAGAATTTCAAGACTCACAGTAAAGCAACAGTAACATCAAGATAGTGTAAGGACAAACATGTAGATCAATGAGACAGAATAGAGTCCACAAATAGACTTACATATGGTCAGCCGATTTTTGAAAAAGGTATCAAGATAGTTCAATAGGGAAAGGAGAGCCTTTTTAGCAAAGAATGTTGAAACAACTGGATATCCATTTGGAAAAAATGAACCTGTTCTTTACTTTAGACCATATACAGAAATTAACTTAAGTGGATTCTAGATTTATATGCAGAACTTCTGAAAGAAAATATAGGAGAAAATCTTGCTGATACTGGGATAGGCAAACATTTCATGGGTAAGTTAGTATGTGGCAAAATTTTAACCTGGTTTCCAAAAGAAAGAGATAAGAAAATAAAACTACAAATCACAACCTGGGAGAAAATATTTGCAATATATGTATTCGACAGAGGACTAGTATCAAGGATGTATGAGGAACTCTCAGAACTCAGTAAGAAAACAAATAACCTTTTTTGTTTAAATAGGTAAAAGATTTGAACAGACACTTAACAAAAACAAAAAAGAAAATTCATGGATGGCCAATAAAAACATGAACATCATTAGTGGCTAGGAAAATGCAAATTAAAATCATGAGACACCACTACACACTTACTAGAATGGCTAACATAAAGAGACTGACCTTATCAAGCACTGGCAAGAATGAGGAGCAACTGGGTCTCACATGCATTGCTGGCAGTAATGTTTAATGGTACAACAACTTTAGAAAACCAGTTGACAGTTTCTTATAAAGTGAGACATATACTTACCACATGACCCAGCAACTCCACACCTAGGTATTTACCCCCACCAAATGAAAACATATTTCCACGCAAAAACTTGTACATGAATATTCATAGCTTTTTAATTCATAATAATCCCAAACTGAAAGAATCCCAATATCCATCAAGAGTTCAACTGATAAACAAACTGTGATATATCTGTACAATGAAGCAGTACTCATTAACAGAAAGAATGAGCTACCAAGGCACAAAATGATAAGGAAACATCTCAAAAACATGCTGAACAAAAGAAGCTAGGCACAAAAGAGTACATACTTTATGATTCTATTTATATGAAACTCTAGGAACAACAAATCTAATTTACAATGATAAAAACAGATCAGTGGTAGCCTGGGGCTGAATGTGGGGGTGGGACTGACTGAGTAAGAAGGCAAGTTTCTGGGGCAATGAAAATATTCTATAGCTTGACTGTTATACAGGTATACACATTTGCCAAAATTCATTGAACTGTACACTTAAAATGGGTACATTTTATTACATGTAAATTATCTTAATAAAATTGATTCTAAAACTTCTAAGGATAGAGTATTCCTAAGGATAAATGCCAATCTAATATTAATTTCATTTGCAACTAAGATATTACATTTATAGAGAACTCTGGAGATAAAGGCTTTTGTTATCAACCCTCTTCCTTCTACCATTCTCCCATACAGACTTTTTTACTAATTTCTAAAGTAAATGTAACAAAATTTCAATTTGAGAACCTTTAAAAATCCACAAGAGTATAGTGAAAAAGTTCAATTATTAAAAAAACAAAAGGTTGTATATTACAGTGTATGGGAGAGAGGGAATGGTTACTGGTGGCAATAGAATTGATTTGGCTTTCCCAACAAAAGCCCGATGACTCAACCACTACTGTTCAAATGTCTAGGAAAGCTGACAAACAGCCTCAGTTTAATGGTAACACTAACTTTCTGCCACCCCTGCACATCTCCTTTTCTGCTTTTCTGTTTACAATGAACAGTTATCTCCAAAAGAAAGAAGAACGAAGCTGTCAGGTGACAAGCACACAAAATGAAAGAACTTAAGTATTTATACGACTGTCCACAGCTTAGTTCTCAAAGGCTAAGGGCTAACATTCCCCCCCACTGCCCTGAAAATATATTACGTGCATCACTTTCAAAACTACCATGAATTTCTCTGAAGCTGTCGCCAGGGCTAGGAGGGAAAAATACACACTTGCAGACACACCACCTAGTCTAACCAACACACCACTGTAATATTAAGTGTGTTGACTTTGCTACTTGTATAGGTTGGAAGATACAGCATGGACTGGCTAAACTCAAGGTAAAATGACAGATGTTTCTAGTTTGCATGCAAACCTTGCTTTACTTAACCACTAAGAAAGGTTTTGGTAAGTAGAGAAAGACAATGTTCCAGAAAGAGGACACCATTTGGAATTAGGGGAGCAAGGCCTAGGTGAAAAGTAATATTTATGACTAGAGAGATGCAAATGATATTTAAGGATTCCGTTTGGCTTTAAGAAGAGCTTTGAAGAAAGACTGGCATTGAAACCCATGGTAGAGGAAAAGAGATATGATGATTGAGATGATAAATGAAAGAAAGAATAAAACGGGCAAGGATTGTGCTGGCGCTAAGGCTAAAGCCTAGGAGGCATGGGACAAGAATTTTGATTAAGGCTGGAACTTTAGAGTTATCAAGCAACCAACAACCACTGACTGAGTGACTACTCTGTGCTGGGCACTTTTCCAGGTGCTAGGGAAACTGTGGTAAACAGGCACACAAAGTTTCTTTACCTCTTCTGGGGAAGGGTAGAGGCAGAACATATAATAAATATGTTAATTCCAGAAACCAGTAAGTACTGTGAAGAAAACAAAACAAGGTAACATAAAACAGGAGTGAGTAGTACAACCTACTTTAACTAAATGATGAGAGTCAGTCTTCTGAAGACTTGGGGGAAGGCCTTCCAGACAGAAGAAAGGGCAAGTCAAAGGAGTGTTCAAAAGAAAGGTGGCTCGCATAGCTGGGGCGGAGTGAATGAGGTGAACAATGGTGGGAGATGAGGTTAGTGAGGTGGCCTGGGGGTCAGATCATCTAAGGCCTTCTGGGCCTCAGTAAGGAATACGGATTTCATCCTCAGGGTGAAGAAGAGCACCTGGGGTTTTGATGTAGTCAAATATGACATAATCTAATTCATGTTTTAGAAATACTTACACTAGCTGCCACACAGAGAATGGCGGTAGTGGTGGGCTGAGGTGAGATGAGGACAGCGAGAGCAAGTTGCGAGAGCAGAGAAAGGAAGACCAATCAGAAGGCTGATAAAATAATCCAGCAAGTGGTGGTCATGGCTAGAATTGGAAAAGGCAGATTAGGAAATGCTTAGAAGAAAGGTATTTTATCCTCACAAGAGAGGATGGAAGACAGAGGGCCTGTTGAGAATTATAAGTCAGGGTTATAATACACATTTCTTTCAGTATAACGATTTACTTCTTTACTGTAGCTGATCCTTCAAATATTAATCTGGTACATTAGCCTGAATGGGGACTGAAGCAGGGTTCTTACTCCTGTGGTCAGGAGAAACAAGGTAAAACATTCAAGAGTTTTGAGGGGGAAGGGAGGATTTTTAAAAGGTCTATACTATACTTTCTATTGGCTGTTGCCAGGCTTCGGTTTAATAAGAATATAAAAACACTGATTTTAAAGTTCTTTTTAAAATTGTTTTTCCTTGATTTCTTTGTAATAATATCTCTTTTAAAAAAGTCAACATTGTCTTGGTTGAATTAAGAGGAAATGGTATTGCCTACATTTTAATTAGGCCTGAAAGAAATAAGCAAGCACACCTAGTGACGGAGATGGTGAGAGCAGAAAGGTCCAGAACAGCTCTTGAATTCTCAAAGAGCCAGGGTGGAAATGAAAAGGAACCCAGAAGGGGTATAGTCCATCGGTACTTGGAGACCTCTTAACAAGAAGATTTCAAGAGAAACAAAAATAATTTGGCCATAAATTGAACATGCACGATAAAATGTAATAAATGCTCAAAAGTGAGACATAACTTTCAACATTCTAATTTTCAGTTCTTAAAAAGCCTTTAAAACTTTCAGTGACCAAAGTAGTAGTCCATTATCTTTTGGGGGTGAGAGTGCAAATGAAAAGAAAATGGTGGCTATGCATATAGAATGGGACATACATTTCAACAGAAGTAAACATCAAATTTCACAGTGGGATTTATTGCATTAATATTTTAACAGCTTCTACTAAATATGATTACATATTAGGTGAACTCATAAATATGTCAGATCTGATTAGTGAACATGGAAGACAGGAAGGGGCAGATTTGTCAGCAGAAGGAAAGTTCACATTATGAATCTGACTGGTTTCTAATAACCAACAAGAAAAGTGAAGCTTGTAATCACTTCAATTCTTTTAAATAAAACTCACTAAGAAATGAACTCACAAATGTACCAGTATAAATGATTATTTAAAGAACAGATATTTGCTAATCTTTTCTTCTATTTACTAATTATAGGAAAAGCCATATAAAAAATTCACCAAAAGCCGAGCCAAGCCATTTTGATTATTTCTAGATTTTTAAGGTAGTTAAAGGGATAGGACAGTCATTGAACATTTTTAAGTTTCAAACCGCGACTCTTGCTTCTGCAGTGGGTTCCCTCATGAAACTTGATAGCTTCCAGGGTGATAGGTTCTTTTGTTCTAAACCAAGAAACTCACAGCAGTTCAATTTACTGCTGCATTATTATAGCTACTAACTACATATACCTCCAAGGCTGGTAAACCCACTGATGTAGACAGTGCCACCTTAAAAGGATTTTTGGATGGGTCTTAGTAATGGGGGTGGGGTGGGGGAGGACATAATGTTTAATTATAAGAAATGATTGAAATAGGCACAGACATACCCCGGGTGCCTCTGCACTGCAGCAAGCTCTAAACTTGTTATCGTTAATGGTTTAAATTTCACTGTGCTAATCATTTCAGGACACAAGCCTTTCTTGATAATCTAATGAATTATTCCAACATCCTTCAGCAAAAAAAAAATCCTCCATGACAGCACTAATTACAAGACGTTTTCCCAGTGCTTATGTAAAATATGACAGAGCAGCAGCTTAGGGAATTGCAGAAAACTGCTTCTAATTTCCACTGAGAAACTGACAAACACCTCTCTTTCATCTCTCCCAGCTCTCAAGTAAGATTTAACTTTCTCATTTAGTTAATTACCGAGTGAGGATCATCATTTCCCCGGATCGGAGCGGCACAGAGCCTTTATCGTGTTAACTTGTGAACTTGATCGATGGCTGCTGCTAAAACTTAATAACTTCACCCCCTGGCAAATTGTAAGATAAATATAATAGGAGAAACTCTGACAGTAAAAACCTGCCAGAAATGAGCACTGTGTTTATGTTTCTTTGCAGGCAGCAAAAAAACAACCAACAGCTTATTACTGGTTGCGTGTTACTTATATTTAAAAGACTCCAGGCAGTTAACTTTCTATGTACTGTTAAAACTTTGCTCACAAGATGGGGAAAAATGGGAAAATGCTCAGTGATGCAGATTTGGGGAAGTGAGGAAAGGAAAAAAAAAAACCCAACGACACAGGGAGAAGAACAAAGTAAGGGAACAAATATATTCTGTAAAATCTTTTAAAATGTCATGTTTATCATATAAAATGTTCAAGTGCATAAATAGGCATAAAATCTTTTAAAAAGAATCTGGACTACTAGGATACTATGTGAACTATATCTAGTAGCAAAGCAAGAGAATTTCGCTCACTTAAATTTTTTCAATGACCATAAGTTCATGCCTGAAGAATTCAATTAACTGCAGAATTCCTAGATCTCTTTTCAAAACCCCCTGCAGCTAGAAAACCATTCACTAACTACATCATTTAACCCTTTCTGAACTAAGTAGCCTATAGCTAGGAAACTCATAACTTTCCCTAGAACACATCACCTTCCACACCTAAGCTAGCCAAATAAGAAGGAAAGAGTCTGAAGTTCTTCTTTTGGTCAAAGTTGAATCTGAACTTGGAATTTTAACATTTAACTGTGGAAGAGTTTGTATCATGGCCTAGGACAGCATGAATTTTGTGCCTTTTTATAACCAACAGTACCAACGACTATAGGCAAAGTATAACAACGAGGTATAGCAGTAACAGAATGGCTGCTCCACCAATGCCACCACCCCCTCTAGCCCCCAAAACTGATTAACAGGGCTGAAAACAAATCTATATATAAATTGCCAAGTCTGTCAATTGACCACCCTCATAATATAGAAATATTACTAAAAACAAAATATGAGCTAAATTTTGGTGAGGATAGAGAAAGGCAGAAAAAGTCTTGTAGGTCATAGTTTAAGTCTAACTTGTGAGACTATATTTAACATCCATCATGTGCTGTGAGAGCACTATGAGCTGAAGTAAAGGGGTCACCATTCTGAAAGTTGAAAGGATTTGGAAAACCATATAAAAGTGGCAAACCAAATTCATATTCACTGGAGGATCAAATCTTATTCCTCATTTTGTTTTGTTTTTACTTGCATTAAATAAGGATCTATTGGGGTTAGGCACAGAAAGATCAAATGATTTTTTTTTAAAGATTTTATTTATTTATTCTTAGAGAGAGGGGAAAGGAGGGAAAAAGGGAGGGAGAAAAACATCTATGTGAGAGAGATGCATCGATTGGTTGCTTCTCACGCGCACCCAAGTGGGGACCTGGCCCACAACCCAGGCATGTGCTCTGACTGGGAATTGAACTGGCGACCTTTCAGTTCGCAGGCCAGCACTCAATCCACTCAGCCACACCCCCCAGGGCTAAATGATTTTTTAAAAATACCATTTTATAACAGTCACACTTTAGAAAGTATGAAAAACACAGGAGCACGAAGAACATAAAAATTGCCCATAATTTCCACTATCAACAAATAAACAATGTTCACTTGTTGGTAGGCATATATCTTTCTGGTCTTTAAAAAAATCAGTCAAGTATTTGACGTATGGTGGGTGGGGGGAATTTCTGTGTGATCTAGAGGATTCTTTGTTTACAGCATCAAAATAATCATAGTAGGCAAAAGTTATCTCCTTTGCTGAACACCTTAGAAAAGTCAAGATCTGATCCTAGAGGATATAGAATTGTAGAGGATACAGGTGATCGTGACTATGGAAAGGAGGGGAGAGGAGGAAAAGGAGGAGAAAGAAAAGAGGAGGAGAATAGGAGGAGGGGTAGGCTGAAGAGTAGAGGGAGAAGAAAGGGAAGGAAAGCAGAGTGAAGACGGAGAGGAAGGAAGGCAGTAGAGAAGGGAAAGAAATGAGGAAAGTGAAGGCGGGCGGGGTGAAGGAGAGAGTGGGGACTGGGGGTGAGTGGGTAGGAGAAAGGTGGGAAAGAGATGGGAAGGATTAGTAAGGGCAAGGAGAGATGGCAAAGGGGACAGAGATGAGGGGCCAGGCAAGAGATGGGAGGAGTAGGGGTGAGGTGGAGAGAGATGAAGAAGAAAAGAATAAATATAATCAAATGCAAAACCTAGCATTACCAAGCTCACCTGCTCAGAGAAAAGCAATATGCTTGTTGGATAAACAGGTCCTCTCCCACACAGTAAACAATAAACATCAAAAGGGAGAGGAGATGAGGAACTATTTTCCTAAACCACTACTTAATGTTTCAGGCAGAGTAATAAAGTTTAATTGCCTGGAATCTGGTTGCTCTTTTTGTGAACTTCCTCAGATAGAGGTTGCTCATCCGAATGTTAAATAATGTTAATATTACCAAAATTAAATTTCTGTGATGGAGAAAGTTTAAAGTAAGTGTCTTCTCCCTGACTTTCCCCTCGTATCCTCCCTTTATTTTAGCATCAGGAAGCTAAGTTCTCCCAGAAATAACAGGAAATGATGGAGGCATTGGCTGCCAGAGGAAAACACACGAGACACTCTTAAAGCACAATTAAAAAGTACATGGGGAAAATATCGTCAGTTTTAAATAAAGAGGAAAAACTATCCTCCTCCTCTTTGTGCTGTAATCCTTACATTTTTGTGTCCAATAAAAAGGTCTCAATGACTTGATAAAACTTGTTCCTAAAGAATGCCTTTGAGAAGCTATATGTAAAACTTGGATTAGGAAAATACAAGGTTTTGGGGATAGGATCTCAAGAAGCCAGCTCAGCTTTCTGGAAGAAATTCAACTCTTTCCAAGTGCTTGTTAATGCATGTTAAATGCAGCAAGAAATAATCCTATGAGGCAGCAGCACAGGCCTCTCTTAGCTGCAGTGAATGAAGTAAATGACTTGTAACTTTTGGAAGTCTTGGTTATCTGCAGGTAAAACTTTAATAACCCTTGGAGCATCAAGGGACTAAAGACATTTCTCTCTGGAATAGCTGGGTAATTGTTTTCTTAATTTATCCAGGAAAAAGCTTAGTTTGGATGCAGTGTCTGTTTTTTTAGCAGAGGTGATCAAAATAACTTGCTATGATTCACATAAGTTAGTTGTATTCAGACAAAATTTTAAAATACAGTTGTTACATAAAGTGTGCATTTTTTCTAAAATGAAATTCTGGCTCTTTTTAATGACAATAAAGCTCCATGTCAATGACTAAGACAAAATGCAGAAGACCTATAGGACTGCTTTGCATAGATGAATAAATACATTTCCCATAATGGCCAAAAGAGGCTTACATGAGCACCAAGATCATAATCACCACACTGAAGATGGTTCAAATGCCCTTCTGAAGGAGTTATGTTCATGTAATAAAATAGCAGAAAAAAATAACACCGTAATTTGGAACCGACTCTATCCCAGTTCTATCATTTACCTGATGTGTAATCTTGGCTAAGTTACTTAACCTCTCTGCCTCAATTTCCTTATCTGTAAAATGGTGATTCTTATAGTACTTACCCAGAAGAGTTAGTGTTAGGATAAAAATAAGATAACACATGTTAGGGTACTTAGAAGAGCACCTGGCACATAGTAAAGGCATGAGCTGTCATGATGCTTAACTATATTGTACATAGTTGCTGATAATAATTAGCTTTATTCTTTATTAAATGGAAACTTCTTTGCTTTTACAATAACTTTATGCCCAGAAACCTTTACTTTTAAACTCTGAAGGCAGAGATTATGACATAAGCCCTTTATATGTAGGTAAAAGCAGCTCAAAAATGGGTAAAATGAATTTTTAATCCAAATTAAAGTAAGGAGTGGATATTGCTTTTTGGAAGTGCAGTGGTAAATTGCATTTAGTGTAAACATAACTGGAGTCTTCTTCTCTCACCAACAAGGATGATATAATCACTACATTGACGCTTTGTCTAAGTACTCTACCTTGGTAACCTTTAATCTACTGTTTTCGAAGATCAGTTTCAACACTTTTACATAGTAATAAAACTAGTTGGTGTACGGGGCCAACGCCCCAACCAACTGAGCCACCTGGCCAGGGCCTGATTTTTATTTTTTTATCCCACCTTCATTCGCAATAAATATATACAAAATCCTTGTAAAATTTAAGAATCAAAGTAAAACTGATATACTTGTATACTTGAAACCTGTATGGTTTTGTGAACCGATGTCACCCCAATAAATTCAATTAAAAAAAAAAGAATCAAAACTGAACTTCCAAAAGGAATGACTGACATTTAACAATTGGAGAAGACAGAAAAGAGCAAAAGAAAGACCTTAAAAAGTTTTACAATATGGAATAAAAGACATTTGAACATCAATTTTTTTTCACTTTCAATCTTTCAGGGCAATTGCCAAAACATATTCCCATAAAATTCAAATTTATTGAGGGAAGGACAGTAAGGAAATTATTAGAATGGTAATAAGGCTCTTAATGTATTAAGAGTCTGGTTTCTACCAAAGAGCTAACATCCTGTAGGACACAGAGTACATTTTTCTTCCTTCAGACTCTCGTTTGTTTTAGTAATCAGCAAAGACAGAGCTAGGGCAGAAACCTGGACTAAAATTCCAGCTGTCGCCAGCACCCACCCTCCTTTCTCTCAAAAACTAGCAGAAAAACTATTAACTTGTGGTTTTGTCTGAAGGTTATTTACATTTCCCTCACATGGGCACTATTTTTATGGGGTTTTATGGGCCACGGACTACAGATTTTTGGTGTTTCTGAGGAAAGACTGAATCTTGAGGGTCACAAAAAAATTTTCTTTTTTAGAATGGGACCAACTCCCACCAAGGGTTTTTGTATATATTTATTGGGAATGAAGGTGGGATAAAAAAAATAAAAATCAGGCCCTGGCCATGTGGTTCAGTTGGTTGGGGCATTGTACCATACACCAAAAAGGTTGTGGGTTCGATTTCTGGTCAGGGCACATACCTAGCTTGTCAAGTTTCGGCATGTATGGGAGGTAACCAATTGATGTTCCTCTCTCACACTGATGTTTCTCTCTCTCTCTCTTTCCCTTCCTTTCTTTCTAAAATCAATAAAAAAAACAGAACATGTCCTTAGGTGAAGATTAAAAAACAACAAAAAAAAAGAAAATCAGGACAGTTACTTCCATAACGCACTTGATTTAGAAACAGAAATTGTATTCTTTCTTTGAAGAACTTGGTTTAAAAAAAAAAAGATTTAAAAAATTTATTTTTAGAAAGAGGGGAAGGGATGGAGAAAGAGAGGGAGAGAAACATCAATGAGTGGTTGCCTCTCAAGTGCCCCCCAATGGGGACATGGCCCCCAACCCAGGCATGTGCCCTGACTGGGAATCCAGTGGCCCTTTGATTCGCAGACCGGCACTCAATCCACTGAGCCATACCAGCCAAAGCATGAAATGGTTTCTAGAAAGACATTTTCTGGTTTACAACCCAACCTTTTTACTATACTTGGGTGTGGCTTAAGTTCATATGAAGCACTACAAACATGAACTCAAGGGTAACAAATTTTCTCCCAAGAAATTTTTCTGTGTCAAATGTTTCTGAAGTTACTCTGTCTCTTTTCTGTTTAAGGAATAAATACTGAAATTTGATGCTTTGGAAACAAACCACTATAAAATATTTTCTCATAACTGACATACATGTACCAGGTTAGCCAAAAACTTTGTGTAGATTTTTCAGTAAAATAAAAGACACACTTTTCATTTTCACCAATAACTTGACTTGGATATTTTGAGTATGTCAGCTACCTCCTATGTGGTATAACATTGATTGTTCTCAATTAATGTCTTGATTTGATCGCTATCAACTTCAAATTGTCTACCTAATTTGGTAGATGATCTAGAGAGAAATCTTCAGTACAAAACTTCACAAATCATTTTCGACCTGTTCGATCAGTCACAGCACCTTCTCTGTACACCGCACATCTTTTCTTTTTTTTGCGTTCAATTTGCATTTTTACCTTTCTTGAAATAAAGCATAATATGCCAAAAAATGTTGCTTATTTTCCTCCATCTTCAATATTAAAATGGCTACACAAAAATTCACCAATTTTTGTAAGTTTTTTTTAAATGCATGCTGAAATGACAGCTGTCACAATATAATCTAACAAAATTGTTTCAAATGAAGTTAAAGACAATTAAAAGCTACTGGAGCCATCTTACAGAAAAAAACAAACGAACTTTTTGGCCCAATAAACAGCCCCAAAAATGAGGGCGCATGATGGCCCAATCCTATCACTTATCAGCTATGTGATCCTGGGCAGGTCTCTACTGCCACAAGATGTCAACTGTAAAATGAGTGGATGGGTGGGTTAATCTGAGGCTCAGTCTGGCTTTATATTTTGAATCTATGATTCAGTTCCATGTTATATTAGGAGCTGAGAAAAAATTAAAAAATAGACTCATTCTTTACATTTTCTTACTAAAAAACTAACATTAGAGTTTAAAGATACAGATCAAGTGGAAAGAGAAATACCCAGCTGGTGTCACTCAGTGGACTGGGGCCTGGTCTGAGAATCAAAGGGTCGCTAGTTTGATTCCCAGTCAGGGCACATGCCTGGGTTTCAGGTCAGGTCCCCAGTACGGGGCGTGCGAGAGGCAACCACACATTGATGTTTCCCTCCCTTCCCCTCTCTCTAAAAATAAATAAATAAAATCTTAAAAAAAAAAAAAAAGAAGTATTTTCACAATATTACTTGGGCAAACAAAATACTGTAAAATTCTAAGAATATGTCAGGCTTTTCTGCAACAGTTGAGTTTTTTAATGCAAAGAAACGCTATCATTCTGAGTGACGAGTACACCAGTAACATTACTATTCTCAATTTTCTACATGCTAAAATATTCCATAATTAAGAACTTAAAATTTTATAAGTGTTAACCTTTCTCAGGGCTAACACTAGGATCTGAAGACCCAATAATGTCTTCTTGAAGTTTCCTGTGTCTCAATTTTCCTCATTTCTTCCATATTTACTGTTACGTTCCCATCCATCTCTCTTCATAGTTCCCAGTATTTAAGGGAATGTTTTCTAGAAAACTGTCAATAAATGAATGTATCTCTTTATTAAAAAATCCCTTTACTTCGCATAATGGCAAAAAATTATATCAATTTAATATACCAACTTGTCTTATTTAGGGCCAAATCAAAGCAGTAGGGCTACACGAAGAGTCTGCAAATAGATATGAAAAGTCTACTGGGACCCTCTTAATGCTTTATCAAGTTTATAGTGGTCATGATCAGATGGATGCTGTTCTCTGCCAGTTTAATTTTCAGCATTATAGTCCATAGCTTGCTATATCCTAGAGACCTTTTTCTTTCAGATTCCAAAGGCCAACAAATATCCCCAAGGTCAAGGTGACACATTAGCTACTGTAATAGATAAGTGAATATGGAAAAAACTGGAGCTCAATTTCCATTTGAAAAATTAGGTTACAAACAGAATTGGTGGAATCAACTTCTGTGGTGATAGTTTTTTCCAATAATGAGCAATCTAATGGGCCTTCATTATAAGTAAGTAAAGCTGGAAGACTGGGCTGCTATCAGAATGGACTTGGACTAAGAGAGTAGCAGTGACAATGCAGGGTGGAGTTGGGTGGAAGACAGAATCAAGACATTTAGAAGAAAGTAGTCTTAGGGATAATAGCTAGGAGGCTGGGCATTACTCTTAAAATGAGCATACTACATAGTGTCAGACAAGCCTAGGTTCAAGCCCTGTGGATGCAGTGTACAAACTATGTAGGCCTGAGTAAGCTAGTTCTGCTCTGTAAGCCTCAATTTTTTTTTCATGTGAAAAGGGGGATAATACCACCTATTTCCCAGAGTTGTTAAGTGAAATAATAGGAAATTATGTATAAAATGCTAAGCATAGTAAGTCTGGCACATATATGCTCAATAAAGGTAGCTGTTACTGTTTGTATACGTAGAAACGATTGCAGCAATTCAGGTTGTATCAGGACCTGCCCACCAAACTCTGAAACTGAAGTTTAAACTGAAACTCCATTCCAAATAATGCAGGAAGGGGAATAATGAATTGGAATATTTTAAAATATGCTAACTTGTCTGGTCACCATTAGCTGATGTGACTGGGGATAGAACTGTGAAGAAAGAAAAAAATAATTTAAGATGTGATTAGATTGTAAGAGCAGCCCAGTAAGACAGGCTCAAAGGCTCTGGGCGAAATTGGAGGAAACTACAATTTAGGAGTGTTTGCATGTACTGAGTTATCTCATTTAAACAACTATATTGAGAATTTTTTATATGTAAAGGTCACACAGATGGTAAATAGTGACAAGTTGACTCTAAAATTTATATGGAAATACACATGGCCAAGAATAACCAAGGTTATATTAAAGAATAACAAAAAACAGGAGGGTTTACCCTACAGCCACATACAGACTGTCAGAGGTCAAGAGTTGACCAAAAAAACCTATACATGAATGGTCATGTAATTTATGACAAAGAAGACAATCCAGTACAGATGAAATACATATTTTAATAAATGGTGCTGGGCCAACTGAATATCACATTAAAAAAAACCAAACTTCTTATCTGTACCTAGTACCACTCACAAAAACCAAATGGATTATAAATCTAAATGTGAAAGGTAAAAATAATAAAAATTTAAGAAGAAAACATAAGAGATATGTTCGTGACACTGAGGTAGACGCAGTTTTCTTAAGTAGAATGTCAAAATACTAATTATAAAAGATAAAGATTGATAAATTGGAGTATATTAAAATTAAGAACCTCTATTCATCAACAGACACTTAAAACGTGCAAAGGCAAAGCACAGAGGAGAAAATATATGCAACACAGACAAAGGACTTGTACACAGAATTTACTTAAAAACTACAAACCATTAAGAAAAATACATAAAACCCAGTAGAAAAATGGGCAAAAGACTTGAACAAACGCTTCACATTTAAATGGTCAATCAACGTATAGGAATATGCTCAATTTTAAATATTAACAGAAATTTAAATAAAAAACAAGTGATAACAATATGAATATATTAACACTACTGAACTGTACCGCTTAAAAATGGTTAAACTGTTATATGATTAGAAAAACAACAACCCATAATGTGATGCTGTTTATACAATACCAGAATACCACAATGAAAAAGCCACACAAGTGTTGGTTAGTAAGGAAAAGGAACTATGGAACTCCCATTCACTGCTGACAAGAATACAAATTGGTACCACCAGTCTGAAAATTCTAATTCCCTTCCTAGTTACATACCCAATAGAATACATGTATTCACTGTACATATTCACCAAAAGGTATATACAAATTTTTTTTGTAGTTATCAAAATCTGAAAGCAACCCAAATGTTCATCTACAGTAAAACAAATACACTTGGTATATTCATATGAAATACTGCACATCAATGAAAATTCAAAAAAGTCACAACTATATACAACAATGTGACTCTCAAAAACATTATGTTGAGTGAAGTAAAATGGTAAATAACGTGTTGTATGATTTCACTTACGTGAGGTTCAAAAACAGACAAAACTAATGTACGAAGTTAGAATTAAGGATAATGGTTATATCCTAAGGAGGGGAGTGACAAAGAGGGCAGAAGTAGGCTTCTGGAATGTTCTTTTACTTTCCTTCTTTTGAAAACAATCTTTGTGGTGGTTACAAAGGTGTGTTCATTTTGTGAAAATTCACTGAGTCAAATTCAGGGTCTGTACTGAATACTGTATTAAAAGGAGATGGCTGTATTCATAGAAAGAGAGAGAAGGGTGAATAAAGTCCTGTTTGGTAATGGACAGTCCTAACCCTTTTTTTCTGATATAAAAGAAACAGGAAGTTGTAATAAAAAAGATTTAAATTTCTGCCATGGAACAGCGTTAGCCTCTGTCTTCAATTGTGACCCTACGGCCACATACAGACAATTGTTCCCATATGCCACTACTCTGAACAAGGTTAGAGCTCCCTCTAGCACTTTTAACTAAGGAAACACCACAGGCCCTTACAGAGCTGACACATTTTGGTGCTGCCCACGGTTAAATGCAATATGGCGATTTTTATTTTTAATTTGCTTTAATTGTTGCTATGATATGAATAATTAATAGGCTGCCTAAGCCAGTTTTGTAAAGTTCACAGTACAGAAAGCCAAGAGAGAAATATCTACTTAGGAAACAGGATTAAAAATGGTTATAACTGTTATGATATTACAGAATTTGGAATATTTATTCATGATTTGTGGCAACATTATGTCTCACCAACAAAGAAACATGCTACCAAACACTTCCTACAAAAAAAATTCTTCTGATCTTCATCTATTTTTTCTCTTCATGGCTGTATAACCATTGTACCTACAGTACTGGATAAGAACAAAGTAGGTCAGTGTTAGGAGAACCTTGGTCTTTGGTGGAGAAGAGAAAGGTTTGTCTGTAAACACTTAACCTAGTTCCATCCATTCCAAACAAGTATTTATTAGCATTAAATAACCCCCTGGACAACAGAGACCTATTCAAACTGAAGCCTGTATTCTTTCCCCATGCTTGTAAACTCCCTTCTCCACTGACACTTTAACCATTTGAAATTATGATATCAATGCTTCTACTCAGCAATGTCTATTTCATGTATGGATATAGCCATAAAGTATAATTTAGATATGATGTTGTAATCCTATGCACTCCAGGCAGAATTTGAGCAGGCTCTAAAAGTTCAATGACTGTAATACAACCATCTGGGAATGTAGCCAGAAATAAAAGAAGCTTCATTTCTCATTCTCCCCCACCCTGAAAAGAAGCACTGCTTTTCAGCATTCTTGTTAAAATTCATACAAATATAAAACTAGCTATAATTAATAAGTTCCTTGAATCAAGGAGAATGAAAGAATGAAAAGGAAGAGACTGCAGAGTCACCTTAAAAGTAAATTCATTTAGTGAAGACTATATTATGTGTTATTCACTATTCTGCAGTCTAAAATTAAGAAATAATTTTTTTGAGTTATAATATGAAATAAACATTTCCTATCAACCAGTTTTTAGCATATAAATCCCTCAAAAATGTGTCCATAATTAAAGGGAACTTTAGCAATTTCCAAGGGAAATTTTTACCATTGTTTTTTTTAGCACTCTAAATGGAGGTTAATATTGGGTTGGCCAAAAAGTTTTAATTTTTTCCGTAAAATAAGACACATTTTTCATTTTCACCAATAACTTGATTGACTGGGATATTTTGAGTATGTTGGCTACCTCCCGTGTCGTATATCATTGTTCTCAATTAATTTCTTGATTTGATCACTATCAACTTTAACTGGTCTACCCAACCTCCAGCACAAAACTTCGCAAACCACTTTTGACATGTTCAATCAGTCACAGTATCTTCTCCACACACTATACAAATCTTTTTTGTGTTTCAGTTGCATTTTTACCTTTCTTGAAATAATAAAGCATAATATGCCAAAAATGTTGCTTATTTCTTTCCATCCTCAAATTAAAATGGCTACACAAAAATTCACCAATTTTGATTTTTTTTTTAATGCATGCTGGTATGACAGCTGTCATAATACAGTCTAACAAAATTGTGTCGAATGAAGTTAAAGACAACTAAGCGCTACTAGAGCCATCTTACAGAAAAAACAAACTTTTTTGACCAACCCAGTACAAATCAGTACAACTTCCTTGCTCACGTTCTGGTTACACACAAGCACCTCTCTGCCAAAGACAGAAGTACACCAGGAATGTCAGTCCTGGATCTTTCCTGCACATATAACAAAGCCATGATGCCAACTCACCACTTAGTTTGGTTTGCATCATGTCTACTGGTCACATTAACACGGCCACATTCATTCCAAGGGCAGCTCAAACTAGGAGTGAAATATTGTCTGAAAACAGTTATTCATTAACCTACTGAGAGCCTCAATCATGAGCTGTTTTTTTCCTAAGACAGGATTCACTACTGCTTCTTTTTCAATTCACCTAGTATCTGTTGGGAGCTGTATATCATGAACTAGAACAAGAATGACAGATCTAAATTAACATGACAGAAAAGCTATTTGACGCCTCTTGGTTTCTCCACTTCACTCTCTTTTGTGGCATCCAAAGGCTTTAGAAACCTGGCATTAATTAAGCAACAGTTTTATTACACACAATCAAAGCCTGAAAAGAAAAGCCTAACAGACAGCAGAGGAGATTACAAGGTTCAATTAACAATTTTACTTTTCTGTGATTGCTAATTGAGGTATTTTTAATTTTTATCATCTCACATGGAATACTGAAAAGGAAAATACGTTAAGTGCAAGAGAACAAAAACCTAAAATGTATTACTGTATCATGATTTTATACAACCAATTTGTGTACTTCTGTATTTTCAAAATCCTGGCTACATGTTAACAAATTGTTAACATATAACAATATGTTAACCACAGGCACCATAGTAAACTTTTCAGATAATCCTCCCATTTGCTACATCTTACCCTAATCTCTATGTACTAAAATCTACAAAACACAGTGGTTGAAAGCACAGGCCACAGGGCCAGACAGTCTGGGTTCAAATTCCAGTTCTGTAACATATGCTGGGCAATTTGCTTGATATCTCTGAGTTCTATTTTATTTGTATGTAAAATGTAGTTGTAGCTTAATGAGACTGTGAGGATTTAAGGAAGAGTGTATATAAAACCCTTAGCCCAGTGTCTGGTACACTGTAAATGTACAGTAAAGTAATAGTGCAAAAGGGATGTCAAATTTGATGACACAATCTCTAGATTTTAATGCTTTAAACATGTATCACACATTTTTTTTTTGTTTATAAGTCAACCAGACTCAATATATATATAACTTGACAATCTACCTTTTAATTTACTTTTGCATACAATTTGTCTCTTATAAGTAACTTAAATTTTTTTTAGTAGTATGTTTATTCATAGGGAGTCTGCCAAAACAAGGAGACAAAGAAACATGGCCCAAGTGAAAGAACAGATCAAAATTCCAGAAAAAGAGCTAAACAAAATGGAGATAAGCAATCTATCAGATGCAGAGTTCAAAACACTCATTATAAGGATGCTCAAGGAACTTAGTGAGGACCTCAGCAGCATAAAAAAGACCCAGTCAGAAATGAAGGGATTCACTAACTGAAATAAAGAATAATTTAGAGGGAGAACAACAGTAGAGTGGATGAAGCTGAGAATCAGGTCAATGATTTGGAACATAAGGAAGCAAAAAATAACTGATCAGAACAAGAAGAAGAAAAGAGAACCCCCCCAAATGAGGGTAGTATAAGCAGCCCCTGGGACAACTTCAATCGGTCCAACATTCATGTCATAGGGGTGCCAGAAGGAGAAGAGAAAGAGCAAGAAACTGGAAACTTCCTTGAAAAATAATGAAAGAAAACTTCCCCAATTTGGCGAAAGAAATAAACATGCAAGTCCAGGAAGCACGGAGTCCCAATCAAGTGGGATCCAAAGAGGACCACACCAAGACACATGATAATTAAAATGCCAAGGGTTAAAACAGCAAAAGAAAAACAGAGTTACTTACAAAGGAGTTCCCTTAAGACTGTCAGCTGATTTCTCAAAAGAATCTTTGCAGGCAAGAAGTGGCTGGCAAGAGGTATTCAAATTGATGAAAAGCAAGGACCTACAACCAAGACTACTCTATCAGCAAAGCTATCATTTAAAATGGAAGGGCTGAAAAAGTGCTTGCCAGAGAAGGTAAAGCTAAAGGAGTTCATCATCACCAAGCCATTATTATACGAAATGCTAAAGGGACTTATTTAAAAAAAGAAGATGATCAAAACTATGAACATTAAAATGACAACATAACAACTATCAACAACTGAATCTAAAACAAAAACAAAAACAAAAATAAACAAAAACAAACTAAGCAAACAACCAGAACAGGAATAGAATCATAGGTATGGAGATCATTTGGAGGGTTATCAGAAGGGAGCGGGGAAGGGGAAGAAAGGGGTAAATGGTGTAGGGATCAAGAAGCATAATTGGCAGGAACAAACAGACAGGGGGATGTTAAGAATAGTATAGGAAAGGGAGAAGTCAAAGAACTTACACAACTCAGGGACATGAACTAAGGGGAAGGGATTGCTGGAGGAAAGTGGGTAAAAGGGGAGGGGAGCACAGGAAAAAAAATTGGGACAACTGTAACGGCATAATCAATAAAATATACTTAAAAAAACCAAAAAGAAAAGGGAAAAAAGTAAAGTGATGACAACAAAAAAAATAGTATGTTTTTTGCGAGAGAGAGAAAGGGAGAAACATTCATGCGAGAGAGGAACATCTACTGGTTGCCTCCCATATGCACCCCAACCAGGGATTGAACCCACAACCTAGATAATGTGTCCTGACCGGTAATCAAATCCCCAGCCTTTTGGTGTGTGGACGATGCTCCAACCATCTGAGCCACTGTGGCCAGGGTTTTTATAAGTAACTTTTACCACGCTTTTTCAGTTGAGGGAAAGCAGGGAGTAAGTAACAGTCTAAATTTTAAACTTTTGAGGTTTCAAGAGCACTCAACAGTAGTATTAACTGACAATCAACAGCAAGCTAAACGGCTTACTAAAAATAATAGTTATATAAAGCTCTTACTTAGAATCTACGCTTATTGAATGTTCTCATGGTATAATGTTGAGATAGTGACTCCAGCAGTGTCCCAGGCTAGATGCATTCAAGTTTACACTACTCAGTAACCAAACTTTTGAAAAGCATCCCATATGCATAAAACTATCTCACTGCAAATAGAATCTACAGTAATCTGGATACATGGATGTCTACACCTACTCCTTATCGTTTGCAACAAAATATTTAAAAAGTCATATTTCTTGGATTTAATTTCAGAATCCGTATTACCCAGAGAAAAAGTTAAAGAAAACTATTTTAACCTATCAATTTTAAAGTCTAAAATGATACTATATTAATCCTACCAAAAATTTTATATATACACACATATATGTGTGTGTATGTGTGTATATATGTGTGTGCGTATATATATATTTTCAAGGAAACTGATTTTTTTAAAAAAGTTCCCTAATTAAACCGCCAGGTTTGTAAGTACTCCAATCACAAGAATAAGAGAAAACACACAAACTGAAAAGGAACCTCACACATACATGTAAATAAAGCCACTCTTTAGGTTGCCCATTAATCCACAAGTGGCATATTCATCTTATTTACAGTATTATACCCCCTGCGATGATATTCCATTACAGAGTCACGCTACACACTCCATAGTTAACACTGTAGGAGCCATCTCTTTTTAAACATGGTTTTTCTCTATATATTTCCCTTTTGGCTTGCTCCCAGGTTTCAAAACAACAACTTTATAATTAAATTTTTAATTTCTTAGATATTCTAAGAAAATGCAGATAAAGAAGTGATATGTGAAGTATAAAACGTAATTAAATTTATGTTCATTCTTCTAGAAATATTTCAACATTCTTACTTGTCATGGTCTTACAGTTCCATGTGAGCAAGTGCTCCTTACATATTTTTACAAGCCTGAGCACGAAATTTATGTTAACCTTAACTCTCAGATATTTTTCTTCTTTCCTTTAGAGAATATCCAGAGAGATTTCTACACATACACACTAATATTCATGTTTGTTTTCTTTCTGTTTTAATTTGCTTTTGATGAACCTATTTCTTCATAACCATTCACTGCTGTCCCAAGCCTCCTCTGTCTTGTCTAAAACAGAGGATTTCAAGGTCCTTATCATGTCTTCACAATCACCAAACTACCTAGAAGCATGCAAAAACGATAAAAAAAGCCCTGGCTAGTGTGGCTTAGTGGATTGAGTATCCGCCTGCGAATCAAAGGGATGCCAGTTCGATTCCTAGTCAGGGCACGTCCCTGGGTTGCAGGCCAGGTCCCCAGTAGGGGGTGAGCCTCAGGCAACCACACACTGATGTTTTTCTCCCTCTCTTTCTCCCTCCCTTCCTGTCTGCCTAAAAATAAATAAGGAAAATCTTTTTTAAAAACCTATAAAAATATTTACTGAAGTTCAATCAGAGCCTGGGTTTTGAAGCCTTAAGGGACATTTTTTAAACTGACAAAATTTATTACCAAGCTTAACCAGGAAAAATAACTTTATGGAGTAAAAGTACTGCCAATATATGCTTACACTGTAAACTATAACACAGACAGTAGGATGAGATCTGTATTCCATACCAACTTCTAGAACAATTACTAAGGTACAAATCACCATCTTGAACTGTATTGGACTCATCATGTTCCACTCATTTTATATGTAGAACAATGGAACATGGAGCCATGAAGTCATCTTGGATCCTGTAAGACCTATGTTTATAAGGTGGGTGATTATTGAGTTAAAGCATTTAAAGTTACACAGCAGAACCACTGAGTAGGTCACCCAGAATAGAGATAGTGAAGTTTTCTGAATATAGTACTTCACTCAATTAAGTCAAAATAAGATATTTTATAAGCAGCAGAGGGGGTGGGGGAAAGGGCTGGAGATAACATTTTCTAGATGTAAAAATTGCTATAGAAATCAAATGGAAAAAAGCTCTAGGTACTTCTTAAGAGTGAGACCAAGTACAATGGTAGGAGAGGTACACAGGACCTCTAAATACTCCTGGAAAACAATCAGGTGTAACAGAACAAGGACTCTGAAGTCAGAGAGATCTGAGTTCAAAACAACTCTAACTTAGAGATGTGAATATTTGGGAAAAGGTTTAACTTTTCTAAGCTTCAGGTTCCTTATCTGTAAATAAGAGTAATACCTGTTTCATCAGGTTCATGTAAGGACTGAAATACATCACAGAGCTAGCACTACAGTGCCTAAACACAGGCGCAATAAATATTAATGCATACTCTCTACACCTCAAACTTCGAGTAGTACAAAACTGGGGAAAAAGAAAAGGTAAAGGTCTTCCATCCTGAAGATTCACAAAAAAGAAAATGGACATTTTTCAATTCCTTATATAGGAACACATCTCCAAACTAAAAACAGGGTGCAGGGACTTAGAAAGGATTATAATAGCCTCAGAGATTCAACTGGTTCCATACATTAAGAACTTTACTTTTTTTTTTTTTTAATATTGATTCTAGAGAGAGGGGAAGGGAGGGAGAAAGTGAGGGAGAGAATCATCAACGTGAGGGAGAAACATCTCTCAATCGCCTCTTGCATGCACTCTCACCAGGGACCTAATCTGTAACCCAGGCATGTGCATGGTCAAGAATCGAACCCATGACCTTTTGGTTTGTGGGACAACATCCAACCAAGCCACACTGGCCAGGGCCACATCAAGAATTTTAAATAAGAGTATCAGGGTGAACTGCAAAGGACTAGACTAATAAATATTTCTCTAAAGTAAACCCTATTGAAAAGATTGGGGATTTGTAGAATTTAAGGTGACTTGGTAACTCCAGCTCTGTTAGGAAATCAAAAAAGGAGTTTCTTGGTCACTCAGCCAGTTAGACGTTTCTTAATTACTAGTATAAACAACAACAAAAAAGAGATTAAAAAAGTGACGTCTATTTTAACACTGACCTTATGAAGCAAATCATACTGGAAAAGAACTTTAACAACAAGAACAAATACTGGCAAGATCACTAAGTAAAATGGAATTCCAGGATCACAGGAAAAGGAGAAAAATACAATTTTATTAATTTTTTTTGTAGAAACTTGGTAGAGAGTAGAATAGTTATTTGAATTCACAGCTCATTTGCCTTATAAACTGAAGTCAAGACACAAGAATAAAATTTAACATGTATGGATCCTGAGCTCATGGGTACTAAAAGGTTCAAAAGGAAAGCTCAAGTTTCACAAGCTTTGTAAGTGATCTATTTATACCATATAACTAAGAACATATTTATTCATGGAGAGCTTATGAGTCCAAGCTTCTGAAATTATCAAACTAGGAGAGAGGAGAATGAAAAGCCACAAAAATCCATAAAAGCTATAAGAATAAAAGTCTTCTCTTCTAAATTAAGGAGTGCAGAAAAGTATCACGTAAAATTCTAACATGTGGTCTTTAAAATAAAATGCACAGTAGCACCATTCTCTTAAAAGAATGGAGGGGGGATGTCCTAGAGACTATTTAGTATTAAGTCACTGATCCTAAAATACCGATACACCTCAGTCTAAATAAATATTTTCAATAAAAGCTCATTATCGGTCAAAAAAAAAAAATCAGGTTTCTGACAAATTCCAAAAGCTGTACTAAAAATTTTGTGGGAAAAAGGGGTAATGAGATGGGTACTAGGGGGAAGTAAAGTGCCTTTGTTCTATGAGTTTTGCACAGACGTATAATATCAGGGACTTAACATTCTGTAAATACGGTACCTTAAGGTTGCAAGGCTAGACTCGCCATTAGTTGTATATATCATGAAAAAGTCTTATTAACTATGATGAGATCATCTTACTGTTAACCTGAATACTTTGTACTATACTTTAGGCTCTTTGCTACTAATTCTGCACTCCAGATGGGTACTGATAACTGATTTTTATGTATTAATACTTTAAATAAATGCTTAAGTCAATTAACTGATAATATCAAGAAAGTAAATTTACTTCTATATCTTTGGAAGATATCTGAATTCTTTTACATAGCCTATAATATATTACTTGCTTTTACAGTAAGCCACTAAGGTTAAGGTAAAAAAACTAAGATACCACAAATCCTGATGGCCTCATGTACTTCCCAAAGTTACAGCCTGCTAAAGAAAGGCCCAGAAAACTCATCTGGTAGAGAAAATTTGGCTCATTAATGTCTTCTATAGCCTTATATGATATTTTCCAATATTACAAGGATGATTAACAAGGTAACAATTTTAGTATAACTGAATGTTAAATGGATAAATCAGCTTTAGTCACAGTTACTGCATAGATTTACCCCTCTTCCTCCTATAAACACCATTCATTGATATTCAATTCTCAATTATATAAATTGAAATAACACACAGCCCCCAACTGACTGAGAAGTCAATGGCATAGGAGAAAAAAAAAACCACAGCAGATTTCCCTAATAAACAGAATCAGGAAAGGAACATAATTTAAATACGCCATAGCTTACTTGCCTGGATTTTGCTCCTATTTTAAGTAACTCGAAAGGTGACAGAAGTGTTCCAAACTAGAAAACTCTCATGCTACTTGCAACTAAATTGGAAGGGTGGGGTGGTGGTAGGTTGACAAGGCAGACTTCTTCAAAATTTAATTTCTCTGGTTACCCGATTTTTAAAAATTCAAAAGTTAAAACCCAGAGTGCAATGCCAAAGAAAATGTGCTGGTAATCAAAATCCTAAATGACTCATGATAGAATTATAGTCTATAGATCATTAACACATCAACCTTATTTGTTACACTGCCTTGGGACTAGGCAGTACTTCTTAGTCTGTGAACCAACTCTAGAGTGGAAACACAGTACCTGTATACTGCAAGAAAAGTATGATGTTAAAACCTACAGATTTTTTCCCCTTTTCAGGAGTTGTGCCTGGCATCGTACAGCTGTGGAGCTGCCTTCATCACTCCCTCCGTTTCCAGTCTTGCTAATTAAAAGGTTGATCACAGAACAATGCTCTTCTCATTAATTTCAGTGTTCCGATTGGGCAGGATCCCTGCTTACCCCACCTGATCTTTTCACACTGCTGAAGTTAATGTGACAGGAGCCCGAAGATGGATTACCTCCTGCCATATTGCCCATCGCCTCCAATCAGGAGCTATCTGTGTAAACTGATTGTTCTAATTTGCTCTCATTATTTTTACAATATCAGGAGAAAATAACGCACACAGCTCACTGTCAAAGCCATGAAAATCAGCCATTAGTTAAACCCAGACACTGAGTGGCTTTATTAGAGGTACTGCAGTTTATTGATGCAGCTCCAGTCAAACAAGGCAGCATTTGCTTCAGAAAGAAATGTTTATACTGAAAGTAAATATTTATTGTAATAATACCCACAGCAATATGATATTTTGAAGAATCCTGTTCTTATTTAAAAAGCTTGGCTTTGACATAAATGAACAGCAATGAAGAGTTGGGTTGGCATAAGAAAGTAGATAACATTTAATACACATTCAGTTGCATGAAAACCTGTTTACCAACTAAAATCTGAGTACTCTCCATATCCTATACCTTGTATAAATAAGAAACTCTATTATGTGACTACCAATGTTAATCAATCAGTCAATAATGGAGATTTTATTTTCTCCAAACAAGAAATATTTTTCCAAAACAAAAATTTTATGACTTAGGAATCAAAATTATTTTTGTAATAATCATATAAGTATAGTTTTAAATTAAAAAAACTGTATTCTTATATAATATAAGTACTCAAGAAAGGTTACTAATCCTAGTATCATATATATTTACAATATATTTCAGAACTGGAAAATAAGCAGTGTAGTAAAGCCAGCTAAGCAAACAACAAGCTGGGTTTTAAAACCCTGCAGTAAGAGACAGTTTCTTAAAGCAGAAGACAGAAGTCTCCAGGAAGGTTTGATATTCAATGAGATAATATCCTTAAAAGATGTGTCTTGGGCACAAAGAAACTATATTTTTCTGTTATAAAGAAAAAGCTAAACTCTAAATGAAAATAGATTTAAACTTTGTATTTCTAGGCTTGCTTGGCTATGAACGTTTTGTAAAAATGTTAGCTAAACGCTGCCTGAACAGCATTTTGGGGGCTGAAAAAGGAGAGTATAAATAATAGAAACCAATGCATTTTAAATATAGAAATTTAATCCACACATGCTCTCCCCTTGCCCCCCCTTTAGTGTTAGAAGGAAACATGGCTTCCTCCTGTTTTCCTTCTACACTAAGATTTGTAGGTAATATGAAGGCAAGAGTATGCCCTTCTTGCTGCTCCCCTTTTAATGGCCACTTTTCTTTTTTCTAAGAAACGTGTGCCATGCTTTTCTCCTTAAAATTCCTGCACTAAAAGACTGCACCATACTGCACTCCGCAAAACGTGCTGATGGCGCCAATTACAAGCCCCCAGCCGAACGCTCCAGCCCCCACCATTCGGGCAGATTTATGCGGACTCTTGCCGACGTTATTACAAGTCAGAGTTTATTGGGAAATTGTTACATTATGCGGAGTGTCTAACAAATTGCTTATGCTGCTATAATTGGATTACAACAGCCGCTTGCTCCCACCGGTAAGATTAGGCAAGTAGGACTCCTGCCGATCTCTGAGCGTTAGCAGTAATTTTATTTGCCTTGCCTCTCTCTTTCCTAACAACATGCCTCTCTCCCTGCCAGCTGTCTGCTGAAAAGGCACAGGCTTGTTCCTTGGCCCTAACAATGCAATTACAGCCCCGCAGATCGCACTGTTTGTGCATTAAGTACAGAGCCAAAACGAGGCGAATTGATCGTTTGACTTTTGGAGAAGCCATGTGATCTCTCCGTGCGGGTGATCCGACATGCATCAGCAGGCAATACTGCAGTCAGTTCTTGATAAAGAACTTTCTTCCGTCACCCTTCTCTCTCTCTCTCTCTCCCAACCTTTCCTTTTTCACTGAGAAAGAAACTGACTGGGCTCATCTCATGCTAATCTAGATCAATCCACAAAGACAAACTCAATCTTACTCGCTCCCTAGCTAGAAAGAAATGTGAATAGATTTTTAGCATCTTGAGGAATCTCAGTCAGATATATCAGTGGTTCCCAACAGCTGAACGACTGCTATCTAAAAAAAGGTTCATAAAGAGTTCACAGAGAAAGAAAAGTTTAGAGAAACGCTGTGGTTGTAATTCAAAAAAACTACA
Source organism: Mormoops blainvillei (assembly GCA_004026545.1). NCBI lineage: Eukaryota > Metazoa > Chordata > Mammalia > Chiroptera > Mormoopidae > Mormoops > Mormoops blainvillei. The sequence continues at coordinate 28,565 of PVJD01002785.1, forward strand.
GAAAGTTTCAGGTTTTGACAAATAAAACTGCCTAGGAAAGGCTTTGTTAGAAGCTCTGTCTTATATTCAAGGGGCCATCAGGAAATCAGCACTGAAAACCGTGTCCTGCCTTTCTCCGATCGGCTCTGCTGGAAGATGCTGGCAGCCAATGTGCAGAATCAAGGCAGCTGACTTCAGGCTTAAAAACAGCAAGTCTGATCTCCACTCAGTGCAAAGTTTTAAACATATTTTGTCAACAGCTTTCAGTTTCTTGTTTCTTTCTCTGGTATGTTTAACAATGAATGCAGGTAAAAAGGAGACTGCAAGCAGTTACTCTGACTCTCTCAGGCATAATTCATGAAGATTCTCACTGGGGTCTGGACTTCTGAAAAAAAAATTAACTCTCTTGAAATGGTTGAAACTTTTCCAATTTTAATACAGATCAGGATTCCTGTTTTATGTTTTTCTCTCCAATGGCATATACTACCTAGGGTCCCTGAAGTTGATTACACAACAAATGTGCAGTCAATCTGCTGAACCATTTTGATGTCCTTTGTCTGTTTTCCTAAATACCACAGACATCTAGAAGGTTATGTATTCTGGTTATGTATTCTTGTATCCTTAATCTTATAAACACAAATTCTCATCTATAATGACAGTCCTTGATTCTATTATTACTTCCGAGTGAACCTGGAAAAGTCACTCTACTAGTATTTCTCAGAACCTCTGTAACACCCTGCCACTAACACTCATTAAATTCATACGAACATTTGAGGATGAAAGGAAAAATGTTATTTCTGAACTTTGGCAATAAGCCTAACATGTAACATGTTTTTCCAACCACATTGGCCTCAGTGACATGATTAAATCTAAGTATATTCTCCACAAAGTTAAGAGACCCAAAAGAGGAACGGTGCAAAGAATGGGCCATTTGACATGCTACTTGTGGAACAGTATATTAAAGAAGCCTGTTAACATGTAGTTTAAAACTCAAAAGAAACTCTGAACAGCTGAAATGCCTTATAAATAGCGCAGACCCAGAGGAAGTGCAAACGTCTGCATTGTGAATTGTAGATCTTAATTACCGACAATGGCTGGTACAGCAAGTAGCACGGAAAAAAAGTGAAACAGTTGCACTGTTCATGGTTGGCAATAATTCTTCAGGAAAATATTTACTATCAATCAGTTATGAGAAAAGGGACTCTGTGCTCGTAAAACAGCACGTTGCTTCTCATACCAGGACCATTTTGCTTCAGCATAATCTGAATTTAAACAGCTTGTTTCCTGCGGATATAATTTTGGAAATAAATAAAACAAGTCTTCTATCAAAATCTGGAGTGAGTGGAAAGGAACATCACATTTTTCTGTCTCAGTCAGTTGCAAACAGATTATTAGTCTCAAGTAGAAAACAATAACAAACAACTACTACTATAATACAGAACATCTACGAAGGACTACTGAAGTGGTTTATTTTCCAAATACATAGGCAATATTTATTCCTATCTGGACAGGAATCTAGGTAGATATGTTCAAACAACTCAATTTTAACTGTGTGTGTGTAAGGGTAAATTAGGGAAAAACCTGAAGCCAAACTTTTCAGTAATATTTAAATAAGTCAATTAAAAATAACAAAGAATTAATACTCTTCATTTTCCATTAGTTTTCTTTACCAATTAAAAAACATCATGAAGGTTGACAATTATGTACAGCGTAATTACTGATTTTAAAGATTAAGTTGGCAGTCAATAATGACTGTCCATTTAAACCTACAATAAATACAAAGCTCATCATGTTTCAAACATAAATTTCATGAAATACAGGGCTATAATTAATAAGAAGGAAGGTTAAGGGAGAAAATAAAGGACATTTCAGTGCCTCCAAATATTACTTGTATTGTTATGTTAATAAAATGACCCCGCCTCCATTTTTATTTTTAAATCATTTTTTAGGTCTCACTCTTCAAGTTAGAGATTCAGAAGACTATTATTAACTTAGGTTGGTTGTAGTTTGTCTTACAACTTTGTTTTCTTATATTGAAAATAAGACTAACAGGTCCCTTTGCATAGGCCTATTGTAAAACATTTATTTTAAGATATTTCTGGCAATGAAGAATCACATATAACGTAATGGTAATAACAACATTGCTATTTTTAAGGGAATGACTGGTATTAAAAGTTTTCTCTAAAATGCATATAAACAGTACTCAATAGTAAGGTTTTAGACTTTATTATCTCCACCCAAACCAAAGTCACTCCAGCCAGAACTGACTGCTTTGAACTAGAGCCAAAAATAGTTGATATTGCTACATTACAGTTGTTCCCACATGAAGGTGGCTGGACGTTCAAGGCCACTGTGGAGTACAGTCTGAATCATTAATAGACCCTTGTACCAAGTTAAAAACTACTGCAGCCATGTCAAGTACAGTAGATGAAACTATTCAGTTAAGGGCTAAAGGTGAAGAGCAGGAAATACGGACAAGCTTGCAGACCTACAAAAACAGTAGCAAGTCATTATCTTTCAAAGGTCAGGCAATAAATGAGGCCAACAGAAACAGCACAGAATCATGATACACTAACACATGTAAATGAAAAAGGAAAAATTATTTACCTATTCTTGTGTTATTGGTACCTCAATGAAGGCGGCTCCAAGAAAAAAAAATTCTGCTACATGTTTTTTATTGGCCATTGATCAACTGTTTATTTGGCTCAGCCCTGAAGAATTGAACCAGAAGACAGGACATGAGCCAATAAAAGGAACCAGAAAGTTAGGTGGGGCCCAAGAGAAAATGATAGAAATCATTATTAAATTAGGGTATTTTAAGAAATCAGACCGATCAGTAGCAACGAACAAACTTATTTCCTCACCCAAGAGTACAGAAGAAATGATACCACTGTGCCAGATGCCAGAAGGTTTCTAACCATGCACCACAGAAGTAGAGAGTGGGAGAGGGAAAAAGAAAACAAAAACCACCACATCATACAGACACACACCAATATAACTACGTAGCTTAGAGATCCTGGCTTACAAAGTATGGAGAAAACAAAAGGAACAGATGCTCACTTGGCCAGCTCTCAATGAAACTCATTAAAATCGTCACCCTGTCCTTGGATATGTGTTCATGTTAAGATTTTACCTTGTTTAGCCAGAAGTCACCCACTTGTGATGAAACTGAGAGCAGCGTGGCCAAAAAGGAGACAGGTTATTTTTAAAGGCCCAAATAACTGGTCCCTCATCTCAATGTACAAATGCTGGATATAAAATCGGATCAATCAGTACTTGCTGGTTGTAAGTTAATGACTGAAAAATTAAATATATATAATTTATAATATTCATATTTTACAGCAAATCATAAAGACATTGTAATTTAAGAGACACTTAAATGACTGTCGTTTTTAACTATAATTTTTAATAAATTCTGACCTTATATGGATCATTTCCATTGATTATATTTTCTATGCTATATTTTCAGTTGATAAAGTAGGTCTAGAAGCCACTGCATGTTTTAAGAAATAAAATAAAAATAATAAAAAAAACTGCTGTCCTTTGATTTTTGTAGCAAAGGATGGAGACTACATGATACCAGCCCTGGCTCTAATAACTGTAAGTAACTGAGAGCCTAAGTGTATAATACAATAGATTAAGCTTAAAGTAGTTAAGTAGGAAACACTGTAACAGTGACAAAACAGTTACTGAAGGCAGTCATTTTGCAGATATGCAAAGGAAAATCTAGAAACAGAGCCTACATTGGAATTTTACTTATTCTTGGAATAATCAAAATGGCTGATGCCTGAATTTAGGTCAAAGCTGCTGATTACTTTGAGACGCTTAGAAAATTTGAGTCATAGTTGATACGATTATTAGACTGTAAGATCACTAATATGTAAATTATTACAATAATATGTTAAATTATTTTTTGTATCTAGACTACAGATATGGCACATATTTTATATATAAGAAAGAGGTAGCTCATATGCATGATTTAAATATACTTGTCCACTCAGATCAAGATCACCAAAAGGAATATTCCTATCATTAAGCCACTCAATAAGTCATAATAGTGATATAATAATTGGATTTTCTATAGACTATTTCATAATCTTTGCAATGGTACACACTATACTTAATTACATTTAAAAACCATGAATAAACTTATAAAAATAATTGTATATTCTCTTACACAAATCTTACTTATTTGTGAAAATCTATAACTGGTATCAAGCAACAAATGTGATTTAGATCAAAGTGTGACCAGAATACATAATCAAAAAATTCTGTTGCAACTGAAGAGATGAAGATTCCAACTTGTGATCTAATTTTTGGATAAAATGATGGCTGCTATATTATTTTTTTAAATATAAAATCCTGAAGAGTCTTAACAGCAATAGTGAGTGAAGAAGTCTATAGAGAAGGCATTGTTATGATGTGGTATAATATACATTGAGTAATATTACTTACTTTGGCCACACAATTTTCAGTCTTCATAGCAGTGCTTGCTAGACATACTGTTTCTTGGTTTAAGCAGATTCTGGCACAGCTGTTATAAGTCTGTAAAGAGAATATTTTTGGAAACAGATTTAAATATTAAAAGTGTCACATACAGTTTTCAAATTCTGCCCTATTTCTCAAAATCAACACACAAATGGATCCTATATGTAAATTCCAGATTTATGAGTACTGAGGAACAGGGTAGACAGCAGAAAGCTAAGAAAGTGAAAGCCCACAAAAGCCACTGATGTGCCTGTGAACAAATATAGGAGCAGCAGTGGTTCACTGAATGTACGGAAGGTGGGAGTGTTAATTATTCAAAAATGGGCAAAGGACTATACAAATTGCCAACAAGCACATGAAAAGGTGGCCGACATCACTAATAATTAGGGCAGTACAAATCAAAACTATAATAAGATACCATTTCACACTCATCAGGATGAGTATTAGTAAAAACAATAACAGTAACAACAACAAAAACCAGAAAAGTGTGGGTGATGATACGGAGAAACTGGAGCCCTTGTGTAGCATCAGTGGAAATGTAAAACAGTACGGCCATTGTGGAAAATAATGGTGGTAGTTAAACAACTAAAAATAGAATTACCATGTGATCCAACGATTCCACTTCTGGGTATATACCCCAAAGAATTGAAAACAGTCCTGAAGATATATACTTGTATATTGTGTATCATAGCAGCTGAATGTGGAAGCAACCCAAGTGTTCATTGATGGGTTATAGGATATGCAAAATGTGGTATATACACACAGTGGAATAGTATTCAGTCTTAAAAAGGAAGGGAAATTACAAATGAACCTTGAGGATATGGCGCAAAGTGAAATAAGCCTGTCACAAAAGATACTGTATGGTTCCACTTACATAGTTAGAGTAGTTAAAAGCATAGAGACAGAAGTAGAATAGTGATTGCCAGGAAGTGGGAGAAGAGGAGAATGGGGGGTTATTGTTTAATAAGTGCAGAGTTTCCGTTTCATAAGATGAAAAGAGTTAGGGGATGGATGGTGGTGATGGTTACAAAACAATGTGAATACGCTATATTTAATACCAATGAATTATATATATTTTTTAACACTAACATGTTACATGTATTTTACCACAATTAAAAACAAAACTGGTTATACTTTATGGTAAGCAAGTATTATTAACTGGTCAATATATTAATAAAAATGTTTCCCTTTAATCTTAAGTTTTTACTGATGGTACAAATCATGGTCCTCAAACTTCAGCATGCATCGGAATCATCAGGAGGGCTTGTAAAAACACAGACTGCTAGGCCCCATCCCAGAGATTGTGAGAATTTGCATTTTTAACAAGTCCCCAGTTGATGTTGATGCTGCTAGTCTAGGAACGCTCTCTGAGAACTACTATTATAAATGTGTGTGTTGAAATTGAAGAGAAAAATCTGAAGACACAGGTGATTTCTTAACACTAACAATAGGAGAAAATCCCTTAAAAAATCTAGATATACAAAACAGTTGCAAAAATAGGTATGAGTTCCTGTATATCTTCCCCAACTTTCCCTTACGTGAATGAATGTCTTACACAACTACAGAATATTTAAAAGAACTGAGGAACTGACATGACACAATATAAAGAACTTGAGTTTCCCCACTTTCCCCACTAATGAATGCCCTTTTTCTGTTTAGGATCTCATCCAAGATCCCATAGTGCATTCAATTGTCATGTCTCCTTAGTCTCCTTAGTCTCCTCTAATCTCTTAGAATCTCTCATCTTTCAAGACTCTGTCACATTTGAAGAGTACTGATTTAATTAATCTTTGGAATGTCCCTGAATTTGGGTTTGTTTCATGTTTTCTCATGATCAGATTGAGGTTATTCATTACTAGAAAGGATAACACAGAGGTGACATGCCCGTCTCAGTGTATCAAGTCAAGAGGTGTGTTGAGGAATATTTCTGGTGATGTTAATCTTGATCACTTGCCTAAGATTGTTTCTGCCAAGATTCTCAATTATAAGCTTATTATTTCTTCCTTTAGGAATTACTAAATATTGGGGGAAATACTTTGAGACTATGCAAATATTCTTTTTCTGCTTTAGCTTTGCCCACTAATTTTAGCATCTATTGCTGGATCTTGCCTATGGTAATATTTACAGTGGCATTCTATTGGTCATTTTTAAATCTCTCCCTGCTCTTTTTTTTTACATTTATTAACTTGAATTTTTCTGTAAGGAAGAACTAAGACTTCTTCGCCAATTTACTTATCATTTATTTATATCAGCAATGGTTGCATGTATTTTAAATAATTCATTTTTGGTCAATCACCATTCTTTGGAAAGCGAATAGGTAGGCAAAAATGAAATTTAAAAACTGAAAAAGATATCATAAAATTGGTTTCCCATTTAAACAAGTTAAACGTTTAAAAATAAACACACATAACTGTTTTATTCTTATGTCATTTAAGTTACAATTATTTCAAAACTCATATTTTAAAAGGATAAGCTGAATCATTTGACATTAGCATATAGAATTGCTGGTACATTTATATTCTGGGCTTAGGGTTCAGTGCTTCTTTTGCAACAAGTAATAACACATTTACTATTCATGTCCAGACAACACACGATTTTTTTAAACTAAACTTGTGTTTTTAAAAGACATTTATGTAATAATTGGTATATCCTGAGCCAAATAAAACTTTAAGCCAAAGGATTCTAGTTCCAATAATGGTAGAAATGTTTGCATTAAATTAACCTCTTTGAGGTAAAATTATAAACCATAGAAAAAGATTTCTTTAGAAAAAGTTTCCTTACCTGAGGATGTTTATCAATTTTTAGAGAGAAAGGAAGGGAGAGAGAGACATCGATGTAAGAGAGAGACATTGATTGATGGCTTCCTGTCCATGCCCCGACTGGGAATCGAACCTGCAACCTAGGTATGTGTCCTGACCAGTAATTGAACCCACAACCTTTTGGTGTACAGGATGATGCTCCAACCAACTCAGCCACCCAGCCAGGGCCATAGAAAAAGATTTTAAAACAACTACTTAAAGGCAGGAGATTGACCCTACAGTAGGTAGAAACTAAGGGAAAGAATTGATTGACTTTGAAAGAGGATAACCATTCTGGGTAAGGTCCATGTTTATGTGCTTTTTCCCTAAGGGTACTACTCACCAGTCCACTTGGTACAGGGTGACTAAAATTCAATTAGAAAGCCACAGTCTATTGGCTTGAGATGTCAGAGGATAGAGTTCAAGGCTACCATACTGGCTGGAAATTGAGAAGAGAAATCATACAAAATAGAAAAAGCCATGGGGGAGGGAAGAAGCATCAAAACATGCATATAAATTCCCCTCAAATCCATGGCTAACGCCCTCCACGGATTCCAATGGAAAGTAACAGTTACAAGACTAAAAGATCTGAGCAGAGATTCTAGCTGCTGCCCATGAGGGTAGATACTACTTATAATCTGATTACTACTAAATTAGTGGGGCTAGTAAGCCGCTGAAACTTTCCAGTGAAAACTCGGAAAGACCCTGCAAAGAGTAAGTCTTAGGACTAAGGGTAAAATCAAAACACACTTGTCCTAATGGATGCAAAACCAGAGTCTATGAAGTCACAATTATCAGCCAGAAAGTTAATCAGTCGGAGATAAAAGAATCCATAGTCTCTGCTCTGTGTCATTTATAATGCCCATTACATAATAATTTTAAAAAAACTTCTTTACATGAGAAGACGCAGATAAATAGGACCCGCAGTCAAGAAAAAAAAGGAACAAACGAATATGACCATGAGAGGATCCAGTTGTAGGAATTAGCAAATAAAGGCTCTATAGAAGCTATAATAAATGTCAACAACTTAAATGAAAAATATGGTCACAATAGAAATTCTGATGAAAATTTTCACCAGAAAAATGAAAACCTAAAATGAACCAAACAGAAATTCTAGAATTAAAAAGTACAGTATCTGAAATTAAAATACTACTGAATGGGCTTAAAAGCAGATTAGAGATGGCAGAAGAAAAGGTCTATGAAATTAAAGACCGATCAATTAACATGATCTAAATTGAAGAACAGAGAGAGAAGAAAAAAAACAATAAATAGAATCTCAGTCATCTGCGGGACAATTTTCAATGATCTAAACATATGTTTAACTTGGAGACACCAAAAATATAAAAATAGTGACTAAGTATTTCTCTAATTTGGTGAAAACCATTGGCCTGCTGATCTAAGGTCAGCAAACTCCTGGGAGATTAAATACAAAGAAAACAACACTTAAGTCCAACACAGTAAAAATTGCTGGAAACCACAAAGACAAAATCTTGAAGCAGCCAAAAAAAAAAGTGATTCTGCAACAATATAAATAGTGGCAGACTTTTTACCACAACAAAGGAAGGCTAGAAGATAAGGGAACAACATTTTTTAAGTGCCAAAAGGAAAAAAAAAACCCTCAATCCAGGTTTCTTACTATTAGAAAAAAGAATTACAAATATGAAAAGGGAGAAATCTAGAACAGGCTGTGGTGTTGGATTAGAATTAGAGGTATTAATGTGAGCTCATGGTTTTTCAAAAATATAAATATAAGTATAAAATATAAGTTAATGTTTGTATCCTGGCTTCTCAATTCCATCTGCACTAAAAGGAACCATAGCTCCCTGGAGAAATGGCTGCTTCCAGGATTGAACAATGAAAATACAAGGTGGACCTGGAAATATTCAGCGAATGAGGAGACGTCAAGGGGGCACTCATTATCCCAATATGGAATGATCCGAATATTAAAATAAAAGATACTAATAGATTGTAATGTGTTACACATTTCTCAAATGATACAAGTTACCCAAACTAACACAATAAGAAACAAAATCTGAATAGCTGTACATCTATTAAAAAATTGAAATTGTTATTAAAAATCATTCCCCATAAATTTAAAAGTATTTAAATTCCACCACACACCAAAAAATAAAAATAAAACAACAACAACAACAACGAAAACCTGTGGCCCGGATGGTTTCACTGGTGAATTATGTTAAGTTTTAAGAATGAAGTAACACCAAGATCATACACATTTTTAGAAAATGGAGGAAGTGAAGACTTTTTAACTAATTTCAGGAGATCAGCATAACCCTGACACAAAAAATAGAAAGAAAACTACATATTCCTCAAGAACACAAACACAAAAATTCTTATTAAAGTCAATTAATGTTATTCACCCTATTAGTACCATAAAAGTGGAGAAAGCATTTGACAAAATTAAACACCCATTCATAATTTTTTAAAAAACCTTAGCAAGGTAGGAATAAAAAGAACTTCTACTCAAAAGAGAACCCAATCCCATTAAAGAAATTAAAACATTTCAACTAACATTATACTCAATGATGAAAGAGTTAATACTGTCTAAGACAGGAAACGTGGCAAAGATGTTTTCTTACCATATCTATTCAACATTCAAATAGAGCAAGAAAAAGAAACAAAAGGTATATAAATTGGAAGAGAAATAAAATTGTCTTTATTTACAAATGACAGGAGACAAGGTCAAAAATCATTTGTATCTATAATGAGCACCAAACAGAATGAAAAAAATTTACAATAGCACTGAAAAACTTTTGCTAAACTGATTCTAAAATTTAAATATAAATGCAAAGTATCTAAAATAGACAAAATATTAAAAATAAAAATATGGAAGACTCATACTACTTGATTTAAAGACATATTAAAGCTACAATAGTCAAGATAGTGTAACACAATCATCCCTGGGTATTCTTGGGGGATTTGTGTTAAGACAACTCCTCCTCATCCCCCTCCAGGAGGATACCAAAATTCTTGAATGCTCAAGTTCCTTATATAAAATGGCATGGTATTTGCATATAACCTGTGCATATCCTCCCACATGTTTTAAATCATCTCTAAATTAGTTATAATAACCAATACAATGTAAATGCTATGTAAATAACTGTTATATTGTTTAGTGAATAATGACAAGGAAAAAAGTCTGCACATGGTCAGTACAGATGCAACCATTGCAGGCCTCACTACATAGTATCCATTGGCAACAACGTAACTTTTTCCCCCCCAAATGTCTTTGGTCTGCGGTTGATTAATAGGCGAATGCAGAACCTGGGAATATGGAGGGCTGACTGTATTTGGTGAAAGGACAGACATCTCTAAAAACAGATCCTGAGTCATCCTCTGTGTCATTTTAGGGACTTAAAGTAGGAGTCAGTCAGAGCCTCCGCTGCCATCACCCTTTGCTCTGATTGAAGAGCAGCCTCTTTCTTCTCCAGGAGGTTCAGGAATAGATCTATAAGGCCAACTACACAGCTACTTGTACAGCCAACTGATTTTTGACAAAGGCATCGTGTAATTCAATGGGGATAGGAAAGTCTTTTCAACAATGACAAGAAAAAAACTATATAAAAAAGCATGGGGATATTTCTATCTTTTTTATTACAAGGAAAATAAAGTGCAAAAATAAAAAAAGCACTGGGAAAATAATGAATCCCATATTTATATCACAAAACATCAGAATTAATTTGAGATGGACCATAGACTCAAAGGTAAAAGCTAAAACTTATAAAGCTTCTAGAAGAATATATTTGCAATCACAGGATAAGAATTGATAGATGGACTTCATTCAAAAATTAGAAATTTATCAAAACACACCATGAATAGGCAAGACACAGACTGTGAGAAAATATTCAGAACACACATATCTGACAAAGGACTGGTCTCTAGAGCTCAATACAGTTTAGTTCTACAACTCATAAGAAGAGAGACAAAGTAATTTGTCCAAATGGCAAAAAACTTAGATACATCGCAAAATATCTGAATAGCCAATAAGCACCTGAAAATGTATTCGACACATGCTTACCAAAACAGCTTTATATAAGAACATCCATTGCAACTTCATTTATAGAAATGGAAACAGCTCAGGTGTCCATCAAAAGAAGAAACGGAAATAAACTGTAGTATACTGGGTTGGCCAGAAAGTTTCTTTGGTTTTTTCCGTACAATGGCTCTAGTACTGCTTAGCTGTGTTTAACTTCATTAGAAACAATTTTGTTAGATTGCATTGTGACAGCTGTCATATCAGTGTGCATTTTAAAAAAACTGATTAAAATTGGTGAATTTTTGTGCAGCCATTTTAATATTGAAGATGGAAGAAGATACACAATATTATTGGCATATTATGCTTTATTATTTCAAGAAAGGTAAAAATGCAACTGAAACGCAAAAAAAGATTTGTGCAGTTTGGAGAAGGTGCTGTGACAGACTGAACGTATCCAAAGTGGTTTGCAAAGTTTCTTGGTACTACTGACATTTTGGCCAAATAATTCTTTGCTGTGGGCTGTCTTATGCACTGGGAGATGTTAAGCAGCGCCCTGGTCTCTATCCACTAGAAGCCAATAGCGGGAGATAGCCGACATACTCAGAATATCCAAATCAATAAAGTTATTGGTGAAAATGAAAAATGTGTCTCTTATTTTACAGAAAAAACTAAATGGACTTTTTGGCCAACCCAATATTTATTCAATGGAATATACTATATAATAAGAGAATAAACTACTGATATCCACAGCAGCATAGATGAATCATATATATACTTAGTATGTCAGAGCCCCCAAATATATATAATTCTATTACATGAAATTCTACATAAGGCAAAACTAATCTATGGCAGTGAGCTGGTCGTATTTGATTCATTAGGGGTATGGAAGCTGTCTGGGAAGGGGACCAAGGAAACTTTCTTGGGTAATGAAAGTGTTCTGTACCTTGATTAGAGTAGTGGTTACACGGTGGACAGACTGGTCAAAATTCATTGACTTATGCAATTAATATTTACATAATTTACTGTATGAAGACTTTACTTCAATAAAAATATAAAGGTTTGCAGTTAGCATATTAGGGGGAAAATATCAGAGGTTTCTCCAGTCAATTAAAAATATTATGCTATTTTTCTGAGGGAAAAAAGTCACAGCAGGTAGAAAACTATTTGTTTTCCTCCAAAATTTCTTTTTGTCCTCATAAATGAGTAAAACACACTTAGGGGAACATTATCGATAGATTCAGGAAACCTATTCTAGGCTTATAGAAGTTTCCAGAATAAAGGTATATATAGGCCTTTATTTTCTAGACATTCCATCCGTAAAATGGGTATAGGATCTTGTTTATCTCCCAAGGAAGTTACATAGATTAGTAAACTAAAACATCACAATTCTTAGATACTTTGGAATAAGAAGGCTAAAAAATTCAGTATTTTACATTCAATATTTCACTGTTATAAGACTCCTCCTAGGCTATACTTAAACTAATGAGTACAATAGCCACAAGCAAGATAGGTTCTGTCCCCTTGCAACATTTGAAATGGTAGCTTTGCTGCTGAACCAGAGGCAGAGTTTTGCGTTGGAGTACTTTAATATGTTTTTATATTGCATATAAAGCACATAAGCGTAAACCAGTAAGATGCCTCGCTGAAAACTACCTTTGTGAAAGCAGGCCGTAATTCTGAACAAGTTTTCAATTTTCACAGTGCTGCTAGGGTAAAACATTTTAAAGAGTTTAATTTTTTACAATGGATTCAATGACATAGGATTATCTAACAAAGTAATGGCTAATCAATAGAAGGTTTAGTTGTCAGGTGAAACATATAACACACTAAAAGGGATTGATTGCCAGACTTCTCCTTATTTACTAGAAGGTATATATTTAAAATGACACAAACTTGTTACCAGACTGCATTCTTTTAACCTTGCAAAAAACTGCTTAAGAAATCTGTTCAGCAGCCCTATAGCAAAACAAGATATAGTATAATGAAAATGGCTAGTGATTGCAGGGTAGGGAGGGGGCAGACAGGGACCTTCAGATATATGGTAACATTAAATCAAGTCCCCAGCAAGAATATGGGACAGAAAAAGCAAACTACAAAGCGACATCTAGGAAAGCTGGAACTGGGCTTTAAAAATGTCACACAGATCTACCGAATCTCACTCAATAGATGCAAAGCTATATCTGATTTCATTCCATGTTGCTCTTAGGGCAGATTTTTTAAGGACTCATACAACTGGGCACAATAGGCTACCCGCCCCACCCCATTTTCTTCTTCTTTCTTTAATGGTACATCCAGATTTAGCAGTGAACACAAAATGAATTGGGCCCATATGGACTTCAACCAGCATATAAGCTGTTTCCTTTATAATTTATTCACAATATCTCAAGTCTCAATATGAAAATATACTTTTTATGGTCATTGCAACCCAGGAGTTCAATAGTATTTTTTCTACTAAGTTAGTGATTACACAATTTATCAAAGCATGATTACACTGAAATAAAAATAAAACAAAACACCAACCCCCTATATAGTCTTCCTTCCTCAAAGTAATTTTAAGAAAGCTGGTTATTAAATTGCTGCTTTTTGAAGAAGGGTTTTTGTAGCTAGACACAAATTGCCAAAGCATGTTTAAAAAAAAAAGTTATTAGACTCTGAAGAATTCAGCCGAAGTGGGAAGTTAAATAAACAAATCACTTCATCAGACTTGGAAAGATCACTTTTGTCTTACTTAAGAGACCTACATTAATTACCTTTAAGGTCTTTTACATGAACTGTTTAAAATAAATACAATTTATTTATTTATTTCAAATGAGGTGCTTCTTCCAAAGTATTAAATAATGTCTACAAATTCAAAACCATTTTTATAAATAGGTAATTAAAACAGATGACTAAAATTAAGTCAAGCTGCAAAACATTACCCAGGATGCACTGTGGGTTTTTTGTTTTGTTTTGTTTTGTTTTAATAAACATCTCAGGCTATTTTTCTCCACCCAAAGCCCAAAGCACTTCAGGAAAAAAAAAAAAAAAAGGAAAAAAGGTAGGAAGCTTCATAGGGGCAAGAGCACACATATATAATGAAATAATGCCAAACCCCCAAACTAAAGTATTTACAAGATAGTCCCTTAAGTATAGTTTGTCACATTGCAATTACACCTTGCCTACTGCCAAGTCAAAGTGCTTACTATTGCCACTAGGGGGAGAAATGTCTTAACAAAAAGCAACAGCAGATAGAGAATGGGTTTTCTTGAGCAATTATCAGAACAAAGCTCCCTTGGCTATGTGTACCTTCTAATTACTCAATACAATTAAAATGACTAACCTAAAACAAATAGAAAAAAACCCTGCCTGCCTGATATCAGAGACTTCATTAAACCTTTCCCCCCATCAATCAAATCAGAAAGAAGGGAATGCAATCATATACAAACACTGCAGAGCTATTAAAGGAAGTAAATCAGCGAGTTTGTTTTTAAAGAAAGAAACGAAGTGGCTCTCTTGAAAAAAGAAATGTCATGGTATTTACCCATCTGGATGCTGCTTGAAAACAAATTGTCCTCCAAAGAGCAGAAATACAGTATGCTTTCTCTCAGTTCACTGGCTTATGAATGACTTTTTGTTGTTGTTGTTGTTTTGTTAATACACACTATAATGTCATTTTCTGTGTCAGTGATGTGCTTTTTCCTCCCAGTCATCCAACTGTATAAAGGATCTATGCCAATCACTTCCATGCTTACCCTGGGATGTTTTCACTTTAAGTTCTTCACTGTGGTGTTTTTTGTTTTGTTTTGTTTTGTTTTTTGGTGGATTTCCTCCAAGGTAATGTTTAGAAAAACACAGGAATTTGGTGAGGATGGGTATGGTGGGCAAGGAAAACAGCTACTTACTCCTTTTAAAGACTTACGTACTTCCTTTTATAAGGCCCAGTCATTAACAGAACATGACAACAGAGTCATTTTTCTTTCAGCTGACAATTGTGACATTTTTCCAACAGCGTGCAAGGTGTTGAAAACCTGGCAGCTGTTACCTCCTGGGATGAAGATACTTTTTTATCCTCCCTTGACAGTTTAACTCAGTGGGCCAGCACCTTTAAAGACTGCAAAGTATCCTTGAAGAGGATGGAAGCTTGAATTACTGCTCCCTCCCTAATCAATGTAAACCCTCACTGCAGGTGAAGTCTCCATCTATAGAGGTGCATGAGGGAGGAAAATGTAATGCCCTGAGCCAGATGGTTTTTATCTTGTTTTTAAAGAATAAAGGAACAAGCTAACAAGGGAGACAGCTACTTTGTTAGCTTCTTGGCCTCTCTCATGGCTTTGCATCCCCAGGGTTCCAGCTACACAAGAGAAAGAATACAGAAAAACGTAAACACTTAAAGAAATATAACTAGAGGGCTGGCATCATGCTGCTTTCAAAGCGTTGAGAGAGCTCTACTCAATGCTTTATTTATCACTGCCCACGTTCTCAGGATGGTAAGTGGACACATACACAAAGGGAATGGGGGATGGGGGAAGGATTAGACAGAGGTCACAATTTACTCAATTACAGAGAAAGGCAGGGCTGACAGATCCTATTAGCGCCAATATGAAGCAAAGGAGTTGCATGTTGTAAGGCTACATTTTCAGAAAGTAATGAGTACTTTCATGTATCCTCCCAGGCCTTTGCCCTTGTTTGCAGATATGAATAAAAGCTATAAAAACAGTTGCTATGGTTTCCTTGGCTTCCCATTTTAGGAATAAAAGTAGAAAGAAAATTGTAGCTACTTTGTACATCCTTTAAATATAAGTTCATACTTTACTTAATGCCAAGAGGTAAGATTATTCTGAAAGGTTAATCTGTAAGATTATTAGAAAATTAAAAGGATACATTGCTCCCCCCCACCCCAGCTCTCCTGCCTTCTGATGTTGGAAATGGAATGGAAAAGCAGGTATACAAAATGACTGGGTGATACAAGAAGTAGTGTCTCCTCACTTTCTCCTTCAATATTTTCTTTTTCTGCTAGTGTCTTTTTTCAGGTTTTGGAATTATGGTTATGGTGGCCTCACAATACAAGTCAGGAAGTGTTCTTTTCTTCTCTATTTTCTGAAAGAATTTGTGTAAGATTGGTGTTATTTGCTCCTTATGTATTTGATAGAATTCACCAGTGAAGCCATATGGGTCTTTTGATAGTTAATTCAATTTCTTTCAATAGACATGGGGCTATTCAAAGTTTGTTTCACCTTGCATTGTACATTTTTCAAGGAATTTATCCATTTCTTTTAAGTTGCCAAATTTTTGGTTTAAAGTTGCTTAAAATATTCCACTATCCTTTTAATGTCTGTAAAAATTGTAATGATACCCTCCAATAATTAAATAACTCTCCAAGTTAACATACAGTGGTCATATTGTATCAACAACGGTAAAACCTCACTTTAGAATAAAATATATAAACTATAAAATTAGTTTAAAATATTACTAAACTTGTTAGAATGTAACTGAGCATTTTAAAATCAATGGCCAAAGAGTTCCTGAAATCCCATTAGAAATATGTACAAGAGAACTTCAAGTTAAGTATTGGCCTACATGTGCCAAATCCTATTTACATCAATACTAGGTTTTTAAAAAGGCAGCCTTGGCTTCTTTTTACCTACATAACTTTACTAAAGTGGGGGGCAGGGAAACAAGACAACACAAGAAAATGGCACTTCATTATTGTCATATGCAATAGAGAAAAGAGGGAGTTTAAACAGCTTATATATTATGTCGTACATTTAAAAAATCAGCGGTGGGGTAATCAAGTTCAGGGCAGTCCTGGACAGCTGCCCTGTGACCCGCTTCTATTGACCCCTGTTATTCATCACTCTTCCCAAAGACTGAGAGGGCAAGCTCCTAGGGAGTGACCACCACAATAGACAGACACAAGCCAACAGTAATCTGGTTCGAGCAAAAAAACAGATGGCACTGCAATAAATTTACAAATCTGCATTCATGGGGCTGTTAAAACACCCAGAAGCTAAAAGACTCGGAGAGCCCCAGGAGGATCTCCTACTTCCCTGTTTCTAAAGGCCATTTCTCTTTCCAAGAACATTGAGTTCATGCTCTTCACAAAGAGAATGGAGATAAAACCCTTTACAAAGAAAGGGGGTGGGGAGAGCCTCATGACCTAATTAATCTCCAGAGCTTGGATCTCAACACTGACAGAATCAGAAAAGTCATTTTGGAGCACCAGGAGGGAAAAAAAAGACAAAAATGGTTAAATTAAAGTGGAGGAGGTGAAGTGAACCTGCTAAAAAGCGATGATAAAAAGAAAACATTAAATTTCTTTCGAATACTGCACACAACAGATCTTGCAAGTAGAAAATGATTTAATAATGTATGCATTTATTTTTAAAATGAATCAAATTAGTCCCATGTGTGACCTGCTGGTCCATCTGTATGTGCTGGACTTAATAGGCACGATTCTCTCTCTTGCTTCAGTTTGAAGTATGAGAGAGATAAATTTAGTTTAATTTTCAACAGATCAGCCTATCCATTTTCCAAATGGACCATCTGGATAAGCCTATTAAAATTAATTTATAACTTTGTAG
>PVJD01002785.1:46483-187833 GCA_004026545.1 Mormoops blainvillei
CCCCCCCCCCCCCCCCCCCGATAAACACTGTATACAACAAACGAGTCAGAAGGCAGAAGTAGAAGCACGTTGGCAACACTGAGATCTGGGTTTCAAATCACTGATTAGCTAAATAAACCATCTAATCTCTCTAAGCCTCCATTTTCTTCATCTATGAATTACAAATCATATCTAGCAACTCTACCGGATTATTGTGAGAATTAAATGAAAAAAGTATAAGGTTCATGATGGGTACTCAACAAATATCAGATCCCCTTTTTTCTAGAATAATGTCATCAATACAAGTAAATTAAAATTATTCTTTACTGCTGGTGCTCAGCTTATCCAATTTTATATTAAAAATGAATAGATGGTATAACTGAAAAAAAATACAAAAAATAAAATGCCACTTGTCCAAAAAAAAAAAAAAATGAATAGCTGCTATACCTATTCTCTGACAACACTGTAAGAATTTGTTTTTGTTGCCGGTGGGAGATGGGAGATGTTACAGGTTGCTGCTACAGGTAGTAAGAGCAAATTTTTTTGACCAAATATTTTTTGAGCATTTTAATTTTTTAAAAGAAAGCACTATGGAACTGAACTTTTAATTAAAATGTGTTGTTTTTGGAGAGTGTGGAGACAGTGGTGAGTAAAAAAAACTCTGTTAAGTTGTCATTAATAATGGCCTTTACTTCTGGGAAAGGCACACAAATATTACTCAGACTAGGAGGAGCTAACTCACTATTGGCAGATCCCTTCTGATTATTATTATTTTTAATGTATGGAGAATCTTAAAATAAAAATAAGGTTTAAAGTCAACTACTCTACTATCTGCACTTAAGAAGCATTTCAAGTTATTTTTCCTAAACAAGAAAATTTTTCTTTGATTTAGTTTTCACTGCTCATAGCAACAGACTGTCCTTTGCTTGTATACCTAGGATATTTCTGAAGACTGAGAAAACAATGTTACCTGACTGAAACTGATGGCTATAGCCATACCAACTTCAGAGTACTCATTTTTTTTAAAGATTTTATTTATTTTTAGAGAGAGGGGAAGGGAGGAAGAAAGACGGGGAGAAAGAACAATGTGTGAGAGAAACATTGATCAGTTGTCTCTCACATACCCCTAACTGGGAACCTAGTCTGCAACTCAGGCAGGTACCCTGATGGGGAATCGAACCAGCGACCTTTCAGTTTGCGGCACATGCCTGACCCACTGAGCCACACCAATCAGGGTCAGAGAAAGTATTATGAATTTAATCTCCAATCCTTAACAAATGGCAAATTAAGGGTTTCCTGTCTTTTGTTTTGTTGTTGGTAGCCTTTTAAGTAAGACTGAATTTCATACCTGTCTAAGTGAATTCTTCTCTGGTATTATCTTCCTAGGGGGTTCGCCATTATTACAGTCTTCTCTCTCTGAGGAATTCTGTGAAAGAAAGTAAGCTTTAATTCACTTCTCATTATCTTCAATCTTATTCTGTGGGAGTAAACTGAATTACATTTCTAATTCAGTAAGCTGGAATACCATGTATATTTATGCATTTATTCTTTTGAAGATTTATATACATACAGACATACACTTATGTAAAGGAAAACATATGCCCATGTATATAAATAAACGTATGTAGGGATCTAGGTGGCCAGTATTTTATCCATATTTAAGTGCTGCCCAGCAGATCATATTCATTTGACACCTGGTTTATTGCTTTTTGAAAATGCAGGTTCTGACACTGGACACAAGAAAGCTCCAGTCTATAATCAGCTGATAAAAACTTAAATCATCATTTTAAAATCTTCACCCAAGGATATGTTTATTGCTTTTAGAGAGAGAGGAAGCGGAAGAGAGAGAGAAACATCAATTGATTGATTCTTGCATGCATCTCACCTGGGGAATCTAACCCACAAGCTAGCATGTGCCCTGACCAGAAATCCAATCTTCAACCCTTGGGTTAGGGGAGGACACTCCAACCAACTGAGCCACGCCCATCAGGGCTGCTTTTTTTTTTTTTAAATCCTCACCAGAGGACATACTTACTGATTTTAGAGAGAAGGGACAGGAGGCAGAGAGACCTGAAGACTGATTCAGTGAGAGATGGACATTGATTGGTTGCCCTTCATATGTGCCCTAACCAAGGGACCAAACCAGCAACCTAGGCATGTGCCCTGACTGGAACTGAACTGTGACCTTGCAGGAGTGTCCAACCCGCAGCCTGTGGGCCGCATACAACCCAGAATGGCTAAGAATGCAGCCCAACACAAAATTGTAAATTCTTGAGACTTTTTTTGTTTTTGCTCATCAGTTTTCCTTAGTGTTTGTGTATTTAATGTGTGGCCCAAGATGACTCTTCTTCCAGTGAGGCCCAGAGATGCCAAAAGGTTGGATGGGATGACACTCTAACCGAGTCCATCGGCCAAAGCTAAAAATAGTTTTAAACTATACAGTAAATGTTTGGTTGGTACAAGTTCTCAAAGTCTAATTCCTAAAAGGTAGTTCTTTCTCTTCCTCCTCTTCTCAGATTTCATTTTCTTTTCTTTATTAAAAATTGCATAATACTTAGTTCAAATCAATATTTAAATAGTAGTTTAAGATTAGAGCCCATTCTTGCCACTATCACCTCAAACAGCAGCTAGAAAATCCTAAAACGTCAATGGATTTTTAAATACTTAAGGAGGGGGGGAGTCCATTTGAAAGCAAGTTTAGTGTTCTAAATATCAACAGAGTAAAAAGTCAACCCACGGAATGAGAGGAAATATTTTCAAATCATATATCTGATAAAGGATTCATAAATATACAGACTACATAGAGAAATTGTAAAACTCAACAACAAACAACCAACCCAATTAAAAAATGAGCAAAGGACTTGAACAGACATTTCCTTAAAGAAGCAATACAAATGGCCAAAAAGCACATGAAAAGATGTTCAACATCTCTGATCATTTTGGAAATACAAATCAAAACTACAAGGAAATATCACCTCAGATTCATTAAGAAGGTTACTATCAAACAAATAAAAACAGAATGGTGAGGTTGTTAAAAAACTGGAACTCTTGTGCACTTTTGGTAGGAATATGAAATGGACTTTTTTTTTGGTAATGTGCTGCTGTGAGACACGGTATGGTGGTTCCTCCAAAAATTAAAATTAGAATCACCATATGACCCAACAATTCTACTTCTGGGTATATACCCCAAAAAACTGAAAGCAGAGTCTCAAAGAGACATTTGTACATCTGTGTTCATATCAGCATGACTCACAATAGCTAAAACATGGAAGCAAGCCAAATATCCATTGAAGAATGAAGGGATAAGCAAAATGTGGTATATACATACAATGGAATAGTATTCAGCCTTAAAAAGGAAGGCGATTCTGACACATACTATAGCATGGAAGAACCTTGAAGACATTATGCTAAGTGAAATAAGCCAATCACAAAAAGATAAATACTGGGTGATTAGACTTATGTGAGATACTTAGAACAGTCAAAATCAGGGACTGGGAGAAGGGGTGAGTGGGGAGTTACTTAATGGGTAGAGAATTTCAATTTTACAAGAAAAAGAGTAATGGAGATGAATTGGGGGTGGGTGAATGAATGTATTTAACATCACTGAACTGGATACTTAAAAATAGTTAGATGGTAAATTTTATGTTATGTGTATTTTAACACTAAAAAATAATTTTAAAAATCTTGTAATCAACACATGTAAATCACTATCTGCAAGGCAAAACACAGGAAACCCAAACAAATACATATTATTTGGGTTCTATTTTCCACAGTTACTTTTGTAATGTTAATATTTTAAAATTTACAGTTGATATATACTCATATTACATATATTGTCACATTCTAAGTGGGGAGTTACTTTAATTTTAGATGAAGAAATTCTCTTCTACATATGAGTTCATCTGAAAATTTTTATACAAGTATGAAATCATTAGTACAGAACCTGCGGCCAAGGTAGAGGCATAGGTAGATACACTGTGCCTCCTTGCACAACCAAAAGGAGGACAACAACAAATTTAAAAACAAAAAACAACCAGAACTGCCAGAAAATCGAACTGTATGGAAGTCCAACAACCAAGGAGTTAAAGAAGAAACATTCATTCAGACTGGTAGGAGGAGCAGAGATGGAGATGGGAAGCAGGGGCAGAGGGGACCCAGCAAGGTGGCGGCTGGGGGCCCCGGTGGGCAAGGCAGCAGCTTGTAGTCCCATCTTTGCATGCAGATAAACTGGGAGGCACAACAGAGGAGAGAGACAGACAGCACAACCTAGAGTTCCAGCACAGGAAAAGAAAGCCTCAAAGACTCTGGCTGTAAAAACCTGTAGGGGTGGTGGCAGCAGGAGAAACTCACAGACTCACAGAAGAGTTCATTGGAGGAGCCCTCAGGGTCCTAGAATGTACACAAACCCACCCACCTACGAACCAGCATCAAAAAGGCCCAATTTGCTTGTGGGTAGTGGGCGAAGTGACTGAAAGCCACTGAGAGCCAAATAAACAGCACTGCTCCCTCTTGGACCCCTCCCCCACAGACAGCACTACCAAGTAGCACATGGGTTGCACTGCGCTGGCAAATAGCTAAGGCTCCACCCCTCACAATGTACCAGGCACACCAGAGACAAAAAAATGAGGCCCAAATTAAAGAACAGATCAAAGCTCCAAAAACAGAACTAAGCAATGAAAAGACAGCCAATCTAACAGAAGCAGAGTTCAAAACACTGGTAATCTGGATGCTCACAGGAATGGTTGAGTACGGTCCCAAAATAGAGGAAAAAGTGAAGACTATGCAAAGTGAAATAAAGAAAAATACACAGAGAACCAACAACGAAGGGAAGAAAACCAGGACTCAACGCAATGATCTAGAGTAGAAGGAAAAAATAACATTCGACCAGAAAAGAATAAAGAAACAAGAATTCAAAAAAATGAGGAGAGGCTTAGGAACCTCTGGGAAAACTTTAAACACTCTAACATCCGAATTATAGGGGTGCGAGAAGGAGAAGAGGAAGACCAAGACATTGAAAGCTTATTTGAAAAAATAACAAAGGAAAACTTCCCCAATCTGGCAAAGGAAATAGACTTCTGGGTAGTCCAGGAAACTCAGAGTCCCAAAGAAGTTGGACCCAAGGAAGCACACACCAAAAGCACATCATAATTACCCAAGATTAAAGATAAGGAGGGAATCTTAACAGCAGCAAGAGAAAAGGAGACAGTTACCTACAAAGGAGTTCCCATCAGACTATCAGCTGATTTCTCAAAAGAAACCTTAATCGCAAGAAGGGACTGGAAAGAAGTATTCCAAGTGATGAAAATCAAGGACCTACATCCAAGATTACTCTATCCAGCAAAGCTATCATTTAGATTGGAAGGGCAGATAAAGTGCTTCCCAGATAAGGTCAAGTTAAAGGAGTTCACCATCACCAAGCCCTTACTATATAAAATGTTAAAGGGACTACTTTGGTTTGTACTAAATAGTATATTTTAAAAGATATTAAAGCATAAATAACATATATGCAATGTCATTTAAAGCCTTTTGCTCCTCTGTGGCTAACATCTGTACATGCTTCGTGCATTACCTTTAGTTAGCTTGACAGGCCAGTGCTGTTCCTTCGTAAACTGTTGGAACTAAGGTGTTCCTTTTGGACAGAAATCTCTTATGAAGTTTAACTTGGTATTTTACATTGATGATGATCTCTAAGGTAAAGGTCCCTAAAATTAAGATGAAGAAGAAAAAACATGCTATGGTACAAGCAAGGGACAGAGGCTCAATAACTTAAAGAGTTCCAACTGCTTTTCTCTCCATTTTGAAAAAAAAGGAAAGTAGACTATCTACAAAAAAACTGAGGAAGAGATATAGTTAATGACTATAAGGCATTCCAATCAGGAAACTAGCAATATATGCTATAAGAGAATCAAAGGAGGGCAAAGGCCAATTTGTATGAAGGCATATCTACCTAGTCTTACTACACACCGAAGGCAAGGCCCTCTGCCAGCAAAAAAGATGACAGCTCGCTTTACTGTGACGCTCACTATGATGGGGATCCGGAACCAAGCACACGCTGTGTTTGAGGTGTGCCTGTACTCAATTTATGGAGACGGTGTGGAACTGAATATGCAATATCTGCAAGGGATGCCTGTATTTAATTTTTTTGCTTTTTTAAGTATAGATCATTGTTTTAAATACTAAAATTAAATGTCTCATATAATAAAAACTTAAGCCAGTATTCAATTATAACTGTATTCAACTAAGCCAGTATTCAATTATAGCTGCATTCAATTAAGCCAGTATTCAATTATAAACTTATAATTTGCAAGTAACTACTCCCCAAACAATGAAGTTCCACCTTTCTTTAAATAAAATACCTTTTTGGATAACCAAAACCTGTTAAATTCAATGTAAGGTCCTATATTTCAAAATTAATTATGTTTTGTTAAAATGTCATTATAATAAACTTGAAAGCCTAATTACTTTTTGGTGGAAGTTTGTTATGCTAAAGATATTGTAAATCACATTTTTTACTCTACAGGTGCTTGGGATAAAACAAAATTGATGGCTAACTCTCTACACTAAATTACACAGTGAAAAACAGTGATCTGAACCCTAACAGGATGAATAGTAGTTAACTCATATCCACAATTTTATTCTTCCTGACCATCTATTTTATCTGATTTAGATGGGGAACTACTGAGTGGGTATTATGAGAACATCTAAGGTATGAAAAGGTGAAGGGAACTGAAAGGATAATTACTGACTGAGAGCAGAACACAGAGCTGTACAGGAGCTCCTTCTCCACCAGGGCAAAGGAATACAGATCTATGTGTTGTTAAAAAGAGTAATTCTTAAACAGGAAAAAGAGAAAAACAAACATTGTTATAGCTAGCTCTTTTTGGATAAATTAACCCAACATTTTTAACCATGGACCATCCACCATGAGAAAAGCAAATCAATATTAAAAATTCAACTCTGTGCTGTTATACAAAATAGAGGTAGTGACATTAAACAGTCATGACATAAGGAACTAGGAGTAAGGTACCCTCCCAATAGTGAAGAGAAGAGCAAGAAGGCCAGTGAATAAGAGATGAACAGCTCTACAGTCTTCAGGGTGGTGGTATACATGAAATGGCCATGTATACCAGAGTGGTCACCTCTTGTTCTTAAAGCCTGTCACTCTCCAACATTGCCCAGGAGAGCTCAGCAGCACGGTTATTCCTTGTATATTTAGCTATGATGCATCCTAACAAGCAATGTTTACAACTGCCCTGGGTCACCAAGCTAAATTATGTCCAGAAAGTTCTATTTAAAAGTAACTAATTAATGCAAGGAAGACTCATCACATAAATTAGCAGGAGAAAGACAAATAACAGTATACTTCACATAATGCCAAAATATTTCTCCGTAAGACACTTAATTACAAAAGGAAAAAAAGTAACCTCGCATTAGAAAGATCTGGTAGACACCATCTTAACATTATGTACTTCTTGATATGATACACTGAGAAGAAAAAATTATTACTTATGAGATGGCCTTGCCAAAAACACATAACCTCAATCTGATTATGAGAATACATCAGATTAACCAAATTGTGGGACATTCTACAAAGTCTACGTAACAAAAATGTCGATGTCATGAAATACAAAGGAATACTAAGGGACTGTTTCAAGTTAAAGGAAGCTAAAGAGACACGACAACTGAATTCAACTTGTGATCTGAAACTATTTAGAGGAGCTGAAACAAAACTGATGGTAAACTCCTGTATACTGAAGTATACAGTGAAAAGAGTGACCTGACCTAACAGGAAGTGGAGTAACTATCTAGCCCTTATCCACAATTTTCTTCCCCCTGACCCTCTATTTTATTTTATTTTGATGGGTAACTATTGAGCAGGTATTACGATACAATGGTACTATAATGGACATCACTGGACTAGAAAATTTTAAATAAGGTCTTTAGATGAGCTAGTAACATTGTATCAATGTTAATTTCCTGATTATTTCCCTACTTTTAAAATTTACATACAGAAAAATTCACTCTTTATTTTCAGTGTATAGTTCTATGAGTTTTGACAAAAGCGTACAATGTAACTTTTGCCACAATTAATATGTAAAGCGGTTCTATTGCTCCTCAAATTCTCTTGCACTGCCCCTTTCTATCAATCCTTTCCCCCAATAATCACTTATTTATTTTTGTCTCAATAATTTTTTTACAAAATGTCATAAAATGGAACCATATGGTATGTAATTTTTTGAAGCTGTCTTTTTTCACTTAGTATAACATAGTTGAGATTCATGTGTTATATATATCAGTAGTTCTTTTCAATGCCAACTAGTATCATTTTATGAATGCACCACAGTTTGTTTATACATTCAATTTCCTAATTTTGATCATTTGTACTGTGATTTAAAACATTCTTGTTTCTAGGAAACATACAATGAAATACTTAGAGGTAAAGGGATGTTATATCTGTAACTTTTAAGTGGTTCAGAAAAATAATAAGTGGATGTGAGTATGTACATGTATATGTATAAATAAGAGATAAAGCCAATATGGTAATATGTTAGCATATGGAGAATCTGTGTGAAAAGTATAAGGGGATTACTACTTTTTTAACTTTTCTGTAAAACGAATTATTTCAAAATAAAAATTAACAAAATAGATGAAACCTAGAAGAAAATATGTTAAGGAATAGAAAAATAGCCCTGGCTGAAGTGGCTCAGTGGCTTGAGCACTGGCCTGCAAATCAAAAGGTCGCTAGTTTGATTCCCAGTCAGGGCACATGCCTGGGTTGCCGGCCAGGGCATCTAAGAGGCAAGTGACAGATGTATCTCTTGCATGTTTCTCTCCCTCTCTTTCTCACTTCCTTCCCCTCTCTCTAAAAGTAAATAAAATCTTTTAAAAAAAGAAATAGAAAAATAGAGGTCAGATAAATGAAAAATAAATTTTGAGAGAAAAGCTCCATCAAATATCAGTAAAGTTATACCCTACCACTTAACCCTGAGCCAACGAGAAAAACTCGATGTCTCACAACTCATTCACAACACTCAGAGGGAAAGTTTCATTCCACTAAGTTACTTGCAGAAAGTCCTGGAGGAACAATATTGTATAAATAGTAGCATTTACATTAAAATATTTCTGAAAAAAAATACTATAGAACTTGTTATCTTTAATATTAACTTAAATATTTATCTCTTAGTCCAGCACTTACTAGCTTAGAATTAAAAGGGGCAGAATAAAAGCCTCACTGACAACTTCGAGTTTAACTTCAAACTGAAAGTATTTGGGTTGTAACTCCTGCAGACACTGTAATAGAGGTTGGGGTAGGAAAAACTCAATAAAATGAAATATTGCTAAAGCTCACACATTAGATCTCAGGGTGTATTTTGGATAAAATGTTTCTAGAAGTAACCTGGGGGTGAATAAAAAGGAATCACATTAAAAAAGCATTTAGATGATAAACTTAAACTGTCTCAAAATCAACATACCCAAATTTAAAACACTCTTTTATCATTCTCACCCATTCTAGGCCAGCTCTTACCCTTCAAACTTCGCTTTCCATCCCACAATTAAATCCTTAGTCAACTTCTAATCCTCTTCCCCCCTTTTTTTCCTTGAATGTATCTAGCCAATTCAAGTTCGGTTTTTCCTGTGAATCATCTGTTTTAATAGTTTTGCATTTCTACTGCTCCTACTAGCTCCTACGCTAGTCTAGACTACCAATACCTCCTACCAAGTGCTATTATGCTGAGATAGCCTTCTGATATCCTTGCCTACATCTGTATCTGATCCATTCTATACAATACTGTCAGAATCACTGTTCTGAAAAGACGTTACTCCGCTGCTCAATAACCCCTTACAGCTCTGTCACTTACAAGGTAAGTCCAAACTTCTTAGGAGAGCATCCACAATCCGGCCAATTTACATTCCCATCGAAGTCTTTTGAACCATCTACATAACATTATTTATCCTTCTCCAAAATAAAACATCTCTATGCTTTTGCTAATTCTATTCCCTTTCCTAATCCCTTGATCTACTAACATCGTGATTGGACTCTGAGAAGCCCACGCTTATCTCCCGCCCCTCCATTCTACCTCGCCCCAGTCGAAATTAATTACCCTGAATTAGCATTTTATTTCTATTTTGGCACTTGTTCTTTATATTCTTTCTACACTGTAAATTCCTTCAGGGCAGGGTGGGCTTTTTCATCTTCATTTTCCAGTATCTCAGCATAAAGCTTGAAAACATAATGTGAGTTTTGAAATGTTTGTTGGATTCAATACTATTACTAGATTAATCGTTCTTAAATGCCACTGTTGTCATGGTGGTCTTTTTTTTCCCCCTCAAAAACTTTTAGTGGCCCTTGGTTTCTATGAAATTAAATATGAAGTTCTGGGCCTGCTTTAAAAAGACCTTTCAGAATTTTCTGATGCATTACTTTGTTACTTCCCTCAATATACATTTTCTGCCCTAGTTAAGCGAGTTTCTTCATAGTCTCACTGATACGTGATATGATCTTGAAACTTTCAGGCTGGAAAAACCTTTAATTCTAGTTTACTTCACTCCACAATTATAAACACAAGAAAATTACTTAATCTATTTAAGTTCTACCCTTTTTTTTAAAAAAAGATTTTATTTATTAATTTCCGGGGGCAGGGTGGGGGGGTGGGGAGAGAAAGAGAGGGAAAGAAACATAGATTGGTTGCCTCTCACAGGCTCCCAACTGGGGACCTGGCTCTCAACCCAGGCACATGCCCCTGACTGGGAACTGAACCGGCAACCCTTTGGTTCACAGGCTGGCACTCAATCCACTGAGCCACACCAGCCAGGGGAAACCTACCCCTTCTTAAAATGAATTTCAACTGTCATCTCAAAGAAACCATATGACTTCCATTTTACTCTCTGGAAATTCCTTAACAATTTTACTTTGGTCCACACCTAGATAAATGTTTGCATGTTATGCTCAACTAACCAATAAAATTGAAAGCTTACTGAGCTAAGTCTTTGTGGCTCTCTCTACCTCCCAACATATTAGATAATACGTAAATAATACGGGCTTAATAAAAAAAAAAACTGAAACCCTATACCCACACTGGCCAGTTTAACTTTAAAAATGATTTTCATAGCAGAGAAACTTCAAAGTCATAGTCCAACTACAGTCCTCCCTTTCCCTCGCTTACAATGCCAGTATGATCATTTAGCATGAGTTAGCAAGCTCCTGCTTTTAAGTTTTTTGTTTTTGTTTTTCAAATACAGTTTTATGGACACTTAGCCACCCCATTCATCTGTCTTTTGTCTATGGCTGCTTTCACATTACAATGGCAGAAGTGAGTAGTCATGACAGAGATCCTATGGCCCACAAATTCTCCAAAGTTTATTACCTGATCCTTTACAGATAAAGTCTGCAGACACTTGATTAAGGAGGAAAAGTTCTGTGGATAAGCAAAGCATTCCCAATTTTTCAGAGGCTTTTACTGTCAAAAAACAAGAAGTTAAGAGAGATTTTGAAAGTAGCAAACAGGAGTTTCATGACTGGGGTAATACTCTCGATGACCTAGTAAGTGGCTTATTTACTGTTTTCAGTTATCTATTCAAACACACACTCCTGATGACATGGATAATTAAGAGTTGATTATATAATCAAATGAAAAACTAAACTAATTTATGCAGTGATGAAAAGTCAAGTCACTCATAATGACTTATAATAATCTTTGAGTAAGCGTCGCTCAAGGTTGGATGGTGAGACAGAGCCTGAGCCTCTTTGAAGAGAAAAATAGAATAGCCAGCTCCCAAACTAGAAGTAACACTTTCAACCTATGCCACATTCTTCATTGGGAGAATTCAAAGGACTCTGTAACCAGGAAAATTATATCATTTTAGCAAAGTAGGTAAATTGTGGCAAATTATAACTCTGATTTTAAACATATTTTTAAAATGGAATCATTTGCTCGTTATCATGTAGAATGACAACACACATGAAGAAAAAATCTTGAGACCAATTTCTAATAGCTAGTTGTAAACGTCATATAGCAGGCTTGACTGGTAAATTAGTAATTGGATTAATATTTTCCCATTAACTTATTATATGATTTGGAGCTAATTATAGCCTCCAAATATATATGATTTATGCTTTTCAAAAGTAGAAACAATTATTCTTCTACAAGGTTAAAAGGTAATTTAGCTACATAAAAATCATTTGAACTCTTCAATGAAAGGTGACATAAATAAGACACTGTATATATGTGTACGTTCAAACAAATTTTAATTAATCCTCCTTGGATACAACAGGGAAAATTTAGGTCACTTAATTTCAGAAGCTGACTGAAGAATCCTACTCAAGAATGAGTTTTAGGGAGGACCTCATAAGATAATATTTTCGGGCATGTTTTCATGAACACTGCTTCTCCAGAATATTCATCATTTGACATTCTCTTCTAAACCACAACCATATCAAAGCCTCCGCATACTGCTAAACATCAACAAGATCCACCAGTTCAAGTTTTTAAGAAGTGATATTCTCTAGTAATACACCAACTGCACCAGATATAATGGACAGCACTCTCAGGGACAACCAAACACACAGGACTTCCATTAGTACTGCCTTACTCCCTATGACAGAAGTGAAAAAAAAAAAAAAAAAGGCCAAGTAGGTTTCTCCCCCTGCTATATATACTGTCCGACACTAATTATAAAATACTACAGATGCAGCCTTTCTCAAATGCAAAGGGTTGTGTATATTTGCAAAGAACAACTATTTTTTATGCTTCCAAATTCTTAATCCTGTTTGGAGCTGTCAGTGGGGGTTAATGGAAGCCTTGGATAGGAGAATTCCAATCTGGTTGGCAGATGGATAGGTTGGTTATAGCTGCATAACTATGTCTTGCCTGCAGGCACAATTCAGAACACTGTTAAAGCAATATAAAGTCTCTGTCAAGCTGAACCATTTGGATCAGTAGCAAGGAGAAATAATAATAAAAAAGAAGTTCATTTCTGGGCCTTGTGCATTTATGCTAGTATGCAGAAACTGATTAATTGTCATAGTGTGCTGGTCTTCTATACCTCAGATTTCTACTTCTGGAGTAGGTTTTGCATGCTAATATAATCATTCTCCCTCTTGAGACATTAGCAAATAATCAAATGAAAAACAGGATCATAATTTACTGAGATTCAAGCAATTCTCTATGCAAATTTGACTTGTTATTGCTGCTGCCTCGTTAATCTGAATGCCTTTGACAAACTCCTTTGATTTATGAACTCGTGACAACTCCAATGTGTATATATTTTGCTAGATTGACATTATCATTAAGAGTGGGTGGACTGAGCTCACATGAATGGCTGGTTTTATTCGCTGGTGTCTGCTGCTCAACAGCTGAGCATCTCCTCCTCACAAAGCCCCTGAGCGTCAGGCTCTTCCCATCTTCCCATCCATTCATCATCTCGATGTTAATTGGCCCAGGCTTTAAGCAAATTTTCAACACGATTTAAAGGCACGATGACACTGATTACTGACCCTCTGCCATACGGTGCCTATTGATTAACCTGACAGAGATGATGAGCTTGAGGGAAACTAGGTGTGTGGGGACCTCAGGGGGGGAAATATATTGTCTATTCAGGCAAACACTTGTCATTACCTCACAAGCCAGAATTTGCACAGCATACATTCTTAAAACACACCACTGCTTTAACACCTACAGCTAATGCAGAAAGTGCTCTGTATTCAGAGATATTACAGATATGTCATGTCAAAGCACATGGCACATTCAGTATTTAGAAGAACTCTCCAGATAGATGGCTGCCTTTCAACCAATTATGTTTGTGCTGGCTGATGTATTTTAGGTTAAATTCAAAGAAAGTGCTGGGTGGCCTCGTAGTGTTGTCTCACATCAGAAAAGAATTAGAATAGGAAAACAAACTAGGTTCTTGGAAATAAATAAAGGAAGTAGAAAGGAAGGAGTAAAATTGTCTGCTGCCATTCCACCACAACTATAATAAGCTGCCATTCCATCATTATTAAAATAAGAGGTACCCTTAAAAAGGAAGAAAACAACAACCTGATTTTACAAATTTTATTTTCTAGTCTTTAAATACTGCTACCTGATTCCAACTGTCAAACTATTCCTGGCACAGAATTACCAATAACTGAATATTTAAAAATAAAGCTAAGTAATATTTAAGTCTAACACACATACCCCTTAAATTCTTGTTTGCCATTTTCAACAACGGCTGGACAAACTGCTATACTTAGGGAAATTGTGCAGGACATATGAAGGTAAGCTTCACAAAAAAACTAAATGCTTTCTTATTCAAAAAAATTATGAAAGTTTATAATCAGTAGTTACTGAGCATATACATTTGTAACAAACAAAGATCTGCTTTAAGATATTGCTATATCTGCAAATTTACACAAGCAAAGTCACACAGCACACTCTCAGGGATCGACAAAAACCATCTTCAGATAGGTAAGGTTCTTATTTAAAACAAAACTAACAAAATATGGTCCCTCTGGCCACACATATCACCTTGTTTACTTACGAGTCCTGGGGGGACAGCCAGTATACAATTTTAAACACGAAGATTTTGGAGCAGCACTAACAGTTATTTCAAAGCTAAAATAATAGAAAACTGAACAACAGCCCAGCTGTAGTCCCTATTACAGTGACATGGGCTGTTAATGTAAGAGATCAAATGTTTTTCAAGTCAAACAGCATTGGTGCCTGTTATACTGGAACATGTAGCTTACTCCCTAAAAGCCTGCCTCCTGCTCTTTTAAGATAAACAAGCTCAACTAAGCTCTGAGATGCTCTGATAAGGAGGATGGAAGAGACGAGTTGCACCAGAGTGACAAGGCAAGGGCAGGAAAGAGCAGCATTGCTTTTGTTAACTTTCAATTTATAGACTATATCATAATACAGCATTTAATATTTTACCATTAAAAGTATAGCTACAGGAGGACAAATTTCTACCAATAAATATGGGGACAAAAAAAGGTAAGAACAGTTATCTCTGTTTTGTGAATAGGAAAGATATTACATAGCAGTCTGAACACATTCAGCTTTGTGACTTCTTAATCAAAGGTTTGAACATCAACTTAGCAATAACTATAAGTATACGAAAGAGTTTGTAATTATGTTAATATGCTCCATATCAAAAGTAATAGTCCATTTAAACTGTAAAGGTTTTTTTTTTTTTACTCTAAAGGCTTAATTTAAAAACAAAAATACTTCATACCCTGCCCTTTCAAGTTTTTTTTTTAACATTTTATTCTGTTTAACATCCCAATGCAGTCACCAAACCACATCTATTTATAAAATGTAGCTTAATATTTTTAAAACCCCAACTGGCTTGCAAAGGGGGCTTTAATATACTACTGTAGGTTGTTTTTCTTGACAGAACTAAGATGACTATCACTCGTTCAGAAAAAAATGAGTTTCATGCATATGTTTTTACTGTTTAAAATATAACAACATCACACAAAGTAGTTAAACAAGCTCAGTAAAATGAATAAAAATTCATCAAGGGGAACTGGGATAGAAAGACATACATTACAAAAAAATAAAAAGCTCACCTATCATGTGAACCTTTAAATCTACATAATTTTTTTTTTACCTTTAAAACTACATAAATCTCAACGATATTTCTTTTTCCTTTTCAACATATAACCTTTATGATTAGGTATTTAGGACAAATCCCTTCACGCCACAATTTTCTTTGCTGCCATATTTACACAGTATTTCATCCAGAGACCCTCTGCATATAGTTTTGTGTAAATTAACAGGCAAGCATTTGCTTCTACTAATAAGGACATCTGGTTATTTTTGTAACTCAAAGACATCTGCATTCTGTAGATCTTCTTGATTTTTCAAAATCAAGAACTACAGAACCCTTAGGACATAACACCCAAATCCTTTCTCTCTGCAGAATAGTTATTTCTGTCATACTTGTTTCTGCTAAATGACTTCCATCACCTTGGATATCGTCCCTGCTTTGGTGTTCCCATTGTATTATAATTCAACAATATTGTGAAAGAAATTTAAGTTCCTTTAAGTTGATAAACTATAATATCCCCAAATGTCTACCCATTTAAACATGTCTACCTATTTCGGAATGAAAATAAAATCATCCCACATAAATAAGTAAATTTCTGAAAACCAGACTGGGCTAAGTTAAGATTTATGTTCAGGTGTATATTTCTATTGTAAATGGTTCTTTATTTAATCACTCTCTTTTTTCTTATTATTATTTATTTATGCTCTATACCTGAAACTAATATAATATTGTATATCAACTGTAATTGAAAAATCAAAAAATATTTAAATCATTTCAACAAAGTAAAAAAAAAATCTATGGAATTACTATCCTATGGCTTTTCCCACTAAATATACAACCCTAATGAATTTTTAGGTCTTTAAAATTACAAATACCATCTCCTCTCATTGACTCATATAGACTTCCGGTTCCTAACAATAAAAAACATGGTCTAACATAGGTATTAGAGGATATGTCTTAAAGAACCACAACTTATCAATAAAAAAACAAACATCACATTTTGCTTCATATCCCTTGCTTTTCTCTTAAAATTCCAAGAATATTATTATCCCTTATTCAAGATATTTGAATTTAAGCTATAACTTTTGCTTTTACTGTAAATCCTGCTTTCTCATTTTCTGTTCACTGCCACTACAAATTTTTTTTAAAGGGACTACAATGAGGGAAAATATGTTTTTAAACAGAAAACAGCTAACATAATTCACACAGACTGCATTATCATAGGTCTCTAAGTAGCCAGACACCAAGGCAGAATTGGTCTAAAGGATTTAAAATTTAAGTGAGAAGTCCTCTATTTCTGAAGGGTCAAAGGCTAAACATACCAATTAATGTCTTCAGCTTTTCATTTGTTAATATTACCAAACAACAAAATGAAAATAAAACCAAAACAGATTAACTTAGATTTCTACCAGGAGTAGTTGAGTAAATTTATTTGGAAAGATGGTTAATTTTACTGCCGCAGGATAGACAGCCTTATAGGTTTGTTTTTTCTACAACAATGAAAATGGTTTCTACTTAAAGGATATGTTTATGAGTTATTCTAACAAAATTATTTCTCTTAACTATGGTCCTACATTACCAGAATGCTAGAGAATGGTTATATACCTTAAATCTTCCATTTTGCTAAGTATACAAATTTTGTGCATTTCTGAGAAATCCTATAGTTTGATTATGGTATGTTCACTTTCCCCCACCATAACTGTTCTTTATTTTTAATCTTCACCCAAGGATATGTTTATTGATTTTTTAAATTTTAAAAAAATTTTTCTTTTAGGGAGGAAGTGTGGGGGTGGGGGGAGAGAGGAAATGACTGGTTGCATCCCATATGCACCCCAACTGGGGATCAAACCCATAACCTAGGTATGAGCCCTGACTGGGAATTGAACCCTCACCCTTTTGCTGTATGGGACGATACTCCAACCAACTGAGCCACCTGGCCAGGTCACTTACCATAACTATTTTTAATCTAAAGAACCAAAAGAAATTGACATTCTTTTCTCAGAATTATTTGATAAGTCACCACAACTACAAAAAAGCAAGTTTTATTATCATTTAGTAGGGAAAAAGTGTTTTCTTTGGAAATATTAATGGTTTTTTTGTGAAGAAAAAAAGTGAGAAACATTAATTCAAATGTTCTAGAATTATTCTGCCTTGGACCAGCATCTCAATTTTAAAATGGCCTTTTTATTTAATTAAATGTTTTAACATAATTATTTAAATGATTAGCCAATTTAAACTGGGCTAATTTTAATCAATGATCTTTTAAAATCTGCTATTAATATCATCAATAGCACTTTGTAGTGTTATGGAAAAAATCACTAACTTCAGGGTAATGGTGATTGGTTTGACAGATATCAAACATTAGTTTTAATACCACAATACTTGTTCTTATAGCACAGAACCTTTGACTATCAGAATAGCCATCTTTGGCATTAAAGTCTGTTTTGCCATAAGTCCCTCTTGTGGAAACCAATGTACTTGTCCCCGCAGACAATGAAGGAACAGTTGACTTCAAAGCCAGTTGCTTCTCACTGACTGCTGTACAAAGGACATTCTGGATAGCGGTCAGTAAAGAAAGCAAAGCCAATTCTAAATGCCAGTAGTTTCCAGCATCTCCTTTCCTTCTGGGGAGAATGAAGTCTGCAAGCACTGACTGGTGGGTCATTCGACCCATGAGGGCCTGGAAAGGTTTCAAGAATAACAGAGGTCATGTAATTGCCAAAAGAGCATTAGCCACTCAATCATAATGGATAATTAAATGACCTACATGATTCCTGAAATAGCTGCTCTATATTTGGTCTATTACTTAGGTCCCTCAAGATAAGCTACTCGTCTGGTCTGCCTTGACCCGCAAAAGTCCAACCTGAGCCTGAAAACCAGCTGCATGCTTCCACTGCTTTGTAACCACCACCCCCTCACACAAGTAGTCATGCCCCAGACTATGCTTTCAAGAGGATACACATAAAAAAAAAAATCAATCTTGTATCCCTCTCCCTGTTGTGCTCTCTGGAATACAAATGACTGAAGAAAAGAAAAAAAATTAGTAAATTCCTGATTTAGATCTTTGGAGGACAGAAGGAACAAACATAAGAACTACAAAGAAGGGAAGTCATGATACAATTTTTTGAAATTTTGCTCAATACGCCTCCAAAGAATTTTACATTTGATTATAAAGCTAGTCAGGGATTTTTCTGTGGGCAGCAGGTCATTAAAACTCCAATTGCCTGGACTGCATTTTTGATAGTGTGGGCTATTAGATCTTTCCTGGCCTAGTTTTTTAGTCCATACAGAAAGCAAACTGCCTCTCAACAAAATGAAATATACATAAAACCAATTGTTTGTATAATAGCACTAGCAAAAGTAACAAGAATCTATATGCTTCACATTTTCATCTACCAAGTTCAACAATCTCAATAATATTTGATCAGAAATACAACCAAATAGAAGCCAGCTGCAAGAAATAGCAAAAATGTAATGAAGAATATGCTCCTTTAGGAGAGAAAGGTCTGCCTGTGGCCACAGAGGTAGCTGCACATCAAACACACACTGCCAAGAAAAGCAAGATACAGTAACCAAAAACAACTCCACAATAATGGCAAGGGACAAGGGATATGAGGGACAAAAGAGCTCACATTTAGAATACCTTGGAGGCTAGTAGGATTTTTCTTTTTCCACAGGAAATTATGTAGCTTGAGGCTACTGACTACCCTGATCTCTTACTAGTACACAAATGGCTTATTAAACCTAGAACATATCTGTTTTAGTTAACTTCTGGGCAGGGAGGGGGTTAGAAGGAGAGAAGAGAACAAAATGTACTTAAATGCTGAATTTTTCCTCCAGGCTGAATGCCTTTCATCCAATAAGACATTCAAAGCAGTGACCCAGCAAATGGATTGAAAAAGCAATCTTCCATCCCAGTGCCACATTATCATTCCTATTCAGTATTCTCCATGAGATATCTCAATCAGCTGTGTGTAAGTGACAACGCAGCCCATTGCTGGGTTAATTAAACATTTGACTTTAACACCCTCCCCGTCATTAAGCAAATAAAAGCAGATAATTCAAACTGCACTTCATCCTCAGGGTACACAACACACATGTCAAAATTAAGAGAGTCCAAGGCCTCTGGGGAATTCTGTTGGGGCTATAATCAGTTTAAATCTTATCTGGTTTATCAATTATTCTATTGATTAAACCAAAGCGGTTATACACAACTACTCTGCCACATGGGATTGATGTCAGCAGAGCAAGAAAATAACTCCAGGAGGTTCCAAACTGATTTAAAAACAGATCAACAGACAGACCAATAATAGTCGATTATTACATACCAGTGATCCATATACTGAAGAGCTGATTCTTAGTTTCAGGCAGGTGAAGTGAACTGTTTCCAATCACTATGTCCCCTTGCTATACCTTACAGTCGGCTTGAGGAAATTTATGTCTTGGAAGATCAACATATTTTGTACCAATTTAAACATGCTCAGCAGTTAAAATACTTCACAGATATCAACCATAAACTGTAACAGAAAAATCTCAAACACGGAAAACAATTTTTTTCTAATCTTCTTACCTGTCTGCAAGTAACCAGGAACATGCAGGGATGAAAGGGGACATACTTGAGAGCTGATTCTCTTAAAAATATATAATCACCCAGCTATTCCTAAAATACTATATCCTTGAAAAAAGATAATCTAAGAAATTAGAAATACCTCACAATAGATACAGAATCATGATTCCTTGTATTAATTCCAAGGGCAAACATCTTCAAAGCATTAATAACAGTGAAAATACAGAGCTGTAAACTGTATCTTCAAATGAAATGTTGATATCGAAGCCCTAATACCTAGCTTCTACTGCAGTTTTTAAAACAATTTAGATACTCTCCTTCCCACTTCATTGTGTAAATATCCCTTAAACATCCAGAACCCTTAATACCTTAAGGCCATGCCCTACTAAATATGAGAAAAACACTAATAAAACCTACTAACAAAAAAGGAGGTATGGGCAGGTACATTACTTCACACCTGAAATTTGTGTACTCATAGATGCTCTTCAGAAACAAAATTTGTACAATTGTTATGTTGGCACCACATGTACAACTGACTATAATTTAACTTCTCTCCTTCAGATTTTTTGTTTGCAGGCAGCCTAAGTAAGAACCTGCATTAGCATGCTGTTTCTATGTTCACCACTAGAAATACTGAGGGTGCTATTTGTAATTGTATTCTTTTTAAGAGGTTTGTTCTCTGCAGCTGTTTTCTGCTTGCAGTGTATTTTGTGTAATCAGCACATCATCATAAATACATTGGCTGTTCCCCTGAGGCTAGCTGTCAGTGTTTAATTTACAGAACAACCTGGCCAATGTGAATTTTAACACTATAGCACTATGGCAAAGAAGTTACCACACTCTGTGAAAAACAGGTTTCTATGAATTTTTATATCAAGAGCTGGTCTCAGAACAATTTAGGTTCTAGAAATAGACTGTTTAAAGAAGTACTTTATACCTACTATGCAATGGACTCTTTCCCATTTATAGTTTTAGAAGAAGCCCTGAATCAACTACCAAACCACAAGTAGGCACTACCAATGCTGGAGACAAGGAATGAAAAATCTATGATCACCAGTAGGAGGCACTATAATAAATATTACACGTCTCTTTTTAAGCTACACGAAAAGCTATAAAAAACAAAAACAAAAAAGCCACTGCTCCCTTAGAAGGTATGTAAAGGCAAAAGAGAAAATCATTTACAAGACACACTAGTCTGAAATATGTGTATCGCTCTTGCTGAGATGAGCTATATCTGACATGAACATAAGTATACTGCTTCCTTAGAGCTGCTCTTAAGCCAGAACTCTAGCTGGACAATGGGAAAAATACATGAAACTAATGGTTATTCACAGTACTAGTCCCCACCCCCCAGAATTATACAGGGTGGGGCAAAAACAGGTTTGCAGTTGTTTATATAGAAAATGATACAATAATAAATAATAGTACAAGAATAAGCTGTTTTGTGTACTCACAAATGTAAACCTACTTTTGCCCACCCCTGTATATGCATACTGCCTAGTACACAGGCTCCAAATAAATAGTCAATAAATAACTATTAGCTCCTTGAGGGCAGGGTGTGAATCTTAATTTATGTCCAGTACTATGTACAGTACCTGGTACACAGAAAGTACTCTACACATGAATTAAATATGTAGTTGTGAATGGCAATGTTATTTGTAAAGCTTCAGATCTACAAAGTGGCAAAATGCATTTTCTAAATCCATAAAATGCCCTTAAAGCCTATCTAAACAGTGCATATCATATATTTTAGTCATTTTAATTAAAGCTATTTGTACAAGAAACCTAAGTAGCTCAATCTTGCAATAAAAAACTAGCCTACAAGATATTGAAATAGTCTAATGTATTTTATTTTAATAATGATAATATAGAAGAGATTAAAACTTTTTTATACTTTATATTCCTGTCATATGACAAGGCTGAAAGAGGTCATTTTAAATGCTCAAAAAAGTAACTATTATTGAAGTGGTGTTACATGCACAGATAAGCATTTTATGAAGCAAGTGATTATACATATGTATATTTCTGTTAAGGGCTATTTTCACAAGTTAGAATGCCTACAGTTAAGTTGATCAAAATATAGTTCATGCTGAGTTCTCCTCAGTGTATTTGCTTTTCAAGTTGTAAAGAATTATATTTTTATGTTTTACAAAAATCATTAAATTGTGACTAACAGATTCTTTTTTTCAGAAACAGAAGAAATTTACCTACTTCAGAGGATTTCAAACTTACCCAAATTTGCGGTAAAGTTAAATTTTAAATGGTAAGTTAGATTTGTAGAACTTGCCGACACTTCTATAATTAAAATATTTTTCTATAACAGTTTTTTAAAATTTTAGGTAACCATAATTATGTTAACCAAAATTGATAATACCCTTAAATTGACTCACTTCAGTATTTTGACACCATAAATAAGTTTTATTAAGAACACAAACCCTGTATCATTCTTTCTATGTCTTATATATGCTAAGGAATTTCATAAAGGTAATTGTTTTTCACATTTAATACCATACAAAATGCAAAATGAGAAAAAAAAATGATCCATTGACTCAGCATATTTAGATTTGTTTTCACCAATTAAATTAGAGGTTAGAAGTTTTTAATTCAGTTGAATATCTGCAACTTAACACTTCATAAAAATAGTATGCCTAATAAAATATATCTTAATTTTTAATGGAGAAATTAATCATATTCTTTCTTCTTAAATTTAGAATTACAAAAATACATCCTGGGACCTTTTGAACTAAACTGGATGGGGTTAGGCCGAGGTCACACTAGATCAGATGACTGCATTCTTTCTTCCCCGGAGACCATCTAGTAGTTCCACAGGCTGCCATTAGATAGCAGCACAAGTACACGCCATCAGTCATATCTCCCACACTCTCTGGTTAACGTTGGAATTATCTCAGTTACACACACACACAGATTCTAATTCAATTAGTGCAGTCGGCAACTCCAGAAAAGAGTAATTCAATTAGTGCATTGTGGAGCTCTACAATATCTCTAAGCAGATGTTCACCATCTTCAGGAACTGGAGCTAGGTTTAAAATACCTGTACCATTCAGATATGCCGCTACATTATGTCATTTGTCAAGGTGCTTACATATGCTTTTCTGGCTTCAAAGAAAAGGCGGAGAAACAAGACCAGGCTAAGTTCCTAGAGATTTTTCCACCATCTACACCAAAGAAGAATATGCAGTTTTAGGCTGCACTAATTAAATTATATAATCCAAATTATGTTCAATACAAAATGTATCTATCACTGTATTCTAAACTATTACACACTTTGCAGCACTGCCTCTAGTAATGCATGCCATATTGTAATGAGGACACTGTCAAGGTGGAATGCATTCACAAGGAAGGGCAACCAGAATGATAACACTCCCCGCCAAAATAGGAGATTATGAAAATGGCAGTAATGGTTATTGATGTTTTCCAAAGAAACAGTAGCCAGAACCAGGCATATTCACCCCGAGAACAGAAAATATGTTTATAAGCAACATGACAGCTATCCTCAAACAAATATACAAAAAAAAGAGGATACTACTTTATATTTCTACAAAAGGCAGAATTAAAATCAGTAGGTGAACAAAAAGTTTCACACCTTGAGGGAAAACTTTCTAATAGAACCAACAGTGAAGAAGAAAACAAGAGGCCTCAAGAAGTTCAGTTTGCCAACAATGGCAGGGATCAAGCAGAGATTCGGTGACCCCCCAGCCCCAGCAAAGAACACTTCGTAAAGAGCTCCTGTGCAAGACTAGATGGCTTTCATGTCCCTTCCAATGCTGAAATTCTATGATTCTATGAATACACTGATTTTTGCTCATGAGGCAAACCTGGACTTTAATAAAGCTAATAATTATTATGGCGGTATGGCTATAGAAAACCACGGGCTATAAAGGTATTTACAAGTCAAAAATGCATTAGATCATTCTCTGTTGTAACTGATGTATTAGTAATACGCCAGGGGAAGAAGAAATTTTGTAGTTTCTGTGTGTTAAGATTTAGGAGATTCCATAAATGTATATATGTCTAATCTTATTTTTTAGATAAGCACTTGTGCTTTTATTCTTCCAAGATTGAAAAGAATGGTTTGTTTTTACTCATTCTCAGAAAATCAGCCAATGAAAAATCAATTTCTAGAATGATTTTTGAAAACTACCCCACTGAGTCAAGATAGTGGGTTCTGATAGCTTAAATGCAAATCTGTATCAATATGTATGCTTTAAAAATACAAAGCAATACTTAAGGTAACAGTAACTAATTATATCTCTCCTTT
Source organism: Mormoops blainvillei (assembly GCA_004026545.1). Classification (NCBI taxonomy): domain Eukaryota; kingdom Metazoa; phylum Chordata; class Mammalia; order Chiroptera; family Mormoopidae; genus Mormoops; species Mormoops blainvillei. The sequence goes on from PVJD01002785.1 coordinate 70,840, forward strand.
GGTCTTGCTTTCTGTGCACTGTATTTTGTAAATGAGGACATAATTCTGGGTACAAGGGAGCAGGACGTTACTTTACAAATACTGTCTTCTCTCTTTCCAGCATGACCTCAAAGCAGGGAACTAAGAAATGTCAGGAATGATTACCAAGATTTTTCCAGTGCATTTCACTAGGTATTCATGACAAAGAATACCTCCTGCCTTTCACATTTGCAAAGGGTGATGGCTAAGCTAAATAGCTGTCTTTTAAAACCATCAATAAAAGTTAATTCAAGTACTTTTAACACAAACTCCTACTTTTTCATACTCCAGAAGAACTGCAAAAGGTCATCCACACTTAAAATTTTACTTGTAAAGTATATGTCCCAAATGGATTAAGCACATATCTAACAACAGTGCTGCTTTTTTAGGAAGAAAAAAAAATTTAATACAAAACATTTGTTGTTTTAAGATATATGCAACTTAAATAGCACTAGAAAACTCGTTCTATTACTAGAAAATATTTCCCAAGAAATCTATGGTGTGGCTTTTTCAACGAAGATTTTCTATTCATGTGCCATCAAGCTGTAATAATACAAACACAATGGTTCTTCCATATTATCTATTCACCAACCTTCTTACTATAAACACAAATTTTGCACATTTAAAAAAAGTTATTTTCTTGCCAAAATTTTTAGTCTTTCATAATGAACCACTTGCCAAATACATTGGGTACTTAGAGCAGTAAATAACATAACTGGGTTAATGTTGATTTGACTGGCAATACTGCCATATAGTAGGCTATCAGTTTAATAAACTATGTCACTATGCCTTCCTAACTTCCTGCCTCCACGAAAACAGAACCAGAACCTAAACTGATTCTTTCTTACAACACAGTGTTCCACAAACTCCAATAACAATGTACTAACCCAGTTTTGCTCTCCTTTTGCCCACACCTCACAGCCTGCATTTATGTTCCAGTGTTAAGTTTATTTGGCTCCATCAGCACCACTTCTCTTTAACATTGTCCCTTTTCATGCATTTAAGGCAACTACTTCCAACCCTATCAATGAAAACAGACAAATGGGGGAGAAAGGAATGAACTGCAAACACCTCAAACAAGAAAGGTTGCTTAAAAAACCAAGTGTCACATTCTGACAGTTCAATATTTCATAGCCAATACAAGGAATGTGCAACGACACTGCAACTTTAAATCTTTTCCTTCTATGTCAGTCTCTCTTTCTCTCATTGTAATGCCAAAGGGAACAGCAATCAGAGTGGAGATGTTCAACGTGATAGAGGTCAGGACACCATCGGATCAACGTACCAGAAACACGACCTTGTTTATTTTTTTTCCACAGTATTATTGTTTACAGGGTGCTTTGCTCATGTACCTTGTGGTTCTTAGCTAAAAGATGAAATTACAGCCCAGGATGAAGCGCTCAGGCACACATCCAATTTGTGTTTCCATCTCAGAAAACAAAAAGCTTCTAAGGCCCTCAGGCTGCCATTCAAACTTGGAGGCTGACATTTTTAACAGCATGAACCAGAGACTGGCAGAGAGAATGATCTAATGCATTTCTGACTTGTCAATCAAAGATCTCACCTCCGCTGTCTTGTAAACAGTTGGGGGCCATCTAACTACATTCATAAACCTAAGGAGAGCTTACTGCCAGCTGGGGTGCTGGAGCCACATGCTCTGGCTTCTATTCGCCAAAATCATGATTTAGTTTTATAATCTCACTGTAAATAGTCCATAGGCACATTTCCAGGACTACTGGGATAGAACCATAGTAGGGAATACAAAAGAGACTTTGGTCAAATATGGCATTATTTTCAAGCTGCTGGAATCCTGTAACCAGTTTATCCTCATTTTACCAATTCCCCCCAAAGGACTGCACTATGCTGCAACTGAAATGCTAAAAAAATTAATGACATGCTAATTTAAGAATCTGGGGGAAATACACTAATATTTTACTAAAAATTTCCCTTGTGTTTTATTACCAGGAAAGAAACAGGCCTCCCCAAAATATGGCTCATGCAAAGGGAAGAAACTGCAATAAACAATAGCAACTATATTTTAATAAAACTAATCACGTACTTTCTTTCAAATATAAAGCTTCCTGTGTTCATGTACAAAAGCTCTGTGTTTACTAGTTTGAGGTAGTGCAATATATATTTGTGCGTGTATAAAACATGAAAACAAATGAGTACTTATCCCTTTACACTTTCCTTTCTGTTTATGACCTTTAACACACACACACACACACACACACACACACACACACACACAAAATAGACCAAATCAGGCTGACTTGAGCTTGTTGCTAAACGATCATATATGAAAATGAATATACTCTTTTTTATGTCAATTTTACAAGGCATAGAATCCAATTTAATGCATACCAAGCCACAGATACTAGATCTGCAACAAAGGTCTCAAGGATCTGAATGACACACCTGAGAACTTTAAAAAGCAAATGACAGATAACCCACCAGGGGGAAGATAACACTGCAAAATCCTGGTTCATGATGATGTACTACATCCTAGGCCCAAATAACTATTTCAAAATATACTAAACTATGTCTCCAAAGGACTGGGTCAGAGAATATCGAAAAGCTTAAAGCTACTCGACATCGCTCTCAGGAAAAAAAAAACTCACGAGCATGACCTCTCATCAGAAAAGTATTAAATTCTTAGAGGCCTATGCAGCTAAACAAGAGATTGGTCTTTTTTTTTTTTTTTTCCCAGTGAGGTCATCATTAAATAACCTGGGTTTTCTCTTCATGAAAAATGACCCCAAAAAGAGTTCCCTAAATGATGGCTATCTTCCAAGATTCCAAATCTTGACAGTCCATATAAAATACCAACTCTCAAAACTCACACAAGGAAGGACAGCAAGACAATAAAACACTACCACACAAAGCAGAACAGCAGCAAAAGAAAGATCCAAAAGGCTGTGGCAGTTCCAAAACAACCAACAGTGATTCCTAAAAAGCACAGAAAGAACTCCTGCGGTACTATGGTGTCTACTCAACACAAAGATGGCAATAACAAGAAGCTAATCCCTGAATATAAAGAAAGTGATACGTACCTACCTGGAAGTTACAGGTTCATCTTAAATACCCACAGCAAAAATTTGCCTGATAAGGACAGTGCATCCACAGAGGCTCCCATTGCCCTTAGAGTTTTCATCAATACCATTTTTTCAGTCTGTGCTTCTTACACTGGGGCAACCCCAGGACCCTGTGGTACCTGTACTCTCTCCTCTCTGCCATTAGGGGTCATGTTGAAGTTAGGGCAATTAGAAAAATCCAGCATTATTCAACATAAACAAAAGCAATAAACCACCTTTGTAGCATAAAGAGTTTAATTTTTCAGATTCATCAGAAAAAATACAAAAACTTTAAAGAAATTTGATCATCTCACAATGAAATAATTTAGTTTACTTGAAACATTAGATAATGTTGCACATTAAGCCTATATATAAACTCTACCTCCATCACAGACGTGTCAAAATACTCAGCAATAGAGGAATCTATTACTAAAAAACTCAAGAAATAAAGAGTATTTAAGTAACTAAGTAGGCATCTTAAAACACAAATAAGTGCAAATGATGTCATTTCTCCAAGACAGGCTACCGTATTTCCAGGATAATGCAGCAAATTCAGGTCATCTCTACTTTTCTTGGTGAAATATATATAAAAGTTGCAAGTCTAGAAGCTGAACAATAAATTTCAATGTTAGCTGAAACATTTTAAAATCTATAATTACACTTTCTTTTTAAGAAGCAATCTTCAATAATATATTTCCGACATTTTGCGCATGTACTTTAATTTTGTACCAAAAGGGTCATCACTTTCAGTGTGCCTAATGATTTCCATCTTTTCTCTAGACTGTCGTTTATCACTACTATCACCATTTTAATTTCCTCAGTGTCTATTCTTTTATAGAAAAAGGGTAAAATGCAATAAAATAGTCAAATAATTGCACAAACATACACTGCTGTGAAGATAAAGATGTTGACATCATTGAAACTGAACTGTTGGCTTGCAGTGCCACTATTTCATAGCCTGAAATGTGTATTTGTTCATCAACAAGAGTCCAAATCCAGCATACAAAATCTAGTTCACATGGGGTCATCATGGTGTGAGCTGCATGAAAGCCAAACGTATAAAATTTGAGGACTCAGTATGTTTTTGTTTTTCCATGTAAATGTGTGGATTTTGGAATAATTGTTTAAGTATGACTTCTTTCTGAATACAGAACACTTGTGTGTATGTATGTGCAGGTAATACCAACAATCCAATGTTTTCTCTCCTCCCACCCCATATATGCTATTTGATGGTTTCCTTCAAATTATCTAAATCCATTCATTCACTCACTTATTCAGCAAAGATTCATAAAGCACATACTCTGTATCAAGCACTGTACTTGATGCTGGAAATACAAAGTAACCAAAATACAGTCCTACTCTCAAGAAATGCACAGTCTGGTGAGGGAATGATCACAGTATGTTATCAGTGCTATTACAAAGGTATCTACAGCATGCCCTGGTACAGATGCTCTGACTAGGTTAAGATCAGTGAGGGCTTTTCTTTTAGAGGTAAAACAACTTAAGATGAACCGTGGAGATTATAAATTAGCCAAGTAGATAAAGGTGGGAGGCAGGGTGTAAGGGAGGATAGGTGTTTTTAGTAGGGTTCTCTGGGAAGGGACAACAGGATATGCAAAGACACAATGCACAAGAGAACACAGCACCTTAAGAGAACTGTAAATTTGAAATGGCTAAGAATTACATGAGAGGGGATTGGTAGTAGGACACTCAATTACATAAGTGGTAAACCAAGTTTAAATTTGTTCAGTTTACAAACAAGAGCAACTGGCCATGAGACAGAGTGATCAAAATCAGTGTAACTAGCCAACAAATAAATTTGGACAAGCATATATAGTAGTCCTCCCTTATGCACAGGGCATACGTTCCAAGACTCCAGTGGACATATGAAACTGCAGATATTGGTAAACCCTATATATATTATGTTTGTCCTATACATACATAACTACGATAAAGTTTAATTTATGTTAGGCACAGTAAGAGATAAACAATAATAACTAATAATAAAATAGAACAATTATAACAATATACTGTAATAAAAGTTCGGTGAATGTGGTCTCTCTCTTTAAATATCTGGAATTTTCCATTTACTATTTCAGACTGCAGGTGACCATGGGTAGCTGAAACCACGGAAAGCAAAACCAAAGATAAAGGGGCACTACCACAGTTGAAACTCAGAAAGTATTAGTACCAATAAAATGGTAATGTCTAGAAGGACATTTAAAATATTTCCTTTCTTCTACTTCTCTGTATTTTCTACAGTTAATATTAAATGTTTAAGTTTTATATTTTATTAAAAGTGGTAAAAAAATATTTAAAACAAAACTATATCTGGTTATGTCTCTGTGAGTACATACATGCATGGGTGTGTAAGTCATTCCAGGTTGAAGGAAACTACCATATTGATAATTATCTTAAAGTGAAAAGATTATGGGTGATACTTTCTTGTTTATATATTTATCAAATAATTTACATATTTCATAATAAACAATTAGTTTTATAAGCAGGAGAAAATGTGGGGGGGTTCCCCACAAAACAAAAACATTTTGATTTGTCATTATATTTAAACTCCTAATGTAAGGAGTGTAGGTGAGAAAAACCAAGGTCAAATGTCAACTTGTGATAACAAAAAGAGCTAAATTTTTTATTACATGGAAATTGTGCTGTGCTGTGATTATTCATATACAACGGGGGACTCATTAGCTAGGGCTTGATATGCGTTTCTGTCATTGGATAATTTTCCTTATGGTACTGGTTTGTGTTAAGATCTGAACATTAATTTACAATCAATGTGATAATCCATATTCCCCTAAAACCTCAAATATAAAGTGAAGTCTTATGTACATACATACATATATTTAAATAATGCTTAATTTTCCTAGTATTGTTTCCTTTTAATATTTTACTTAGTAGACGGTAAGATTTAGTAGGCTTCCAAATATTCTCAAACAATAAAACACATTATATCTCCTGACATATACCTTCAACAACTTTAACCTTTGAGAAGGGACCCTGGTTAATATTAAAATACTATATGGTTCATTTAGCTCAAGATTTCCCTAAAAGTACTAGCTATACCTGACACATAAAATATATTAAGGTCATATAAATCTACTTATATTCTTATTGTTAGAATTTCTCTTCCCTTTCAATGTCTAAAGAAAATAAAAGATCCTAATTACTCAACTATTTTTAAGCACTTTTCCTCCACTAATCATTGTCATTTAATTATTATAGATTATAAGATCACCATTTGCTAAGGATGAGTAAATGATTTTAAAAAATACATCTATTGTTAATAAAGAGAAATTCTCTTAACCGCCCATACACTTTCCAGGACAAACCAATGGAATGATGAAGGTGAAAATATGTATAAACTAAATATATCCTCATAGAATCTATTTAAACAATATTTTCAGCATCTTCTATGTCACTAGTTTATAATGTGTGGTTTGAAATGTCAATAATCAGTTAAACTGTCCCAATGTTGCCATTTCTATCTTGAGTTACTGAGAAAATCCAACAAATTCAACAACCCCATTGCTCTTCCTTTTCTATTGTCACAGAATTTTGATTTCATAAAATGTCTCAAACTTACTAAAGGAATGTAATAATTTCGAGGGGGGAAAAATGCCATGAAGCTAGTACTAAGTCACTTCTTTCATCATATTTGGCAATATTAGTAAAAATAAGTATTCCTACTGGGTTACCTATTTTGAAGAACTCCTTAACTGTCTCTTTTAAAGTTAAAAGTACACTTACTCTATGACCCACAATTCCACTCTTAGGTATTTACCCAGGAGAAATAAAAACATGTGTCCAAAAGACTTGTACAAACTGTATAAAGCAGCTTTCCTTAGTAGACAAAAATGGAAGCAATCCAAATATCTATCCATAGGTGAGCAGATAAACAAATTGTGCTTTATCAATGCAATGGAAGAGAGCAACAAAAAGGAATTACTGATAAAAACTACAAATTGGATAAGTCTTAAAAACATGTTGAGCAAAAGAATACAGACTCAAAAGAATGTGTACTACATGACTGTATTAACATGAAGTTTAAGAATAGGCAAAACTAATCTTTGGTGACAAATCAGAACAGCAATTGCATAGGATAGTCATTGGGTAGTGGTACAAAGGAATCTTCTCAGATTATGAAAATGTTCTGTACCTTGAGAAGGAGGTTATACAAATGTGTACATTTTTCAAACTCACCCAGAGTACACTTAGGATCTATGTATTTCACTGTATATAAATTTTATTGTACATAAACAAAAATCTAAATAATAAAATACAACTCAAACTAGAAAGATGCAATGTACTAAGATTGTTATAATTGTAGTAGTGGGAACAGGAAAGACTAGATTTAAATCCTGTGTCTACCAATTATTCAACCAGTAGGTACTGAGCACCTGGGCACACTGAACTGACAGAACTAATCTTGCAATAGAATAAAAATAGCATATAAGCCCACTTTGTCCATTTTTGCTACACAGACATAATGGATCTCTCTGAAGAAAAGAAAAATAAACATTCATACTTATAGGAATGTTGGGAAAAGCAAAAGTTTTCATCAATACCTAACCCAAGAGGAGGTTTCCCTATGATACAGAATTGGGCTGTTAAGGTATGAAAAATATCAAGACTTTATTTAATAGGATACTATTTTATACCAAGGTGAAAAACAGTATTTGTGGAAAGCTTCCAAACCTAGTCTTCTGTACATTTTTCTAATAATATAAAATCCAGTAATCTGCCAGGCAATGTTCTATGGACTTAATATATAAATCAACTAATTTAATCCTAACAACTCTATAAGAGATCCTGTTATCAGCCCTATTTTACTGATAAGAAAACTGAGGTATAGAGAGGTCTAGTACTTGCCCAAGGTCATATCTATATAGAGCCAGGATCAAATCTCAAGCAGTCTGGGACCAGGGCCGCCCCCCCGCCGCTCTTAATCACAGTACCATACACTGGCCCTGGGCTTCTTTTCTACGATGTTTCTTAAGCATCTCTTTTCTGTCTATACCACACAATCTCACTCCTGCAATATGATTCAAGGGTCACACACTCAAATTTATTCCTGAATTTTCCAGTAAAATCTCTAAATCAACCTTTCTTCAAATATACTTTAGAAGAAGCAACTTATATGGGGATTCAACAAATTTTTTAAAATAAATATTTGTTGATTTTTAATTAAGACCAAATAGAGACCACCCTGACAGTGATGGTGAATTTGTTCAGAATTCTTTCCTACTGACCTCAGGTTCAAGATTGCTATAGGCCAAATGAAAATTTGATTTTTTTCTTGGTATCTTGGTTCCAAGTCAGATAGTTTTAGCTTGTACAATTAAAAAAAAGAAAATACACACCTGAGGATATGTTTATTTAGAGGGGAAGGGAGAAGGAAAAACATCAATTAGAGAAACATTGATCAGTTGCCCCCATATACACCCTGACTAAGGACTGAACAGTAACCTAGGTAGGCGCCCTGACTGGGGATCAAACACGTTACCTTTTTGTGTATGGGGTAACGCTCTAACTGAGTCACCCGGCCAGGGCTAACTTGTACAATTTTTAATTGCATACGATAATCTTTACCACTTATCTAATACAGTTCAAATCATCAGCAGTTATTGAGCCCCAACTACTAAAAAATACTCTACAGAGAATTGTGGAGGTCAATGGATAAGTATAAGAATTCTGCTTTAAAGGCATTTTCTAGCACATTTCTCATTATTACGCTAGAATGTATTAACTGCCTGGGATCTACAGAATTCCCTTCCCAACATTCCAGGGTGGGAAGGGGCACTGGGTGGCAATGTAGTAGTATGTCACTGTGGTTTTAATTTGCATTTCCCTGATGACTAAAAATATAGAGCATCTTTTCATATACTTATTTGCCATTTGTATATTTTTTGGTAATGTATCTATTCATTTTTTTTGGCCTATTAATTGCCCATTATTTTATTCGGTAGTTTATCTTATTATGTTCTAAGAGTTCTTTATATATTTTGAATACAAGTCTTTTATCAGAAATGTATTTTACAAATGTTTTCTCCCAGTCAGTGCCTTACCTATTCATTTTCTAAAGTGTCTTTCGAAAAGCAAAAGTTTTAAACTGTGGCAAGTCCAACTTATCACTGATTTCTTTAAGGTTCATGTTTCTTGTGTTTTATCAAAGACACAAAGACATGTTTTTTGTGTTTTATCTTGTGTTTCATCTTTTGCTTAACCCAAAGCCACAATGATTTTTTTCCTTCCCCATTTTCTTCTGTCAGTTTTAAAATTTTAGCTCATATTTACATGTATGATCCAGTTCGTGTTCATTTTTATACATGATGTAGTGTTAACAGTCGAGGGTCATTATTTTGCATTTAGATGACCAATTGTTTCTGCATGATTTGTTGAGAAGACTGAGAACAATGCATTTTAATATAACAGAGCACAATAAGTTCAGTGAGATGATTTCAGATTTTATACTGCACCTAATCTTTTAGCAATTACAACTATCTGAAAAGGGTATTAAAATACCTCTCCCTTTTCAAACTATCTATGTGAGGCTACATATTCTGCATATATTTCAACCAAAACACCACATCACAACAGACTGCAGAAACAGAAATGAGAATCCAGCTGTCTTTTATTAATCCAAATATTAAAGAGATTTATAAAAATGTAATTCAATTCCAGTCTTAATTTGTTTAAAAAAAGTTATTTTTCATAAAAATATTTTATTTGCATGAACATGTAATGGATTTATTATAGCTATTTTAAATAAATTAATATTTAATTTTTTCTCAGTTATAATTTTGAATATAGTAAAATATCAACAGATATAATCCACATAAACAAAAGCACTCTGAGGTCCTCAATAATTTTTTTAAAATCATCACCTGAGGACATGCTCACTCACTGACTTTTTTAGAGAGAGGGGAAGAGAGAGAGGAAGAGAAACATTCATGTAGGAAACACGAACTGGCTGTCTCTCACATGTGTCCAGATCTGGGACCAAACCCATAACCCAGGCACGCGCCCCAGCTGGGGATCAACCCACGATCCCTCAGTTTATGGGATGACACATCAACCAATTGGGTCATACCCGCCAGGGCGGGGTCCTCAATAATTTTAAGAATGCAAAGGGATCCTGAGACCAAACAAACCTGCCACCATCTCTCTTTTCAATTACTGAAATTAGCCTTATTATAGGTAGAGTAATGCATCTAAATGCATACAAAATAAGTCAAACTTGTGTTTAAATCCTTTCAACAGCTCTCTACTCTTAGCATCAAGACTAATCCTCCATGATCAAGATTCTCCATTCTTGCCCTGGCTGGTGTGGCTCAGTAGATTGAGTGCTGGTCTGCAAAGCAATAGGTCACCAGTTCAATTCCCAGTCTAGAGCACATGCCTGGGTTGCGGGCCAGGTCTCCAGTGGGAGGGCGTGCGAGAGGCAACCACACATTGATGTTTCTCTCCTTCTCTTTCTCCCTCCCTTCCCCTCTCTAAAAATAAGTAAAATCTTTAAAAAAAAAAAAAGATTCTCCATTCTCCTCATTCTCTAATACAAGTCTTTATTCAGTAGAGTCCTTAAATGCACCAACCTCCACCTGTCCACAGGGCCTTTGCACTACCTCTTCCTTAGGCCTCATTAATTCCTACTCAAACATTGACTAACTGATCTTCCTTACCCCCACCCTCAGGTAAGATCAGGTTCCTCTTTAATATATTCTTAAGGTTCCCTGCACATTTCCTTCATAGATTTATCAGTTTGGGAGATTATACTTTTGGGATTATGTGATTTATTAGCTCTCGCATAGTAAAATATAAATATAATAATCCTATATATAACTATTAAATAAAATTTTGCCTATGTGTTGCAGTATTTTTCCAAGATCGATAGTTTTCATCAGATCCTCAAAGGAGTCCATAACCCATGTGTAGTAAAAAATTAACCTTACCCAAATTGAGTTCTAGCCTTTGCCCTTGGCTACTGGGAGGTGTATCTAGGCCTGGAAGTTCTTACCTAACAGGAGTGTCTTTGTTTGCCTGGGGCCTTTGGTCACCAGACAAGTGTGATTCAAGATGGGGGTTTTGGGTCACACCTTAGCAGTTCCAATCCTGAGAGGAAATGGAGACTAAAAGCATTAGTGTGATTGACAGGAAGGGCTAGAGACTAAAGATCAGTATGTGGGCAGTTTGTAACTGAGTCCTGAAAAAAACTCTGGACACCAAAGGCTTCGGTGAGTTACCCTGGTTGGCAATATCCTATGTATTGTTACATACTGTGGCCCAAAAGCGGTAATGCCATCCATGACTACATGGGGAGAGGATGACAGAAACTTATACATTTGGACCCCTCCAGACTCCATTCTGTGTGTCTTTTCCTTTGGTTAATTTTAACCTGTACCCTCTTCCTGCAATAAAATGTAAATATAGTAGCCTTCAGTGAATTCTGTGAGTCTTTTGTGATGAATATCAAACCTGAGGATGGTCATGTGGGCTCCTAAACTTGCAAATGGTTTTTCCAGTGAGGGCAGTTTTGTAGGGACTATTCTTACAGACTGCAGTTTGGATAAACTCATTGCAAGCAAAAAAATGGTTAAAAAACCAACAAGCTAGACTATGAGCTCCTTGAGAGCAGAAACTTTATCAATACATAGTAAAAAATACAAGATATTTGAAACAAACTGGTATTCCCAGGATATTAATATTCTCTAATAATAACAGCAATGATGTTAATGATGATGATGATAAAAACATCAACCATTTACTGCATGTCCTTATTACAGTCTCCTTTTACAGATGAGGAACATGAGGATTAAATGACTTGCTCAAGATGATACCGCTAGTGAGATAGTGTGTAAGCCTTGATTTAACTAATTTTAAAGCCTACGCACTTTACTGTATTGTACCTCGTAACACAAGCAAAGAAAAGGTAATATTATATTTTGCAAGGGACAAATAGGAATATTCAGCTTTATTACCACTAAAACAGTATCATTAAAGACTAGCAACTGTTAGTTAGCACTGTTCAGGAATGTGGAATACTTACGTTCCCCTCTTTTAACTAAGGCTTAGTCATAAGCATTCTGATGCTTATTTACTATTTGTCTTTGAAATTCTTCTAAATAAAATATAAGTTACATAAATTAAAAGTAAATTTAAAAACTTTTTGTGTGTGTGTATTACTATTAATGCTAAACAGAAATTCCAAATACCTGAGGTGGACAGACCATACTTCTGCCAAAAAAAGAAAACAACAACAACAACAACAACAACAAAAACCCCGCCAAATATGGTACACTGATCTGTGATCAATGGGACAAATAGCCTCGAGGAAAGGCTGAAGAGAAGTAAAATGTGTCAGTCCATGCGAGAGCCGTTTGATTGTCTTAAGCTGAATACTGAACTCAAAGGTCTGAAAGACCTTTCTACCTTGAAACTAGACCTGTTAATCAAAATATAATTAAACACAGTTCTTACCTCCCCAAAAAGATTTCATATATATAAACCAGGAGACACTCTAACAGAGCACTTTACATTTTCAGTGATCAAAAGAAAAACATACGAAGGTATTCAAGTAACTGGCTGTAAGTGATTAATTAAATGAATTGGCTTTATGTAGGTCCAGAGCAAACATTACATATTGAATGCTATTTGTTAAGATTACTTTAAAATTCACTATCATACTTCTACTAGATATGAAAACCAACTGTCAAGTTGTGCTATCTCAATTTTGGCAAACCAATCATGAAAATAAAAATGTCTTAAGAGTGGATCAGTCTGGATCTACATTAGAAATTAATCATTAAAGGAGTACTGAGTGATGTGATATACAGACAATATGAAGGGAAAAAGGAGAACATTAGTAAAGCATGGAAAAGGAGGGACACACTCATGAATTAGACACACACACTAAAGCCCGCAAATAACGCACAGAGACAGAGAAAGTACCTGGAAAGCTGTGAGTGCGCCAGTCCCTGGGTTATACAGGCATCGCAGTGAGGGCATGCTGTCCGCCAGGCTGGAGCAGCCCAGCCACAGAGACCTGGGCATAGAGCACTGCAGAGAGAGGACAACTATGAGATGGGACAGTATGAGACAGGATGGTACAGATTACAGGAATTTTCAAGGCTTGGTTGAATGCAATATTCCACTTGTAGCTGCCCTTTATGATAGAAGTATCTTCAAGAAACATACTACTCATTAGGTCTAACCCCAGAGAGACTCAAAAGGAGCGCTAATGCCCAAAAATCAAGGGGGAAAATGTTGTACGTCAAAAACTAGATATTTAGCAAAAAATGTTGTCCCTGTTCTATGTATGTATGGGTGGGTCTAAAAGAAATCCAATTCTTAATCCAATTAATCAATTTCCTCCTCTATGCACCTCAACTCATCTCCCATAAATTCACCACAGGGTGAAATAAGGTGCAGACTAAGCAGAAAAAGAAATAGTTCATGTTGGCACACCAATATTATGAATGGTAAATTAAAAAACAAAATGCCACAGGAAAGTTAAAGTATTTTTTAGAAGGTGGGAAGAAGTGTTATACCCCTGCAGCTTTGATAGGGGCTAACTCTGCACAGTTTGCGTATGTTTTATGTATCTTGTTAGTCTGCCATTCATTAACCAAAATGCATAGTTACCATAGCAGCTGCTTCTTCATCTTTCCAGATGGATTAACGGGGAGGGGAGAGGGCAAGAAACAACCCAAACGGAAGGGAAAACAGCAACAAAGAAAGGAGGAGAAACAGGGAGAAAAAAAGGGAAAAAGAAAACGAAGCCTAAATGCTGCTGGTATTAAAAACTTCTAAGTAAAAAATGTATGTGTGAATGTATGTACATATAGTGTACTCAGTAGCAAAATAAGGTAGAATTTATGACTTCTAGTAATATTGACTAAACAATGTTAGTGTTATTGCTCCTATAGCTTTATAAAACACTACATCTTTTAGAAGCAGTTTTATATTCTTTGAGTTTCCCTAAAAGTATCCCAAGCTGAAGTTTTGTGTGTCAGCTTGGGTACTGTTACAGCCTAATAATACTAAAAAAAATTAAATACCTGATAATAGCACACATAAAAGCAGGAATACATATTTTAAAATATAGCAGTCAATGAACATAATACTAAACTTTATAAGCTTGGAAATATTAAACGTCATTATAGGACTTTCCTCTTCTTAAAATACTCTAGTTGTAAGAATTAATATTAGGAAACAAAATATAGTATTCATTGTTCACATGATCTGTAACTGATATAAGAATAGTAAGGACACCAAAAAAATGATCTGGTCTAGACCCCTGCTTTCGGATCATTATTTCCTCATTTTATAGTTAAGGTGATTGATGCCCAGGAAAAATTATTTAACTATGATCATGAATATAGAAAACAGAGAAGTAGGAACTAGAATCCTGGCCTATTACTTCTTAGTGAAGAACTCTTCCTCCTGACATCATCCATCCCTAGGTCATTAAGTGGAGACATCAGACTTCAAAGAAGGGTATCTGCTAAAGATATGACTGGATTAACATACCAACCAAAACAGCTAAAATGCTTTGAACTCCTACAACAATCTCCTAACTGTGTTCACTATTTCCAATGTTTCTTCACCTCAAGCTACAATCCATTTTACAAACAGCAGCTAAATAGAATAATTATGTTCACTCTGTTATCATGTCACTCTCATCAATAATTCATAATGGCTCCCCGTATCTATTGTATGAAATCCAAGGACTCTATTAATCTGACCTTTCCCCACTGCCTACATTAACTCACCTTCTCTGTGCTTCCAATTTGCCTAGCACTCTAGCTAGAGATTAAATATTTCTAAGTACTGTTTTAGTCATTCATTCAACAAGTATTAATTGAGCATCTTCCTTGTACTAGACACTGTTCTAGGCACTAGGGACAGAACAATGAACAAAAGAGACGAAAATCTTTTACATTCAAGTGACGCTCTACCTTAAATTCTTGGATATTTAAAATCTTTAATGTAAAAGAAACTTGTTGTGAATTTCTCTCATTGTTAATGAGAGATGATGTACACGTTATTAAGCAATTGGTTTTGTGAGTTGGATAGAAGAAAGTCTCATTCTGAAGGAGAAAATGAATTTGAGAAAAGTGGAAGAGGGAGAAGAGTATACAATAAGGGAAAATGAAAATATAGAAGGGGAAAAAGAAAATAATGGAAGAAAATGGAATAGGCACTGGAAGATTGCTTGTCACTTCTCCCCACTCCCTTCTCAAGAGGAAGACGGCTCAAACACTTTCAGCCATACTAGAGCCAACTGCATGTTCTCCTCTTCTTTATTAAAATATACGCATTTACTTGTATTTGTGAATGGTCCTTCATAAATTTTTACGTCATTCCTCTTTTAAATGTTTGTCTCCTTCATTTTATGTTAGGTCCCATGTTATTTTTGCAGTATGTATAACACTTTCTTAATTATCATCTGACTTTCCTTATTGTAACTCATTCTAATCTTCTTCCTCATTCACAC
Source organism: Mormoops blainvillei (assembly GCA_004026545.1). Lineage (NCBI taxonomy): Eukaryota > Metazoa > Chordata > Mammalia > Chiroptera > Mormoopidae > Mormoops > Mormoops blainvillei. The sequence continues at coordinate 86,440 of PVJD01002785.1, forward strand.
ATCCCTATCTTCCATCAAAACTCCTAACTACTAAGAATTTGAAAGGGCTTACCCCATCCCCTTAAACTAAAACTTCGAATTAAAATTATAATCGTTAATGAGCCACATACACCCAGGAAAGCCACTAGATATACTGGTGTGATTTCTAAAATGGCATTAACTTGTAAATACCACACAGAGGATGCATTCCCGATTATTACAAGACAATTGGTGTGGGTATGAAAACTGCACTTGAATATAGTCAGATCTGCATATTACCATAAGATTTTACATATTATAGCTCAATTTAATAACCAATTTTCAAATTGGCTTGTATTGTTAACAATTAATCTTACCCATACTGGTAAATGCCACTTAAAAACACTGAGGAAAAAAATATAATTACAAAATTAATGGAATAAGCCATAACTTCTACTTGTTTTTCCCTTCTAAATTCACATTTAGGAGCATTTTCTACAGAAGGGGAAAAAATCAAAGGAAATTTGGACAATAAGTAACAGTGGAAAGGACTGCCATTTTGGTTAACTATTCTTATGTATTCTAAATACAGGGTGGGGCAAAAGTAGGTTTACAGTTGTTCATATGGAAAATAATACAAAAATTAAGAAAGAAGTATACAAGAATAAACTCTGTGTTTCGAGTACTCACAACTGTAAACCTACTTTGCCCCACCCTGTATTTCACAGCCATCCTGAATGGTCAATTTCTGAAAAAGATGTAAAACTTTTTCTGTCCTTCAAATCTTAACAAATAATCCCCTTTAAAATACCCCAAAGCACACACAGTTTTCTACTAAACTTTGGGCTGCAAGTTTGTTTCTCCTTGCAAATTATGTTTAAATTTCTAAGGTTTTCTTCATGAATTTTAAAAAATATTTTTAATTAAAAAAGCAAGTTCTAAACTAAGCTGTAATCCAGCACCTACATTCTCATGTTTAAATATTTAACTTTTACTAACTGTTAAAGAACTTGTGAATTCCTTACATGTTTCTTCTATGCAATCTCAAAAGCTACCACAAAGTATGGATCATACATGCACCCCCATCCTATAAAATCCAGCCATACACAGCACACATTGGCTTCTTCAGCTCATTTCCCCTTTAACTTCACCCCAATTAACTCTCCTTTGCAAAATCAAAGAGAGTCGAAGGCTATAATAATGCATTACATCTGAAGTTTGTTATCCAACTGAATGAGTTTACCAGCTTTAAAAGAAGTATACACAGCATTTTTTTTTTTTTAAATTCTGGAACTTGTTTTCTGCTACTTGAAAGAATGAGAAAAGGAGACTGAAATGTTGCAACAAAGGTCCTCCAGTGCGTCAAGGAGAATATGCCACGGTCTGTCCAGAAAGTATCCAGACAATAAGAAAAACAAGAGACATTTATAGAAGAAGATACAAGAAACATTACACACAGGACAATGATGCCTCAGTCTCCTTCAAAGTAGGCACCTTGGGACCTCACACAGTTCTCCCAATCACCATCAGCTGCCCCGTCCTATTTTCCTGAATCTCACTGCCTGACATCTCTTTCCTTTCAAAGGTGATTTTAGTTTTGGGAAAAGCCAGAAGTCGCAGGGCGCCAAATCTGGGCTGTAGGGGGTTGAATCATGTGGGTGATTTGATGTTTCCTCAAAAAATTCTGTAGGAGACATGATGCATGAGCGGATGTGTTGTCATGATGAAGTTGCCAATTACCTGTTGCCCACAGCTGCGGTCTTCTGAATCATCCAAATAGTTTCCACAGAGGAATGTTCAAGCTTAACACAAAATTTGATGCAGATTTGTTGCACTACTTGCTCAGTCATTTTGAATGCAAATGCGATGGCCACACAGTACACATGCCTACTCAATGGCATCTACTGCACCTACTGACTAGTACAGTGAAGTCGTCATTGTTCACGCATGAAAATTGCAGTCCACTCTCCTTGGCTGCCAGGATACATCAATGTCACACAAACTGTTCTTATTATATTAACAATAGTTGGACTTTTTCCAGACAAACCTTGAATAGTATCTAGCACCCATCAGGTTCAAGCACACAAATTCATTTACACAGAGAACATTAAAATCTTTGACTCCTCTCCAGTACTTGGCTGCCAGGAAAGAAGTCACAAATTCTCTTCACTGATAGAGGCCCCTGCAGGCAAAGGGTTAGCCTAGCCTCAGCATTTACTATATGAAAGCTGAATGACAAAATCTCTTAAACTCAGGTCCCTGTTGGTCATCTTCTAGGAGTAATACAAGCTATAATAATCAACAATAAAAAGATTGCTGCATTGAGAGTTTATGTATCCTTAAGCCATGGAAGAGAAGAATTCCTCTTTCACTACTATATCAACTAAAAAAATTCAGGCCAAGAGAACTGCAGTATTCCATAAACCATGTAATACATTCCAACTTTACCTATACAAATCCCATGATTGCCTCTTAAGAATCCCAATTTAGTTCACTCACTTCAAAAACGCAACTCCCACCTGTCGTATAGGATAATCGTATCTGCCTAGCCTTATTGCACAGATTGTGGTACAATTAAAATCAGAGATCTAAAAATTTCGAACACAAAAGAAAAAATATCAAACGTCATCGTTACCAAGCGCAGGCTTCCATGAATGCCACTTGCATTTCAAAATGTTCTGGGAAGCCATTATGAACTGCAGACCATGGAATCAATAAACCTATCCATCAATCAAATTTATTTTTTTCTTTTTAAAAAATTTTATTGAATTTATTGGGTAACATTGGTAAATAACATTATATAGGTTTCATGTGTACAATTCTATAATACATCATCTGTATACTGTATTGAGTGTTCAAGACCCAAAGTCAAGTCTCCCTCTATCACCATTTATTGCACCTTTATCCTCTTCTACCTGCCCCCACCACCTTTCACGAAACTTATTGTTCATTATCAGAATGGACACAGGTAGAGTACAAAGACAGAACCAAAACTGATCAGGCATAAACTACTTGCCGTATATTGTGCTAGATTTTTAAAATACTTTTTTTTTTTTAATCATTACAACCCTGGCAAAGAGTTATCAGTATTTTCACTTTAATAGGAGAGTAAACTCAAGATCAGAAAAATTACAGTGGTTAAAAGACAATGGCAGAAATAAGACCCCAATGTGTTCGTCTCTCAAAATCCACAGACTCACCATAACAAAGACCTGTTCTCGAGGAGTTTACTGTCTACTTTAGGGAGATAAATTACCTAAAATAGTAACTACAAGGAAAAGTACTACATTGTGTTAGACAATAGCTACTATAAAAATTTAGTTACAATTTTAAATTTTTTGAAAAGTTCAGGCATTGGCTTTAATTTTATTGTAGAATTTGTTACTGTATATAATTAAATATATATTTACCTCCTCTACCAGGCTGTATTCCTCAGAGATTAGAGTTATATCTTACCTTTAAAAAATCTCCAGTATCTGCCCTGGCTGGTGTGACTCAGTGGACTGAGTGCTGGTCTGCAAACCAAAAGTTAGCCAGTTCAATTCCCAGTCAGGGCACATGCCTGGGTTGCAGGCCAGGTCCCCAGTTGCAGATGTGCAAAAGGCAACCAATTGCTTCTGCTGCACATCAATGTTCCCCTCCTCTCTTTCTCCCTCCCTTCTCCTCTCTCTGAAAATAAATAAAATCTTAAAATAAATAAAATAAAATCTCCAGTATCTGGTCATAGTAGATGCTCAATAAATGTGTGCTTAAAGGTGAGAGATCAGTGAGAACTACATATCAAAGAGAAGAATTTCTTGGTTTATGGAATAGTAAGAAAATTGATAAAATAGCATTGGTTACTTTGTTGATGTTACTAGATTGGAAGGTACCTATGATGGACAAAGCTTTCACAATTCATTATCTTACTCACTTGTAAAACAATCTAGTAAGGTAAATAAGATCCAAAGTTAAATAAATTACTAAAAGTTGATGGGTACCGAGCAAGTGGTAAAAGTGGGATTCAAAAGTAGATATTCTGACGACTTAGGATAATGCCATATTAAAATGGTAATTAAAAAGTCAAAAAATGGAGTGACTTCATTTACTAAGAAATGTGGAGCCAAAGGTGGTTTAGGGGCACTGGACTGATGACAGAAACTAAAAAGGAATCCCACCCAATAGGCTGTTGTAATCATCAAAGTAATGGCCATGGAGAAGACAAGTGTACATCAAAAGAAAGATCAACAGGACTTAATCAGTGATTGTAAGGAAATAAGGAAGATGAGTCAGAAATAACTCTTAGATTTCAAACTTGAATGACTAGAAGAATGGTGGTAGCACTGACAGACACGGGTAAATTGAGAACTATCTGTGAGGGGAGAGGTGGGCTAGATAAGCTCAGAAATCATGAATCTGACATAATAATAAATCTCTAGTATGTTGAGTAAAAATATGGCATGAAAGCCTGGGTAGAAACTTGTAATGATTATATAGATGTGGGGACCACAGGCTTCTAAAAGTTGTAATGCACTAGGTTAAAAGCATTTCCCGTTAAAAAAACAAACAAACAAACAAACAAAACTAGTGAGTTGGTGGAGCATCATCCCATGCACCAAAAGATTGCAGGTTCAATGCCCAGTTAGGGCTCATAAGAGACAACTGATCAGTCTTTCTCTCGTTTTGGTGTTTCTTTCTTTCTCTCTTTCTTTCTTTCTCTCTCTCTCTCTCTCTCTCTCTCTCTCTCTCTCTGAAATCAATACACATACCCTCGGGTCAGGATTTAAAAAAAAATACTAGCGAGGTTTTGTTTTTTAAATAAAATTTAATTGATTCCTCTTCTCTTATCTCCTTTCCTACCTGAACAACTGAGTTCAATAGCCATTAAATCAATACAGACTAAGCAGGCATCAAGCTGAACGGCAGAAATAGCTACAGTCTGGTGGTGCGAGAAAGGTATCCTTGACGGGGGAAAGGCCTGGCATACAGTTTCAGAGAACAGGTAGGATAAAGGGAAAAAATCTGCATGTGAGGGTAACCTGGTATGGGGTACCACAGCTCCAGCGGAATGAGGAAGGCTTCTACCTGAGGGACTAGATTGGCAGTGAGCGACGATGGAGGGTGTCCATGCGATGGGTTAGAGCAGTGCAGGAAGTCAGAGTAGTGAGGGTTCCCAAAGTGGACAGAAGCTATTCATTCAGAGTAAAGGGACAGTGGCCCAGCACTCAGTTTCAGACCCAGCGGATGAGTGGGATGCAGGGGCAGTGGCTCAACACAGTTTCAGACCCAATGGGCAGAGGAGGGTGGAAGGAGTAGCCCAGTGCAAGTAGTCAGAAGTCAAAAGGATGAGGAACTTCCTGCCAAGATGGAGGTGCAGGTAGATATACTTTGTCTCCTCGCACAACCAAAAGAAGGACAACAACAAATTTAAAAACAAAAAATAACCAGAAAAATATACAGGGAACCAACAGCAAAGGTAAGGAAACCGGGATTCAAATCAATGATCTAGAGCAGAAAGAAGAAATAAACATTCAAGTAGAACAGAATGAAGAAACAGGAAAATCGAACCGTATGGAAGTCCGACAACCAAGGAGTTAAAGAAGAAACATTCATTCAGACAGGTAGGAGGGGCAGAGAAGGGTAGCTGGGTCGGAGAGGACATGTGGCAAGGTGACAGCTGGAGGACTGGGGTGGGCAAGACAGTGGTTGGCGGACCAGGCGGTCCCACTTTTGCATGCGGATAAACTGGAAGGAACAACTGGGGAGTGAGAGAGGCCGTGCAACTCAAGGTTCCAGCGCAGGGAAAAAAAGCTTCAAAATCTCTACCAGTAAAAACCTGTGGGGGTTGCAGTGGTAGCGGGAGAAACGACCAGTCTCACAGGAGAGTTTGACCATAGGGTCCTAGAACTCACACAAACCCACCCACCTGGGGAATCAACACCAGTAGGGCCCGATCTGCTTGTGGATAGCAGGGGAAGTGACGGAAGCCGGCTAAGAGTTGAGCAAGTGGCATTGTCCCCTCTCTGACCCCTCCCCCATATACAGTTCCACAAGGCAGTGATGCAGGTTGCCCCGCACTCGCATTTGCCCCTCACAACATGATAGGTGCGCCAAGACAAAAAACATATGGCCCAAATGTAAGAATAAATCAAAGCTCCAAAAATAAAAGTAAGCAATGAAGAGACAGCTAACCTAACAGATGCAAAGTTCAAAACACCGATAATCTGGATGCTCACAGAAATGGTGGGGTATGTTCACAAAAGGGAGGAAAAAGTGAAGGCTATGCAAAGTGAAATAAAAATATATGGGGAACCAACAGTGAAGGGAAGGAAACCAGGACTCAAATCAATGATTTGGAGCAGAAAGAAGAAATAAACATTCAACCAAAACAGAATGAAGAAACAAGAATTCAAAAAAAGGAGGCGAGCCTGAGGAACCTCTGGAACAACTTTAAATGCTCCAACATCTGAATCATAGGGGTGTCAGAGAGAGAAGAGGAAGAGCAAGACATTGAAAACTTATTTGAAAAAATAATGAAGGAGAACGTCCTCAATCTGGCAAAGGAAAGCGACTTCCAGAAGTCTAAGAAGCTCACCGAGTCCCAAAGAAGTTGGACCCAAGGAAGCACACACCAAGGCACATCATAATTACATTACCCAAGAGTAAAGATATGGAGAAAATCTTAAAAGCACCAAGAAAGGAGACAATTACCTACAAAGGAGTTCCCATCAGACTATCAGCTGATTTCTCAAAAGAAAACTTACAGGCAAGAAGGGGCTGGAAAGAAGTATTTAAAGTCATGAAAGACAAGGACCTACATCCAAGAATACTCTATCTGGCAAAGCTAACATTTCAAATGGAAGGGCAGATAAAGTGCTTCCCAGATAAAGTAAAGTTAAAGGAGTTCATCATCACCAATCCCTTATTAAATGAAATATTAAGGGGACTAATCTAAGAAAAAGAAGATGATCAAAAATATGAACAGTAAAATGACAACAAACTCAACTATCAACAATTAAACCTAAAAAAACAAAACAAAAACAAACTAAGCAAACTGCAAGAACGGGAACAGAATCACAGAAATGGAGCTCACATGGAGGGTTATCAGTGGGGAGAGGAAGGGTGGAGAAAGGAGGAAAACATACAGGGAATAAGAAGCATAAATGGTAGGTGCAAAATAGACAGGTGGAGGTTAAGAAAAGTATAGGAAAGGGAGAAGCCAAATAACTTATATGTACGACCCATGGACATGAACTAAGTGGGGGAATGCTGGTGGGAAGGTGGATGCAGTGCAGAGGGGGATAAAGGGAAGAAAAAAATGGGACAACTGTAATAGCATAATCAATAAAATATATTTTTTTAAAAAGAAATCAAAAGGATGAGGAAAGAAAGCATCCTTGCAGAATATGAGGTGGGAAATGAAAGGAGAACTGTGTCAGCAAGAGGAGTTGAGTTATACAGGAGGGTTAAATAAAGGAGTAGATCAAACATTGAGGATGATGAAAACAAGTTTTATCATAATCAGAGAAAAGAGTTACAAACACAGGAAGGAAGAAAACTAGAATGAATACTATGCTGCTGAACTAAAATTGAAGATATTGTTGCAAACTCAAAGCTTACTCCTTGTGTGTATATATGTATGTATACATATGTATATATAGAGAAAGAGAAAGAGAGAAATCTCTAGTAAATGATGTAAATATAAATGTAAATTTACATCTCTATGTAAATGGTACATAAAAACACCTTTATCAACAAGATGACCCAGTAACAGTAACACCCTAGTAGCAATGAGTACATTTAATGATTCAAAATCATTCTCCAGGCACTGGCTGGTGTGGCTCAGTTGGCTGGAGCATCATCCTGTAAACTGAAAGGTTGTGGGTTCAATTCCTGGTCAGGACACCACGCCTAGGTTGCAGGTTTGGTCCCCTGGTTGGGGTGCGTATGAGAGGTAACCATTGATGTTTCTCTCTCTCATTTATGTTTCTCTCCCTCTCTCTCTGTCCTTTCCCCTCTCTCTAATATTAGTAAGCATGTCCTTGGGTAAGGGTATTAAAAAAAAGTCACTCTTGACTAACAGTACCAGAGCAATGGCTGGTTCCAGGGCTCGTGCAGGGAAAATTTAAGATAAGCTTAGAATACCTTCTTGAGGTGCTCAAAGAATAATGGAAGGACATGGCAAGATGACACATGGGCCAATGTGAAAGGCCCACAGAGGCTAAGTCAAAACAAATAATGGTAATAACAGATTATAATAGTGGCAGGGAAACTCTAACATGCTCCCCCAATGATCCCCATCTCCTGGTATTCATAACCCTTGTGTAATCCCACCCCCTTGCTTCTAGGTTATATAAAAATTGTAACTTCCATTTTGCTAACAGACTCTATTACCTTCTTTTCTTGCATGTTTTTATAAAGCAAGCAATCATATGGCAGAGGTCCACATGGCAAGGAACTGAGGGTGGCCTCTAGCCAACAGCTAGCTAGGAATTGAGGCTCTCAGTCCAATAGCCCTAGAGGAAAAGGTATTCTGCCAAACACAATGTAAACTTGGAAGTGGATCTTTCCCCAATCAGGCCTTCAAATGAGACCTCAGCCCTGTGAGAGATCTTGAAGAAGAGGACCAAAGTCTGCCATGCCCAGACACCAGACCCAAAGAAACTGTGAGATAATGAGTGTTGGTGGTATGCAGCAAAGGATAATACAATAAACCACTAAATAAAATTAAAATCCATCACTCTATCAATAATATAAAGAATAAATTGCAAGTTTGATAAGGTGTATGATATTGAATAGTCTCAAAATATCTCTCCACACTTATTACAAAGAAGAAAACAGTAACCTTACAACGTAAAAACCTGGATGACATCTTAATCAAGTGATCAACATCAATAACACCAATAATAAAACAAATTAAAATCACGTGTCACCTGATAGAATGCAATAAGAATACAGCATCACCTCTGTGATACTTCTGCCAAAGATACATAACCTGTATCTAATCATAAGAAAACATCAGGAAAACCCACACTGAAAAACAATCTACAAAATAACTGGCCTGTAATCCTCAAAAAAAAGTCGATGTCATGAAAATCAAGGAAAGACTGAAGGACTATCCCAGACTGAAGGAGACTAAAGAGAGACATAACAACTAACAACATGTGATTCTGGACTAGGTTCTTTTATTATAAAGGACATTTACTGGGATTGCTAGAAAAACTTGAATGGGGTCTATAGGTTAGTTGGCAGTCATGTATCAATATTAATTTTCTTATTTTGATGGTTGTTATTGAGTTGTATAAGAGAATGTTTTTGTTTGTAAGAAATACAGATCAAAGAATTCAAGAGTGATGATAACATCGTGTAGTGCCTTACTCTCAAATGATTTATGGAAAAAATGTTATCTGCATTTTACTTGCAGCTCTTCTGTAAGCTTGAGAATGTTTAAAAAGAATATTAAAAATTAATTAATGAAAATATGTTGGGAATTTGCTTTTCACTATGATGTAATTGTTATCTGACTAAATTTCATGCAGAAAATGATAACTATAAAAAGTTAATAAAAAACAAAAAACTATTTGAAAGTATCAGAGAACTACTAATATTGCCAAAACTTTAGGGGTCAAAATTCTGGACAGGGGCTAAATGTATTGTGGTAAGTTGGACATTTTATATACGATTTCCCCCAAAGCACTTGCTGACTCCTAGATTTTTCATGCAAGGAGTCTGATGCTGAAAAATCAAGTTTAAAGCGTATTTCAGCAATTTCACGGTGCCAAAGAGCCAAAAATTGGAGTAAAGAGCCCATCAAGAACAAAGTACCCTGATTTTTTTAAAAAGGGGTGGGGAGCTTTCAGTTGATACCATGGAAGAACACCAGAAATAGAGTAACCTCAATCGAACAAAAGGGATGTGCCCGTGGAGAGAATATTAAGTCCTTTCTGAAGGGAGCTATCTGCCAGCGTCTCCACCACTTTTAATTAAAAAACAGTCTTGTGTATAAAAAATTATCAATAATTCAAAGAAAAGGGATCAAATGCCCTAAGACAGAAAATAAAAACAATAAACACAGACCCCCAAATAGCCAAAAGGTGGAAATAACCTAAATGTCAACCAATGGATAAATAAAATATGAGGGGTGTGTGTGTGTGTGTGTGTGTGTAATGGAATATTACTCAGCCTTAAAAAGGGAAGAAATTCTGACATATGCTACAATATGGATGAACCTTGAGGACATTAGGCTAAATTAACTGTCAGTAACAAAAAGACAAATAGTATATGATTCCACTTATATTAGTTACCAAGAGTAATCAAATTCAGAAAGAACAGTGGTTGCCAGTGACTGGGGGGTGTGGGGACAAGAAGAGTGGGGAGTATAATGGGTAGACAGTTCCAGTGTTGCAAAATGAAAAAGTTCTGGAGATTGGTTATACAACAATGTGAATGTAAAGCTACTGAAATGTACACTTAAAAATGATTAAGATGGCCCTAGCTGGTGTGGTTCAGTTGGTTGGAGTGTCATCCTGTGTAGACTGAAGGTCTGTGGGTTCAATTATTAGTTAGGGCACATACCCAGGTTGCAGGTTCAATCCTCAGTTGGGGTGTGTACAAAAAGGAAGCCAAGCCCTGGTTGGTGTAGCTCAGTGGATTGAGCGCCAGCCTGCAAACCAAAGGGTAGTCGGTCTGATTGCCCCATCAGGGCACACGCCTGGGTTGCAGGCCAGGTCCCCAATAGGGGGTACACGAAAAGCAACCACACATTGATGATTCTTTCCTTCTCTCTTCCTTCCCCCTCTCTAAGAATAAATAACTAAAATCTTGAGGAAATAAAAAGGAAGCCAATTGATGTTTCTATCTCCATCGATATTTCTTTTTTTCTCTTTCTTGTTCTCTCTCTCCCCCCTTCCTCTCTTTCTAAAAGCAATGAAAAAATGTCCTTGGGTGAGGATATATATATATATATATATATATATATATATATGAATGATTACATATATAAAAGAATACACACACACGTGCGCGCGCACATGAAGAGAGATTACGATGATCAGTTTTAGCCCTGATGACCTGACTGGTGTGACTCAATGGGTTGGGTATCATCCTGCAAACTGAAAGGTCACCAGTTTGATTATTCATGGTCAGGGCATGCCTGGGTTGCAGACTAGGTCCCTGACTGGGGGGCATATGAGAGGCAACCAATGGATGTTTCTCTCACATGTCAATGTTTTTCTCCCTCCCTTCGCCTCTCTCTAAAAATAAATAAATAAAATATTTTTTTAATTTTTAAGAAAGATAATAAATTCTATGTAATATATTTTAACATAGTAAGAAAGCCCCTGAACTGATATATATTAGAATTCCCAGATACAGGCTTTAAAATAACCATGTTTAAGATATTCAAAAAATTAAGTGAAAAAGTGAAGAGTACCACAAAAAACTAAAATTTATAATAAAATATATAACATGGAAATCCTGCAATTAAAAATTACTAAAGCTGAAATGAAGAATTCTTTAGATTGTTTTAATAGTAATTAGGAACAGACCAAGTGAGAATTAATGAACAGGAAGATAGGTCAGTAGAAAAATCACTTGATTGCAAATAGAAATAAAGGGCAGAAAAATACTGAAAAGAATGTATGAGATGTAAGTGACACAATGAAAAGTATACATAAGTGTATTTGGACTCATAGAAGGAAAAACGGCAAAAGCAACCCTTAAGGAGATATTAAATTTTTCAAAAACTGATGAAAATTATCAAACCAGAGTCAAGAATCTCTACAAACATATGAAACAAGCACCTTTCCATGCCTTGGCAAACTGTCATTCTAAGTTTGAATCATCTTTACACTTTCAATACTATGAAATATTTTTAAGATTTCCTTTACTGTAAAGTTTTTGCCTTTAATATGAAGTTTTCCTCTAGGATATCTTCATCCTTTTTGTCACAAACCTCATTTATGTTAATAAATTCACCTTCACTAAGTTCTCTGCTGTATATCTAGAATCTATCAAATGGTGTCAGCATCAACATTTCTTCCAAGACTCCATTTACCCTCAACACAGATTTCAATTAAAGTATTATCACTTTTTGTTTATTTGCTTCGTCTAGTACATAGACTTAAGAGTGGGAAAGAAGGAGACAACACAACTACACACCATGGTGACTGTGGCATAAACTTACTAACAAATGTGCAGTGAATAATCTGACTTTGAAAGAACTGGCTGATCATGATGTGCATCTGTTTTCCACAGTAATTTATTGATGGAGAGCTATCAATTTTTACTTAATAAAAATTACTCACATTTAATATACTATGGTAACTGAAATTTGAACCATATTTTGGGGAACTGGTGTTATTTAACTAAACTGTAGCTTAATTGCTACAAATTTTAATTAATTTGTGCACTTCACAACCATGAAAAATGAAAGATTTTACCACATTAAATTTAAACTAGTAGAAACTTAGAGTTTCTACTCTAAGTAAAAAAAAAAAAGAAGAAGAAGAAGAAGAACAGACTTCAGCTTCCACCATAAGGGAGTAGTTATTATCAAACCTGCCCTCCCAGCACAGACAAGAAAACTGGACAAAATATGGATAATAAATTATGCAGAAAAAAGCTCCAAATATCTGAACAAGAGACCCCTTAAGTTTTTTCCTGAGCACTAAATCCTGTCTGCACTATGAGGGAGCTATAAGCTCAACAAATCCTAGAACCCACACAGAGCTGGGGGACTTTTCTGTTCTGACTAGCCAGATTGCAGAAGCCTAATTTAATACTTGGGACATTCAGTAGTAGCTCCAGAAAGCTCAAACGTAACTCATAAGGATATACTACACTAGTATAAAGGTTACACACTAAACCTATCCCAGTAAAGCTTAAAACCAAGCCGTAGTAACAGCAAGCTGATCTGCAAGAAACTTAACTGCTGGTTGAAATAAATTCAACATTCTTTTTCAAAGACAATACAATACAAACATCGAATAATGTAATATTCACAATGTCTAAATCTAAAATTACTAGATAAGAAAGAGTAAAATGTGACCCATAATCAGGAGGAATATCAGTCAGTAGAAACAATCCAGAAATGACAGAGATGATGAAATTAGCAGACCAAGCCCTGGACGGTGTGGTTCAGTGGACTGAGTGCCGGTCTACAGACTGAATGGTCACCGGTTTGATTCCCAGTCAGAGCTCATGCCTGGGTTGTAGGCCAGATCCCCGGCTGGGGACATGCGAGGGGCAACCGATGGATGTGTCTCCCACTTCAATATTTCTTTCTCCCTCCCTTCCCCACTCTCTAAAAATAAATAAATAAAATCTGTTTTAAAAAATTAGCAGACCAAAACATTAAAATAGCTATTAAAACAGGAACATAGTGCAGAGAACTGTAGGATATTAAAAATAAATAAATAAATGAAATAAAACTTCCAGAAAAAAATAGTCTGAAATAATAATTTTCTGAGGTGGGATTAATGGCCACTTAAAAACACTGTAGAAAAAAAGATCAGTAAACTTAAAGAAATAACAATATGTGAAATAAAGCACTAAGAGAAAAAAACTGGAAATAAACAGAGCAATGCCTCAGTGACCTACAGGGAATAATCAAGTGGTCCAACATATGTATAACTGGTTTTCCGTTAAAAAAAATAAGGGGGCTGGGGTTGGGAGGAAGCATAAAATATACTTGGAAAATATGTTTTCAAATACATTTGGAAAATGGTAATACAATCTATACAAAAATATGAACAGTGCCAGAAATATGAATATACAGGTAAATATTTTTTAAATCATTTTCACTTTAAAATTTATTTTTAAAAATAATAATTTAAGCAAAAATAACAATGATTTATGATATTCATAATATATTTGGAAACAAAACATATCAAAATAACAACACAGAGATACAAAGAGAAAATGGAAGTACATTATATGTGAAGTAAAATATTACTTCAAGGAGGATTGTGGTAAGTTAAAGATATATATTATTTTGCAAATCATATATCTGATAAGGATCTCATATCCAGAATATATAAAAAACTTTTACAACTCAACAACAAAATGATCAAATTACCAAATGGGCAAAGGACTTGAATAGACATGTCTCCAAAGATACAGAAATGGACAACAAGCACATTACAAGGGTGCTCAACTTTATTAGTTATTAGGGAAATGAAAATCAAAACCACAAAGAGGTGTCCTTCACACCCATTAGGATAGCAATTAAAAAAACAAAACAAAACAGTCATGCAGATATTTCAGGAGAGAAGCATGCCAGGAGATCCAGATAGACTGGAAGGAGCTTTATCAACAAAGTCCTATACAGTCTCAAAAAGCATTTGAAGCTGCTATTTAAAAAAGCATAACAAAAACACAAAATAAGTTGTAGTAAAGATGTAGAGAAAATAAGTTGTGGTGAGGATATGCAGAAAAGGTTCATCAACTTTAGGTAACAGCTTGGTTGTCCCTCAGAAGCATAGAATTAACTATGTGACCACTTCTAGCAATTCCACTCCTGGGTATATTCCCAAAAGAACTGAAAATAGGTAATCAAACAAATAAATGTACATGTGTTCACAGAAACCTTATTCACAATAACCAAAAAGTAGAAACAGCCTAAATGTTCGCCAAAAATGAATAAACAAAATGTGATATATACATACAACAGAATATTTTTCAGCCATAAATATTAATGAAGTACTGATACAAGCAACAACATGGATGAACCCCAAAAACATGCTAAGTAAAAGCAGCCAAACGAAAAAGGTCACTTACTGTATTGTTCTATTTATATATAAAATATCAAGAATAGTGAATGAAAATTGGTGACTTCCAGGGCCTAGAAGGAGAAGGGAATGGAGAGAAATCGTTTAATGAATAAGAAGTTTTAGTTGGAGTGACAGAAATGTTTTGGAACTAGATAAAGATGGTGATTGTACAACATTGTGACTATACTAAATCATTCGCTTTAAAATGGTTAATTTTATGTTATATGAATTTCACCTCAATAAACATTTTTAAATGCATATTGTACTCTCTAGAGCAACCATTTAAACAAAACAAAACAAAGTAACTAATAAGCCAACAGAGGGGATAAAATGGAATACTAAAAAAATAATCCAAAAGAGGGCAGGAAAATTCAAAACAAAAGGAGAAAAGAACAGTTGGGACAAATAAAAACAAAATGGTAGATTTAAACTTAACCATACTAAATATAAATAATCTAAACCTACATTTTCTAAGATAGTGATCACTAGTCACATGTAGATATTGATCATGCTAGTACAGATTAAGATATGCTTAACTGTAAAATTATATTGGATTTTGAAGACTCAATATAAATAACATAAAATATCTCAATAACTTTATATAGAGATTACATGTTTAAATGATACTTAAAATATACTGGATTATATAAAAAGCACTATAAAATTTTCAAGTTTCTTTTTACTTTTTTAATGTGGCTATAAAAAAAATTAAAAATATATATACTTGGTTAGAATCAGTGGCTAACATTTCTGCTGGACAGTACAAGTCCAAACATTGGAAGACAGATTGTGAGACTGAATTAAAAAGTAAGACACAACTATATGTTAATATATACAGATAAATTAAAAGTAAAAACTTGAGGACTGCCGGTCAGGATGGAGGCATAGGTAGACACACTTGGCCTCCTTTCACAACAATAAGAAGGATAACAACCAATCTAAAAACAAAAAACAACCAGAACTGCCAGAAAATCAAACTGAATGGAAGCCTGACAACCAAGGAGTTAAAGAAACATTCATCCAGATGGGTAGGAGAGGCAGAGACCAGCAGCCTGCAGAGGATGTGTGGTGAGGCGGCTGGTGGTGGAGGGGGCGGTCCCATATCCACATGTAGCAGATAAAAACTGGGGGGACAACTGGTGAGTGAGCAATCCCAGGACAAGGCTAGACCGAGCAGCCCAGGGTTCCTGCACCGGGAAAATAAAGTTTCTGGCTGTAAAAATCAGTGGGTGTTGCATCAGCAGAAGAAACTGCCAGTCTCTCATGAGAGTCTATTTAAAGAGCCCACAGGGTCCTTGAACATACACAAACCCACCAATTGGTGGAATCAGTACCAGGGCAGCAGCTAGAAGAGCACTAGTTGCTTACATGAAGTGGGAGAAGTAACTGAAAACCAGGCAAGAGCTGAGCAAGCAGCATTGTTGCCTCTGACCCTTCTCCCACATACAGAGGCCACTTTGTGACAAAGCAGGTTGCCCTGCCCTGGCAAATACCTCCGGCTCAGTTCATTACAACGTAACAGGTGCACTGCCACGGGAGTCAAAGCAGCTCTACCTAATACATAGGAACACAGGGAGGCTGCCAAATAGAGGAGACAAAGAAATATGGCCCAAATGAAACAACAGAACAAAACTTCAGAAAAAGAACTAAGCTACACGGAGATAGCCCACCTATCAGATGCACAGTTCAAAACACTGGTGATACGAATGCTCAGAGAAATGATTGGGTAGTGCCACAAAATAATGAAGTGAAGGCTATACAAAGTGAAATAAAGAAAAACGTACAGGGGGACAACAGTGACAGAGAAGAAGCTGGGATTCAAATCAATGATCTGGAACAAAAGGAAGAAGTAAACATTCACTGGGAAAAGAAAGAAGAAAGAAGAATTCAAAAAAATGAGGAGAGGCTTAGGAACCTCTGGGACTAAATACACCAACATCCAAATCATAGGGGTGTCAGAATAAAAAGAGGAAGAGCAAGAAATTGAGAACTTATTTGAAAAAACAATGAAAGAAAACTTTCCCAATTTGGTGAAGAAAACGGACATACAAGTCCAGGAAGCTCAGAGAGTCCCAAGCAAGTTGGACCCAAAGAGAACCACACCAAGACACATCATAATTAAAATGCCGAAGGTTAAAGAGAGAATCTTAAAACAGCAAGAGAAAAGAAGAGAGTTACCTACAAAGGAATTCCCATAAGACTGTCAGCTGATTTCTCAAAAGAAACCTTTCAGTCAAGAAGGGACTGGAAAGAGGTATTCAAAATGCTGAAAATCAAAGACCTACATCCAAGATTACTCTATTCAGGAAAGCTATCATTGAAAATGGAAGAGCGGATAAAATACTTTCCAGACAAGGTCAAGCTACAGGAGTTCATCATCACCAAGGCCTTATTATATGAAATGTTAAAGGGACTTATCTAAGAAAAAGAAGAAGGTCAAAGCTATGAACAGTAAAACGACAAACTCACAACTATCGACAACTAAAACAAAAACAAAAACAAAAACAAAGCAAGCAAACTAGAATAGGAACAGAATCATAGAAACAGAAGTCACATGGAGGGTTATCAGTGGGGAGGAAGAAGGGGAATAATGGGGGAAAAGGTACGGGGAATAAGAAGCATAATTGGTAGATACAAAATAGACAGGGGGAGGTTAAGAATAGTATAGGAAAGGGAGAAGCCAAAGAACTTATATGTACGACCCATGGACATGAACTAAGGGGGGAAATGCTGGAGGAAATGGGGGTACTAGATGGAGTGAGGCAATGGGGAAAAAATGGGACAACTGTAATAGCATAATCAATAAGATATACTTAATTTTTTTAAAGTAAAAACTTGAAAAAGATATCATAAAAAGTTATCATAAGAAAACTGAAATGACTACAGTAACACCAAATATGACTCTGAACAAGGAATATTAATGGGGATAAACAGGGCCTTTTCATAATAATAAAGAGGTCAATTTATCAAGAACTCACAATCTTAGAAGTATAAGTATTAATAACATTTCAAAATATAACAAGCAAAATACACAGAACTAAAGGGAGAACAAATCCACAATCCCAGTTTGAGGTTTAACATCCCTCCCTCAGCTACTTGATAGAATAAACCAAAAACAGCTGTAGAGCACAATTAAGAACTTGACCGAATGACTGATCTAGGACACTGAACCCAACAACTGCAGTTGTTTTCACACACACTTGCTATGCTTACCAAAACAGAGCTTAAGATCGGCCACGAAGTAACCAACAAATTTCAAAGGACTAAGCTTGCAGAGCATGTTGTTAATAAGTGGTAACTAGAAGGGGTTCTAGTTACAAATCAATATCAAAAAGTAGTAACTAGAAGGGGTTCTCGTTCCAGTTAAGAAGGAATAAGCATACTCCCTTCTCTATCTCCCACTGAATGCAGCTACCAAAAATAACAGAATGCAAGTTGTAGCTATTTGAGTACTCTGAAAAGTTAACAGCAGTGGGCAGACTGGGGACAAAGACGTCAACATGACACTGAAACCAACAATGAATTTACCATATTTAAAAAAATTATTTCTGTATCACACCACCCTAGACTTCAGCATGAAACCCAAAAGTAGATACTGGTGTGGGCAAAGAGGGATACAGGAGAAGCCCTCTAGTGCTGGCCCAAGGAATGGAGGAGTATCATAATACTCAGAGAATAGTGAAAACCCTCCATTTCTATTTCCTTAAAGTTCTCTTTATTCTCTCTAAGAATCCCATGATGAAAGCACAGTAGAATAGGGGGGCCCATGGGAAACAAAAAACTCCAAAGTAAGGAAACTGTTTGATCAGAGCAGTTGTGATCCTTAAAAGGCTGAGGCAAAACTTTACTTCTTTTCTTTTTTTTTCCTTTTGTTTATATTTATCACTGCTTTTTTTCCCCTCTCCATCTTCCTATCACTTACCCCCCAGATGCAGTAACTATTTGTGTAGAGCAGTTTAAATAAAGCTTCAGCTGTTTGGCTGGAATCATGAAAAAGGGAGGGCCAAAGAACTAGAGAGCACAGGGGAGATCATGGAGAGAGAACAGCTCAGGAAAGCAAGCCCATAAAATGGTTTATGAACTCCTATGCTCACCTGCAAGCTTCACATGTGTGGTTATGACCTAAAACAGCAAGCCATTGACTTTGAGAACTGAACTACAAGATAGACTACCATCTAGATCCCAGGCTGGCCATTCAGTGGCACATGGAACATAGCATTGCGAAGGTTTTTAAAATAGATAGACCAGCGATCCCCAACCTTTTTAGCACCAAGGACAGGTTTCATGGAGGAAAGGCAGAGTGTCGCTCATTTGGTCCCTGTGGATGGGTATGAGGGGACAGAAGGCTATTTGAACTTATAGGTTGAACTCAACTGGGTTGAGAGCCTGATAAAACAAAAACATCAACATTTTCAATATGATTTAAACAAAACTCAGTCCTGTAATATTAAAAATGTCCAGGATATAACTCAAATATTACTTAGCATACAAATAAGAGGGGAGCAATCTCAACTCTCATCAGTAGATGCCAATATCAAATTGATACAGGCATTGAAATTACCTTCAGAGACAAAGACTTAAAAGTAACTAGCATAAAAACATTTCAATAACTAAGGACAAACACTTTGAAAAGAGATGGAGCGATAGAAAATCTCAGCAAAGAAACTACAGATACAAAGAAAAAGAACCAAATGGAAATATAAGAACTGAAAATTATTGAAATTTTAAAACTCATTGGATGAACTCAAAAACAGAATGGAGGTGACAGAGCAATATTCCTTAAGAATATAAGGTCGATTTAGCTGGTGTGGCTCAATGGATTGAGTGCCGGCCTGTAAACCAAATGGCTGCCAGTTGATTCCCAGTCAGGGCACATGCCTGGGTTGTGGGCCAGGTCCCCAGGTTGGGGATGAGTGAGAAGCAACTGATCGATGTTTCTCTTCCTCTCTTTCTCCCCACCTTCCTTTCTCTCTAAATAAGAAATAAAATCTTTTTTAAAAGATAAAGAAAAAGAAAAGAATATACAGGCAAAAATCCTAAACAAAATATGAGCAAATAAAATCCAGTAACATAAAAAGGATAACAGACAATGACCAAGTAGAATTAATCTCAGTAATGCAAGGTGGATGCTTTGAGTTCTCAAGGTGTTCCAGTACCTATCTCCATGTCTTTGTGGTGCATGACTGCACACTGGCCCGTTAGTTCAATGGGCTATCTCTGAACCCTTAAAATAGTTGCCCCCCCTTGTTTAAGGGGAGAATGAGGTAATCAATTACTTGAAATCAACAGTACTTGATGAAGACAGAAATATAATTCTAAAATGAGTACTATCCCCAGAGTAGACACCATGGAGAGCTACACTTATTCCACCAATGCCATCAATACTCAAAAATTTTTTTTTCAATTTAAACCTTCAAAAAAAAAAAAAAAAAGAAACTGAATTAACTTTATGAGAACTAAGTGAGGTCCTGCCTTTAAGGAGATTATAATCAAGTAGAAAATTAGATGTAAAGGTTTAGCCACCACATGTTAACATTTATAATCATTGGAAAACACCAGATAAATCAGAATTAAAATGTGAAATATCACTAGTTTGACATCATTACTGTTAAACTATATAAACACACTATTCTTATAATCTCTAGATGCAGAAGAGTTCAAGAAATCTCTGGTGAAATAAACTGTTGAATTATCATGACAACTGAGAGGAGGTATGACACTAATCCAGGAGTTAAGACATCGGGTTCTCATGCAGACTTGTCCTCAAACCAATTATAAGAACTTGAGCAGTAACTATTCTATGCAACTCTGCCTCTTGACTAGTAAAATGGAGTAGATTAAAATATTTCTAAGAATCCCTTGCAGCAACAGAATTCCATAATTCTGTGATTTATATCCATCTATAATACTTCTAGTATGGATTTTCCTATTTTTAAAAAAGATTTTATTTACTTATTTTTAGAGAGAGAGGAAGGGAGGGAGAAAGAGAGGGAGAGAAACATCGATGTGCAAGAGATACATCGATCAGTTTCCTCTCATACACCCTCAGCTGGGGACCTGGCCTGCAACCCAGGCATGTGCCCTGACTGGGAATCGAACTGGCAACCTTTCAGTTCGCAGTCCAGCACTCAATCCACTGAGCTGCACCAGCCAGGGCTAGTAAGGATTTTTCTATAGAATTATTAGGTTCACCACAAAATCTGGACTAAAGCAATGGAAATCCCTTTAAACAATAAGGAGAAAGGGGAAAGAAAGAAGCAGCTCCTGATGCTTATTTAAAACAATTAAAATTCAAATTCGGTTGCTTTCTAAAATAAATTTATTCGTTATTATTTATTAAGTATGCAATTAGTCAAATATAACACTCTGATAAACTAGAATTTTGAACAAACAAATGCTTTAAAATTCTAATAACCATGCATAAGCAGTAAATTATTCTTACTTGAATTTCTACTGCTGTGTAGCACAGGGTTACTAAGTACATAATTACATAAGAGAGCCACCCAACTTCCAAAGGAGCCATTCCAGTGAATTGTGTAAATAATATGCTTTAAAAAAACATAACCTCCTAACATATGAATTTAGATTTACCAGATATGCAGTAGCTACGTACCTGTGAGATTAGAACACAGTCTTAAAAAGGCCTTCCTAATTATGAATTTACCAGAGAGACTAGAATGACCCAAAGCAAATTAATACACAGACTTTTTTTCATAACTTTCTGTTAAAACATTTGCACTATTCTGCTTCAGTACAGAAAACAAAAGATCTTAAAAATCACTGGCTTGAGATAAGAACTCCACAGTACAGGACCAAATTACCAAATACTTGTGTTTTATTTTTCTTTCATTGGTATCAATATAATAAGTTCTAAATATCTGGTCTATGGCTGATTTTACTGTAAGGCTGTTGAGTTTGAAAAAAGAAGAAAAATTTTCTTTTAAAAAAAAATCATAAAATATTCAACATTAGCAGGCAGCAGGGCATAATAATAATACATAGATGCCACATGTTTTCTGTACCGAAAAAGTAATTTTTAATACCCATCTACAGGAAATGAACCAACTTAGTAAACAAATTTATGCAAACAGCCAGGTGGTATCTTTATTCTCCCTATAACAGAAAGTAAGAATGTTCACTTACATTTTCTTTGCCCCATTATTAAAAATCATCTTATGTTAAGTGGAGAATTCCTGTATTTTTGAAGTTCTCATTTACTTGGTAAAAAGTAAAACTGAAATTAGATTGGGTTTTACAAGTTCAATTCCTATACCTGTACTTAAAGACCTTTTAAACCATGCCACAAAGAAATTATTTGGCTATACTGGAATTTCACTTTATTAAAATCAAGTCAAATCCCATTGCAATAAGCTCTAAGGAACTGTCTAAATTCTTTTATTGCCCTAGAATTTATTGCATTAAATATTATTTGAAATAACTAGGCCAGCAGCTGAGGCCTGGGAATCATGGGGTTACACAATTTTTCATGATGTGGGATTGGCCTATACACAAATTTGAAATAATCACAGTGTTCATTGGCAGGATTAGGCATTATGTATTTTCTTCTTTTTTTATTTTTTATTTTACTTAATCTTTATTGTATTTTTTCCCATTACCATTTATAGTCCCCTAATACCAACCTGCCCCCAGCAATCACCACATTGTTGTCCACAACCGTGAGTCCTTTTTCCTTTTTGCTCAATCCCTCCACCCCCTAACCTCCCTACACCCCTTCCCGCAGCTGATCCTGCTCTCCATCTATGAGTCCGTCCTCATTTTCCTTATTAGTTCAGTTTGTTCATTAGATTGCACATATGAGTGAAATCATATGGTGTGTGTCTTTCTCTGACTGGCTTATTTCACTTAGCAGAATGTTCTCCAAGTCCATCCATATTGTCAAAAGGGTAAAATTTTCTTCTCTTTACAGCCAAGTAGTATTCTATTGTGTAAATGTCCCATAGTTGTTTTACGTATCATCTACTGATGGACACTTGGGCTGCTTTCCTATCTTGGTGATTGTAAATAACACTGCAATTAACACAGGCGTGCTTATATGCTTTCAAATTAATGTTTTGGGTTCCTTCAGATATATTCCCAGAAGTGAAATCACTGGGTCAAAAGGCAGTTCCATTTTTAATTTTTTGAGGTATCTCCACAATTTTTTGAGGCTTTCCACAGTGGTTGCACCAGTCTGCCCTCCCACCAACAGTGCAAAAAGGTTCCACTTTCTCCACATCTTCACCAGCACTTGTTGCTTGTTGATTTATTGATGATAGCCATTCTGACAGGTGAGATATCTCATTGCAGTTTTAATTTGCATTTCTCTGATGATTAGTGACGTTGAGCATCTTTTCATATGTCTATTGGCCATCTGTATGTCCTCTTTGGAGAAGTGTCTATTCAGGTCCTTTGCCCATTTTTTAATTGGGTTATTTGGTTTTTCTGGTGCTGAGTTTTGTAAGTTCTTTATAAATTTTGGATATTAACCCCTTATTAGATGTATCAGAGAATATGTTCTCCCATTCTGTGGGTCATTTTTTTGTTTTGTTGATTTCCTTTGCTGTGCAAAAACTTTTTAGTTCAATGTAGTCCTATTTGTTTATTTATTTTTCTTTTGTTTCCCTTGTCTGGGGAGATCTATCTGATAAAACATTGCTACAAGCAATGTCCAAGATTTTGCTGCCTATGTTTTCTTCTATGATTTTTATGGTTTCAGGTCTAACATTTACATCTTTGATCCATTTTGAATTTGCTCTTATATGTGGTGTAAGAAGGTGGTCTAGTTTCGTTTTTCTGCACGTATCTGTCCAGTTTTCCCAACACCATTTATTGAATAAACTATCTTTAGCCCATTGCATGTGGTTGCTTCCTCTAATATTAATTGACTATAAAGGTGTAGGTTTATTTCTGGGCTCTGTTCCATTGATCTATAGGCTTTATGTATTTCTGAGAGAAGAAGGGAAGAGAGAAAAGGTGAGAGAAAGGAAGGGGAAGAGAAAAGAGAAGAGAAGGGAAGGTGTGGAGTGGGGAAGGGAAGGGAGAAGAGAGGAGAGAAAAAAGAAAGGTTGGCTGTAACTAGAGGAGTAAGTAGAAGCTGAAGCAATCTTCCATTTTGATGAAAGACATCTGCAACACTTTTTCCCCCCCAGTATGAATGTACACATTTGTTCATAGCAGTTAGTACGACTCAATAGAAGCCCGTGTCATGTTAAGAATCCACATACTAAGGCAGGCAGGCTGGCTGGCATATGAGCAATCAGAGTGTTTGGTCCTCATTTCACAGGCAAGAAGAGCAAAAGAAGCCATAGAGTAAAATCCTTTGGGTGGGGGAGCAGGGGTAAAGGAGACAAATCCCCACCTTAGACTTCTGGATCATCCCCCTCTCTACAGATGTGTTTGCTCTGACAATGAGTTCAAAAGGGAGAGCTATCTGGGGCTTTCATCTTAACTGAAAGGGAAATTCTGCTCATGAAAGGATCCCCTCATATCAAACAGTATTTCAAGGAGTGCAAACCAAGTATCCCAGCCCTCTTGGGTACTCCTTAATTCCACTTTTGTGTAGGAGTAGAGAAAATTACTTGCTCATTATAAAGAGAATAAATGCCTACATAAATAAATGGAACCATATTACATCTGACTTCCTGGGTACCACAGACCGGCAGAGAAGAAACTCATTTTCAGCAGTGCGTTTACTTCACTATTTGCAAATGGCTGGTTGATTGGCAGCTACAATATATGAAATAAATAACCATTTCAAAGATCAAGTGTCGTGTTCCCTGGTAAGTAACAAAAATGAACATTATCTACCCTCCCCATCCAGTTTATGGAATGTAGCAGGAGAATAGGTTTATTGGCTATTTGATTGCTTGATATATTGTGAGGTTATTTTCTGTGATGGCATGGTTATTATATAGGTTAGATAAGACATTCTCCTTTCTCTCAGGACATCAGTATTAAGACTTACATATTCACAAGAAGGGTCTAAAATGAATATTTCTGAACCAAGTGAAATGTGACAAGAAATTGTGAAATGGGGAGTGATGATTATACCTAATCATTTTTCTTCCTCTAGGAAAATAAAGTACCTGGATCTAACAATCCAATTTATCATAAACCAAGATACAAACTAGGAAATGCACACAACCTGATGATACTGCCCACTTTGAGACACCAGTCTAAAAATCAGCATATCGGATTTTAATATTAAACATTTTTTTACAGATTTACAAACTAGCATTAAAAACTGTTCCAAGACAAGTTAGGAGAAAAAGAGATTTAAATCCATGCATTGTTATATCCTAGTGGTGCTACAGCATCTAGGCACAACAGGATACTGGCACTTAAGATCAGCTTTCATTTTCAAACTCCTTTATAAAATGTTAGCTAATTTATTGATGAAATTTTTGAAGTGTGTGCTGGGTATTTGAACCATTTAAGAACTCAAGTATGTCTGATCTAAGTCACGAGTCACATACAACTTACTACTACTAAATAACATCAGAAAGGAATGAATATTCTACAACATTTTCAAAATAAACAAACTAATAACTTTAGTTCTCCCTTCTCTTCCCCCATATTTTTCTGCTTTTTTAAAAGAGGTTTCTTCCATATGCCTATTTGAAAGGACAGTTTTGGGTTAGTCGGGCAAAACTGGGCAATATTTAAATGACGAGCCTATTTATGAAAATCAACTTGTATTTAAATCAACATTTATATTTGGATTTTGACTTAAAATATTCAACTATTACTTTAAAACACTGTTCTTATGGTCAATCAATATTATCTCTCATACCTGACTTATATTTGCACCACAGGTTTCAACTACAACACAAAAACGTTAAATATAAAAACCTCTATCTACTAAAGGACAAAAGGGTAATGCCATTTGCGTACGTATGCTCTGGTAATGATCAACTATTTGCAATAAATGTGGAAGAAAATATGAGAATTTCAACACCACAGTTTTTGGAAAACCTCCTCAGTTTTATGGATATTTATAGCTTGTGTCCAGTCTTGCAGAACTCCATCTTCCTCCACCTCATTTGTAACATAAACTGCTCTTAAACCACTTTAATACATTGTTAGAGATACTTCTTTTACACAATATCTACCAAGCAGCAGATCAATACTCTAATACAGAGATGCTGATTCCATTACCACAAAAACCTGTGCGAGCAGCCAGATGCTGAACAAAGAGCATGGCTTTCATTGGGTTTATTTCTAACATGTCTCCACTCCACTAGGATGAAATATTTTACTATGGTGAGCAAGTAGAAGTTGGGGGGAAAATTAATGGCATTTAAAATAACTAAGAAGCTTTGATTACAGAGAAAGTTTTAAAGATACAGCTAAAATAAATTTCTTCACACCTACTGGATACTTATCATCTATCATCAAATCCATCTGTTCATCTGCAATCATAATGCTGCACTTGACGGTTTCGCAAACTGCCTTGACATTAGGTGTTTATGTTGCAACTCAACACTTAAGACTAAAATGAGACAGAAAGAGGTTATGGAAAAGAATGAAAATAAAGCACTGAGGAATGGGGGGGAAGGAAAGAGGAGGAAAAGAAAACATTCTACTATTCTTTTAAAGATATTTTCAGTAACAAAATTTTGGAACTTCAATTTCTTTCTAAATTTGTTACCAAAAAATCTTTATTCACAAGATTTTCATATAGTTATTATTCAATACATTTTCCTTTCCTTCAAACCATCATTATAATCTGTGGGAATAAAACTGAGTTGAAATATAATTAGAAAGGACAGAGATCTGTCTGCATATATGCAGTGGTACTAGCAACTTGTGGTGCCAGAGGGATTTAACTTTGGTCTAAAACCAATTCTTTCTGTCTTTTCTTATACTATTTACTTTCAGTGGACTAAAGCTGCAATACATCCTTTCTAGACCAGCTTTAATCATTTTCACAACTATGGTTGCTATAACAACAGGATGCAGTTTATCTGTGCTGTTTCTATTTTCCCCATTTGAGTTACCATAACAACACAATCATTCTGCCTTTCTCCAATATGTAACAACTTTATTTTAGGATTGTATTCTTGAGGACACTGGATTTCCCCAGAAACAAAGTAAATAACAGAATTTAAATAAGAACTTATTTAAATAATATGACACCCAATTTTAAATATTTTGAGGGAAGAGTTCCTTTGACAGGGACTTTATCATATAAAAACAAACAACACTAAAAAAAAAACAAAAAAACAACAACCTGGTATCTGCTAAAATCTCAAGACTGTCTACCATTAGTAGTGACTGATTTTTGTACAAATTTGCCCAAACAAAAGATAGCAATAACCATCATGATTATGACCTACCGGAAAGTGTCCACTAATATCTGTCGGAGGTAGAACAATCAAGAATGAAGGCAGTTCTATCCTACATTGTTGGAAATACCACATCTCAGAATAGTGGGCTTTATACCAAGTAAACTTTACTGAAATATTTTTACCCTTTATTCAAGGTTTTCCATGGTAGTAGAATCCTACAGAAGTTTATACAGTTCAAAATTTTTATAATATGAGTATAAAAATTCACATTCATAGAAAAGATAAAAGATAAGCATTTTGTTCTAAATCAGCAGCATAAAATCTAAAAATTATTTTTGCTCCTGGATCACCATATCCAGTAGTAAGACCATTCATGTGGAGACATGAAAGTGTTCAAAAAAAAAAAAAAAAGCTGTTTTTACAACCCTTTGTTTTACCAGTATTTGCTATAACAGGACTTTGTATATGCAAAAGGTTATCTTAATTTAATAGCTTAAATCACTAAGTCAGAACCTTTAGCCCTTTGTTCAGCTGATAAAGATGCACTAAAAATCTCTCCCACGGTATAAATACCCATGAATATATACACCTATTTATTGCTTTCAAACAAAACATGGTACTATTATGATCTGAGGAGAAAATATGCAAATATTACTAAACCCCCCTAGTTCCCTACAGGCATAAAAAAGAGTATTTATAATATTGTAGTATTTTTACAGGATAGAACTAATTTTCACATATTAATGTAACAAGACACATTTTGATTTTAATCACAACTGAAATAATCTAATAAATTTTATGGTTGCAATGAACTGAAAAATATGACTTATTTAGCCAAACCTGAAGATCAAAAGAAAACTTAAGGACTTTTAAAACATGATCATTTTCTTAAGTACATTTTTGAGTGAAAAAAAATTCACCAGTATTCCAAACTCTGAAATAACGATTTAAAAATCTGTATTTTAGCTACTTTTTTAAAGGACTGTAAGAAGAAAGGCAAATGTTAAGAGCAAAAATAATGATTGGATCAAGATCTTCTCTTTAGAATCCTTTCCATACAGGAAAATGAGGAACTCCAAGAAAATGATTATGAAAATAAAGCAGCCGGAGTGCAAGGGTGGTTGCAATACTTAGATGAGGGGCTGAGAGAGGCGGAACAGCAGCACAGAGGGTGCTGAAATAAAGGGGAGACTAGGACAAAATATATTTAAAACCTAGGCAGCCTAGCTAGACCCTTACATCAAGATTAAACAAACAAACACGGCTAAAATCATATACAAAAGCCCAACCCTCTCCAACCCTGCTTTCTCCTTTCCTTAGTTTGTTGTACTGGTAGGGAATCTCAGGAAAATCCCCCTTTGTAAGGTCTAAACTCCTCAAGCAAATGCCATCTTGCAATGACTTCTAAATTAGCTCAAGCCCGTAGGTCCTAGCATGATGACGCAATTTTATTACAGTGCAATAATGTGAATTCAGGTACTAATGTTGCTGGAATCATGTAAATCTCAAGACTGGGTTTCTGTGATGCACTCTGACAGGACTGGTGAATTATCTGTGCATGTGTGGCCTTGCATTCTTGGTAACAGTTATGACTCATCCAGAATGTCCCTTAAAAGAAAGCCTCTGACTTCATCTACAGAGCAGTTGGCTGTGAATCAACATGCATTCAGATCTGTGCTACTGCTTTTGCACCTGCTGAAACTCACTGGTGGAATTGCTATTCCTGCCCTGATCTAACATGTCTAGCCATATACTCCATAGGGACTTGCATGCTACTGGGACAAGCCCCTACCACTTTTGTCAAGGGTATTATACCCTGTCCAAAGTGGTAAGAATTTTAACCCTCTCTCTTTCTTAACCCTTACTTATTTCTCCTCTCTGTTCCTAAGGTAAGAGGTAGCTTGCTTTTGTTTTATTCATAACTAAGGAATCTGTGTATTTTGTGGCAATGAGGAGATTGGGGGAAGAACCTGCTTTTAGCTTTACCTTCGATACTATAATAGATAATTGAGTCTTTAAACAGACAAAAATCCTTATCTCAAGAATAAACTAGTGTTCCTAATAGAAACAAAGTGAAAACCACAGGCCAACGAAGCTGCATAATGCCAAAGGTACTTGTTTCATGATTTTGAGGGGTAAGAATTTCATATATACATGAGAGACCTATAGGCACTCTCATACTCCAAGATACAATACAGTGATCTTAAAAGATTCATTATCAGTCATTGGTAATTAGATCTGAAAAGATTCAATTCTTAATTTAAAAAATAACTTTACTGCTTTTTAAACCAATCTAAATAACTTTTCCAAATTGAAAGAACACATTACCTTTTTTAAAAAAATTACAGTCTTTATTTACTAAGAAATATTAATATACCTTTAGCCACAGATCTCCGTCTCTAGCCCACAAAAATACTAAGTTCTTTCAAACAGAACTGAAATGTAAATATCTCCTTTTGTGCAGCTAAACAATGTGCATATTCTATACAGTCTTTAATTTAGTTACTAAACCCTTGAAATGAAGGGAGACCTATGTACAGATTTCTGAGCATACACTGAGTTTTAGAAGGGCATGATATACAGTATAAGAAGTTTACATCACGCTGGATATAATTGTTTTAAGTACTTGTTTTCTCATTCAAGTGTCTTTCAATGATACATGAAATTTGAAGAGAATGTGAGAAAAGGAAAAGAACTCAATTCTGCCACAACTCATCTTCCGAAGTGGGGTGTCCATATGCCCAGGAGGTAGGCGAGACGATCCCTTGGAGTACAGGGAAAAAGAATAAACTGTTTGTCAAATTAGGAAAAAGTTTGTTTTCTAATTTTGTATGATATAGACTGACACTGGTTACCTCGTTTGACTTGATATTATATGGTCAAATGTGAAATATTAACCAAGCGATCCAGTGGAAGACTGGGAGTTCCACAACACAAAAGTAGTTGGCAGCAGTGCCCCTCCTGCCCATTATATTCTTTTTTAGCATACTGCCAAAAATTATAGTGTGCCCAGAATTTAAGGACATAACCTAGGTTTAATTAAACTGTCAGCTGACATTTCATTAACTCCTTGTGCAAGACTTTCATTAGTCACCCTACAAGGTAAAAAACAAAACTCATTTTTTTATCTACGAGGTAAAAAAACAAAACAAAACCAGGTAAAAAACAAAACTTTTTTCCATACATGAAAAAAGTGAGCCAAAGCCAGTACCAAAACAACTATTTGAAACATGAATTTATATATACCATTTGTATACATATATATACACACTAGTCCCAATTTATATTCATGAAGTATACACGATATATATGTCTTGCCCTAAGTGTATATACTGTGCCTTGATATAGTAGCTAATGACAACAATGCGTGCATACAATTTGCAATTTGTAAATTAACAAATAAAAATACTCAGGATGGTCCTGGCTGGTATGGCTCAGTGGATTGAGGGCCAGCCTACAAGCCAAAGAGTCACCAGTTTGATTCCCAGTCAGGGCACATGCCTGGGTCGCAGGCCAGGTCTCTAGTAGGGAGCATGCGAGAGTCAACCACACACTGATGTTTCTTTCCCTCTCTTTCTCCCTCCCGTCCCCTCTCTCTAAAAATAAATAAATAAAATCTTTTAAAAAATACTCAGGATGGGTATTCAAAATTACTTTTGATGGCCATTGTTCTAGATAGCAAGTTACTTGGATTTATTTATTATTGAGATATAATTGACATATAACATTGTATAAGTTGAAGGTCTACAACATTGATTTGATACATTTATGTTGCAATATGATTGCTACTGTAGTTAGCTAACACCTCTATAACCAAGTCACATAATTATATTTCTTCTAGTGGTGGGAACAATTGAGATCACTTGGATTTATTTTTAAAATAATTTAGTAAATTACAGCATATGCCAACTTTGCCATTTTTGTAGAGTCTCTAAATCTGCTCCAACTTATGCTTGGTGCACAACAAGGAGCACCTGGTGATGCCTGAATATGAAAGCTGAAATCATGCTGAGAAACAAAGGTAACTTTCCATTTGGTATTTATCAAAACGACTTGGGGACAATTTATTAACCTAAAACACAAAAAAAATTAATTTTATACATGGACAGTACTACATATTAGTACTATGAACTCCACTTACTAGTAAATTGTGTCTTTAGTTCCAATAATGACCAAATTTTACATATTCCAAAGTAATAACTTTCAAAAAAGTAGTTCTCCCACTTGAATACCTTTCTTGTGATAATCATTTTTTTAGGTAAATAAATATTGGTTGTATTTATAATATACATATGGTTCTAATGACAGTGATGCTGATGATGATGACATAGAAAAGTCACAGACCTTAGGCAACAAAAGGAAAGAATGCACCAGGCAAGAGCAAGGAGGCAGGGGAGGTCTTATGTCAGATCATTTATTGACAAAGAAAGTTATGTCTGTGTCCAGAAAGGGCTTCCGAAGTCAGGGTATGCCCATCGGAGACCTGGATTCCTCTCCTCTCACTCTTTCCCTTCCCTTGGCCCCTTTGCCTTGACTTCCTGGCCTGCTGCACATGATCTGGATTCTTTCTCAGAATGGTATGGACTTGACTATCCAGGCTTAATTCGTAGGAGAGCAATTCCAAATATGCGGTACTTTTCGAGAAATCTACTCAGGTTTGCTCCCTCTGAGCTCCAGCACCGGGGTGGCAGCTTGAAGGGTACCGGTGGTATACAGGAAGAGACTGGAGTGTCTGGCATCAGGGCGAGCAGAGGCCATTGTTCCTTTGCTGAGCTCTCCTCTCACAGAGCTGGTAGGCTGGTGCCATATCTGAGACCTGATAATCATTTTTCTAATCCAAAAATATGTTCCAAGGGCTTCAAATGAAACTGTTTCACATCTAGTGTAACTCATCAAGGAAGTTATATTGTATGAGGGTTGTAATACTGGAATCAGAGCAGGAGCTGTGGTTACCATAGGATAAATAGTAATCTCTACAAGATGTTTTAAAAGAAAAATCAGATTGTATGCTATATTAAGAAATACTGATTAGGCCCTGGTCAGGTAGCTCAGTTGGCTAGTTTCATCCCAATATGCCACAGTTGTGGGTTTGATCCCCAGTCAGGACACGTACAAGAAACAACCAATCAATGCATTAGTGGAACAACAAATTGATGTTTCTCTCTCTCAAATCAATAAATAAAAATGTTTTAAAAAACAAATCCTGATTATATACAGAGTAGCTTCGAGAAGTTTTTATTAAAAGTTTATCAAAATTAAAATTTCTAAACTAAAATATAGAACAACCATCACTCAGAACCATCAGACATTGAGTTGAATCAAAGTCTGACAACTATGGAGTTAAAGAAACCACATCCATCCAGCCTGGGTGGGGGTGGGTGCAGATATAGAACGGGCTGGTCCCATACCCTCATGTGGTAGATAAAAATTTGGGAGGGGTATTTCTGGAGCAAGGGATCCCAGCCCCACACCAGACCACCCAGCCCAGGGTTGCAATGCCAGGGAGATAAGTCCCCAAAACTACTGGCTGTAAACACCAGTGGGGGTGGGGTTGGGTTGGCAGAAGAAACTGCGGTATTCACAGGCTTCTCCTCTTGAAGGCCTCCATGTGGACTTACTCAGACTTACTCCCTCTGGGCTCCTGTACCGGGGTAGCACCTTGAACGGCACCAGTGGCATATGGGGAAGAACTGAAGTGTCTGGCATCAGGGCAAGAGCTGGGGGACAGCTTCCTCCCAGAGAGAACTGCAGACAGCAGCCATTGTACCTTTTATGAGCCCTCCTCCACACAAAGCCACGGTGCAAACAGCACCATATCTGAGTTTCTATCAACCTGGTTCACATGGTAAGCCCTGCCCAGACGACTAGCTAAGGGTCTGCCCCATCCAACTTACAGGCCCTCCCAAGATGGTAAGTGGCTTTTCCAAATGAAGGACTGGGGTAGGCACAGACTTCAGGCCTTTTCTAAATCTGCTCAAACAAGCAATAGCTAGGCCCAGTCCCCCAAACCCCTGTACCTCTCTCTCTCTCTGAGTGGCTCTGGACCCAACACTAGCAGCAGCCATCTGCAGATTGCTCTATAGCTTACACCAAAGGGCCCAGACAGAACACAGGTGGAAGCTGACCTTGGCCTGCACCACCCAGGAAACCCCAGAGCCTGCACACCCAGCAGACAGTCACAGACCATGTTGGAGCACCACCCAACCACCTCCACAAGCCATAGAGGGTGGAGGCTGGTGGTCAGTGCTCACAGCCAGTCCTTGCAACTGACTAGCCTGGGTAATTCCCTCCCATTGACCTGCCGAGAGCAATCAAGGCACAACTATAAGAGGAGGGTGTACTAAGCTCACATGGAGGGCACACTTCAAGTAACCAGCTTAGGGGATAGGGGGCGCTGTGCCACTGGACCCTACAGGACATCTACTACATTAGACCACACTACCAACTCATGGAGTCAAAGCAGCTCTACCTAATACATAGACACAAATGCAAGGAGGCTGCCAAAATAAGGAGACAAAGAAATACGGTCCAAGTGAAAGAACAGGATAAAATTCCAAAAAAAGAACTAAATAAAATGGAGATAAGC
Source organism: Mormoops blainvillei (assembly GCA_004026545.1). Lineage (NCBI taxonomy): Eukaryota > Metazoa > Chordata > Mammalia > Chiroptera > Mormoopidae > Mormoops > Mormoops blainvillei. The sequence goes on from PVJD01002785.1 coordinate 120,024, forward strand.
AATCTATCAGATGTAGAGTTCAAAACACTGGTTTTAAGGATGCTCAAGGAATTCAGTGGGTGCTTCAACTGCATAAAGAAGACCCAATCAGAAATGAAGGAGACACTAATTGAAATAAAGAACAATTTACAGGGAATCAACAGTGAAGCAGATGAAGCCGAGAATCAAATCAATGATTTGGAACATAAAGAAGAAAAAGACATACAATCAATACAGCAAGAAGAAAAAAGAAGCCAAAAAATCAAGTACAGTGTAAGGAGCCTTTGGGACAACTTTAAGAGATCCAACATTCGCATCATACAGGTGCCAGAAGGAAAAGAGGAAGAGCAAGAAATTGGAAACCTATTTTAAAAAATAATAAAAAGTAACTTCCCTAATTTGGTGAAGGAAACAGACATGCAAGTCCGGGAAGCACAGAGTCCCAAACAAGATGGATGCAAAGAGGACTACAAGAAGACATATCATAATTAAAATGCCAACAGTTAAAGATAAAGAGAGAACCTTAAAAGCAGTGAGAGAAAAGCAGATAATTACCTACAAAGGAGTTCCCATAAGACTGTCAGCTAATTTCTCAAAAGAAACTTTGCAGGCAAGAAGGGACTGGTAAGAAGTATTCAAAGTGATGAAATCAAAGCAAGGGCCTACAACTTAGATTACTCGATCTAGCATCATTTAGAATGGAAGGCAGATAAAGTGCTTCCCAGACAAGGTAAAGCTAAAGGAGTTCATCATCACCAAACCATTATTATAAGAAATGTTAAATGGGCTTATTTAGGAAAAAGAAGATCAAAACAATGAACATTAAAATGGCAATAAATACATAAATATCAACAACTGAATCTAAAAGGCAAACTAAACAAACAAGCAGAACAGCTACAGAATCACAGATATGGAGAACACTGGGATGGTGGCTAGTAGGGAGGGGGTTCTGGGGGAATGGGGGAAAGGTGAAGGGATAAAGAAGTACAAATTGGTAGTTACAGAAGAGGCAAGGGGGTGTTAAGAGCAAGTATAGGATTTGGAGTTGCCAAAGAACTTACATGGATGACCCATAGACATGAGCAAAGGAGGACGGGGAATCGCTAAAGGGAGTCGCAGGTGCTGGGTGGAGTGGGGCGAAGGGGGAAAATTGGGACAATTGTAATAGCATAATCAATAAAATAAATAAATACATGACAATGGCTGAAAGAGATATTTTTTTCACCATCTATCCTTTTGTGTTTTTTTTAAAAGGATGTCTCACTTTTTTTTTTTAAGACTTTATTTATTTTTAGAGAGATAGAAAGGGAGGGAGAAAGAGAGAGAGAGAAATAACAATCTGTGGTTGCCTCTTGCACGCCCCACCACCACCGGGGACCTGGCCTGCAACCCAGGCATGTGCCCTGGCTGGGAATCCAACCAGTGACCCTTTGGTTTGCAGGCCGGCGCTCAATTCACTGAGCCACACCAGCCAGGGCTCCTTTTGTACTTTTTGAATTTTGTACCGTGTTGGCTGTTTTGCACATTCAAAAAATAAATACTTTTGAAATAACTCCCTATTTTGTTTTCTATCAATAATTAACTTGAGCCCCAATAAGTTTATTATTTTTTGACAGGTTATCTGTAAAGTTTTTATGAAGATATAGAAAGCCATGAATAGCCAAGACACTCTTTAAGAAACACAACAAGGTATGAAAACTTCACTACTATATATCAAGCCTTATTATAAGGCTACATAAGACTGTATGGTACTGATACAAGGATAGCTAAACAGATAAATAGAACAGAATAATGAGTCCAAAACCAGACCAATGCATGTAGTAAGAACATGATTTATGATGGAGGTAGCACTGCAGATCAGTGCAGAATACATATTCTTCTAACAGATGATGCTGTGGGCATGGAAAACCATATTAAAAAAAAAAATGAAATGGAATCCCTACCTTACATGAAACACAAAAATCAACTCTAGAGAGACTAAAGTTACAAATGTAAAAGGCAAAACTATTAAGTTCCTAGTAGAAAATATATTTTCATGACTTAAGAGTAAAAAAAATCTTAGAGTCACAGAAGCACTAATTAAGTGTGTGTGCGCGCACACACACACACACACCCCTTCCATTCACCTATCAATTATACCCAGTGGAAGAAACATAAACTCAGCCACAAACAAAACAGAAAGTCAAAAGAGCTCCAACTAGGCCTGAATTTGTAAATGTGGTCTCTAATCCTGGCTGTCATCAACTGCAACCTTGGACAACTAATGCGATCTCTTTGGGTCTCAGTTTGCTCATTTTTAAAAAGAAGGAGTCATATTCTATGATCTAAACAAGGTGTTTTACCCAAAGTACACTACTTATCTAAAGTGATCACAAACCACTATTTCTTGAATGAGCTAAGTAGATAGACAGCATTCTCAGTGTTGATACCTTAAGATGATGAAGAAAAAGAGATGATAAATGTTTCCCAGTCTTCCCAGGCCTACAGGTATAAATAACTGAACGTGCTGACAGTGTTTAAGGTTGACCTGGATAGAAAAACATACATTCCCAATGCTCTTAGATGTAAACTACACTCACTAGGGTAAACTGACTTTGATGGCATTTATTTGGTCATACTAGTTCTTTAATAAAACTGATGAAAGTATAAAGATCCTGGAAATATCAATAGAACAGCAATCAAGGATTTAAGTGGGTCCATCCATATATTCCTGACAAAATTCCATCTTCAAAGACAGGGATAAATTGTGACTGTCTGCCTGGATAGCTAGGAATAAGAAAATTAAGGAGAGAACATTCCAGTAGGATTTTTGATAACTACCAGCCAAGTCATTTCTGTACCATTTTTCCCAACACTACCAAATAACATACTAAAAATTTCATTAGCTCCTCAAAAGGTCATTTTATGATGAAGCTCGACCTGACAGTCTTACACTTATTAAAGCAGTCAGAACTAGCCCTGACCGGTGAAACTCAGCAGTTTGGGCATCGTCCTGCAAAGTTAGTGGCTGCCAGTTTGATTCCTGCTCAAGGTACATGCCCGGGTTGCAGGGTCCGTTCCCATTGGAGTAGGTACAAGGGGCAACTGATGGTTCTCTCTCACATCGATGTTTCTCTCCCTTTCACCCTCCCTTCCCCCTCTCTTAAAAATAAATAAATAAAATCTTTCTTAAAAAGCAAGAACTAGTTATGGTGGAATGATAATGACCAAAAACAAAAGCTTTTTAATTAACATACAATATATAACAACAGTAGGATAAGTCTAGATTAGGGTCTTAACCTAGGATCCATGGAAAGGATAAAAGTACCTCTAAGGCTCTTGAAGTTGTGTATAAAATGTAACAGGCATGTCTGGGGAAAGTATCTCGTGACATGGAAAACACTTTTGGTCAAGTCATAAAAAAAGTTTATGAAACCTTGAATTAGATGGTCCCCCCTGACTCTCAAAGCCTGTGACCCAACACAAATTTGGTGACATTTTACTTAAGGCAAAATAAACTGACCCACCTATTAAGGAAACAGAATTTTACCTCCTTCTAAATCATTGCATTTGCTCTTAATCCAAGTCCAATAAAAGTTAGTCTTGTTTTAAAATAAAAATTTTTTAACTTCATAGCTTCAATTAAGCAATTAAAAATTCAGTCCAATAGTACCCTTCAATTTCAAAATCTTCTGTATCCTGCCCTCGGTTCATCTTCTTATTTTTTTAAGCCTCTCTAAACACTCAAATTTTAACTATAATGTATTTTATTTCTCAATAAAAAGAGAATCTCTTCTCTGGTCTTTCCATCCAGCATCTCTCTTTCTAGATTCTGAGTACAAGATCGTATTCTTTCCTATTGCTTTATGCAATTAATTGGGGCTGTTAGTCCAAATTCATCAATCCCCAAGTGTTTGAAAACCTAGCAGTTAACTCCTGGTCTGGCCAAATTTGATGACAAATTCCTACTTCCACCTCATACATACTTAAAAAAATATATACACACAGAATTTACTAATAAGAACTATAATTTACTACCAACTACGCATAAGAAATAATAGCTCTGCTGACTGGCAAGTAATTTGCAAAAACAGATCAGTTTAACTGCATAAAATAAATATCCACCTGCCCATACTAGCACTAATCAAGGCGTGAAATTAAATTTTTTATTCAGAAGGAAATAACTGCTTCAAGGCTGTGATTTAGTCTGGGAAGCAAATATTAAGGTCACCCTTTTCTCTCTGATGTTTATAGTACTTCTAATGGAGGAAGAAAGGTAGGGCCAACTGGCCAAATTCTGTAGAAGTAAAAATATCTCTATGACATAACAAATGTCCCACTTGATTAACTAATTGCACAGACTTAACAGAACCAAGTTGCTGGGATGTATGCGGAGATCACTTAAGTAGTGAAAGTCCAAAGTGACCTCTGGGGACATCTAATTTGGTCAAAACTAAGGGATCAGGGTTTCACTGAGTGAAATAAAGAAAATTCAACAAATATAAGTGCCAGAATAAATTTTAAAATAGCCTATAGCCATTTTCATTACAACACAGTCAATTTTGGATTAGCCAGTTTAATGAGATCTTATTCAATAATTTAGCTAATTCCCAAATTTTTTCCAACATTCATCAAAATCAACTAATACAAACATCAACTTATTCCACTATGCTATATCCACAGTACTCTCATGTCTACCAGAGAAAGCAAACAAGTACAAAAAGAGCCCAAAAAACTATGAGCAAGATATTGGCTTGAAAGACCTAGAGAAGCCACAGGGGCTTTCAAAGTATGGTCCCAGGACCAGCAGCATCACCTGAAAACTAGTCAGTAATGCACATTTTCAGGTCTCTCCCCATGCCAACTAAATGGAAGAACACCGCCCCTCTCCAAGAACTTCGAACGCAGTGCTTATTACTATAAGCTCTTAAAATCTAAACTCAATTCTTTAAGCAGTTCTAGCAGTGCTTTCCACTAAAAATAAAATTATAAAGCATATAACCTGAAAATAAGAACATAAAAGACATTTTAATTAGTCTAAGTTCAAAAACAAAAATAAAAGAAATAAAAATAATAAAGTCTACACAATATCCTCCCCAAATAAGAAACAGTCACCATTTCAAAGCAGAAAGAAAAAAATGATTTGGAACTGCCTAAAACTAAACAGGCTGATTTTACAACTATCACAGAAGAATCATCGTCAAAACATGCTTAAAACTATTGGGACAAACAATGTTGGGAAACAAGATATTTACAATTTCCAAGTTTTGCTCCACCAAGCACTTATTAATTACAAATACACCTTTACAATAGAGAAATCTGGTGAACACAGCCTTAATGAAACAATAAAACAGTATCACCAATAAAAGAACAAACTGATATGATGTACCTTCTGATGTAATGCCCTGAGAAAGAAACTGTAACACAGTCCTGCCAAATTTTTTTAACCTGAATTTAATCATGGAGAAACAATCAAACAAATCCAAATAAGCGATGTTCTGTAAAACTAGCCCAGGTTCTTCAAAGCTGTCAATTTCATACATAAAAAGACTAGGGAACTGGTGTAATTAAAAAAGACTAAAGAGATATAAATATATATAACATGACTGGATTGTGAATTTTTAAAAAAAGCTATAAAGGATATTACCGGGGAAATCTGAATATGGACTGCATATTAAATTAAAAAATGTTATCACTGTCAAATTTCCTAAGTGGGACTTTGCATCATGGTTATGAAACACAATGCTCTTGTTCTTATGCCCTGGCTGGTGTGGCTCAGTGGATTGAGCACCGGCCTGCAAACCAAAGGGTTGCCAGTTCAATTCCCAGTCAGGGCACATGCCTGGGTTGCAGGCCAGGTCCCATGTTGGGGGCACGCAAGAGGCAACGACACATTGTTGTTTCCCTCCCTCTCTTTCTCCCTCCCTTCCCCTCCCTCTAAAAAATAAATAAATAAAATCGTATTTTTCTTAGATAATCCATGCTGAAGCAGAGGTTAAATATCATGATGTCTGCAACGCAAATGATTTAGAAAAAAATATATAACTACATATGGAGAGAAAAAATCAAATGTGGCAAAATGTTAACAACTGGCCGATCCAGGAAAGAAGTATATCACTAACCATTATTCATTTCTCACAATTTTTCTATAGATTTGAAAAAAGATGGAAACTGTCCATATTCCTGTTCAAAACCAATTGATGATCTTGAGGAAGTAACTTAACCTCTCTGAGTTTTAGTTTCCACATTTGGAAATCAGGGATAATAATATATACTTAATAAGGTGAGAGGACCAAATGAGTTACTACATGCAGAGTGCCTAGACTCCTGCATGGTATAACATATTAAGTTATAAGTGTTTGTTTGTTGCCATTACTATTATTGTTTTATTATTACTGCTACTTTCACCCAAGGTCAGAAAGATTTTAGAAAACATAGTTTGATGCTCACGGTCCAACCTAATTTCCAAAATATTTCGCTACCTATAATTTCACTTGATCCTCATAACAGCTCTTTGAAGTAGCAAGAGGATTATCATCTCCGCTTTCCAGATGAGGAAAATGGGACTCAGAGGAGTTAAGCAACTTGCCCAATGCTTTATGGCTTTTAGAAAGTAGTGTAAGTGGGAATAGAACAAGGTCTCGTTTGCACTATGGCACAAGGTAAAATTTACATTCCAATCTAAAAATCTAAAAATTATAAGGCGCTTCAAGGAAAACACACTAAGAAGACAGGTAGAACTCCTGTACTACCATTTATAGACAAAAGAAGTTATCACTAGTCTATTCAGCAAAACAGATGTCACTTTGCAGAGCTTTGATATTTTTCTTAAATACCCTTGAAAACAAGGATCAGAAAATATGAACTTATAAAAAGGGATTTATTGTATTTTTATAGCTTATTACATACCTTGTAACAATCATTTTGTTAAATGTGAATGTCAGTTTTATTTTCGGTCCCTTTTTTCCTGGCTATTTACAAGCTTTGTAAGAACTGTTCCTTAATTAAGTCTAAACATAGTTTTATATAAATGGATTCCTGGAAATAAAACGTTCAGACTTAAGAAATGATTGTTACTGAGACTGTAACAGGCCGTAAAAAAAGAATGCCACTTTAAACAAAGATTTCTCATTTTAATTAAAAAGATAATCATCAGACCATTCTTACACTTAACAGAACCATTTAAAGAAGCATCTTTGGGGAAAAAAAATATGTAGTATGTTATGCAGGCTTCCATGAATAACTTATAATATATTTAAATCAAAGTCTCAGTTAGTACTATAGTATGAATTCTTACATAGTATACCTACACTTTAATGATACATTAAAAGAGAAACAGGTCCAAATGAGAGAAACATCACTTCTAATTCTTTTTAACGTGAATTCTTTCAAAAGATTATATATTTTTTTCCACCAGATATTGGTAAAACACATTTAAGAATACTTAAGAAACACTTTTTAATGCAGTTGGAGTGTGTTGGGCAAAGAAAGGGGCTATATCCATAAGACTACCATAATAAAAAAATGACACATACTTAAATAAAAAGTTTCTCAACTCTGTTAAAAGCTCAAGCAATCATTTTGATTTTCAAAATGCCATACCTGGATATGACTGGCGGGTATGAAAACATTTAGAAGTACAATTTGATAAGGCAGGAATCTTTTTCATTAATTCATCTGACTAACTTTTAAATTGTCCATTTTTAAGTCATATCATTTAAAATTTGTAAAGTTCAACAAAATTCCAAGGGAGAATGATGTAGATCTTATAAGCTGTTATTACAATTAACTGCAATTTGAAAAGCAGATGCACCAATGTTCTTCTACTTAAGTCACCTTTTCTAAATTACACTGAACACTAAACCTGAGTCATCACTTGACAAATCTATTTCTACAGCAATATATTATTGGAAACTGCCTCAAAGTGGGCTATATTTTCCCAGGGAAACAAGTTATAATTGGGAGGCTATTTTCTAACTGAGAACTTGGTATCAAAAAATGTAATGACATGCCTAACAACATCAAAACAGAGATTCAATAACTATAAACCTGTACAGTCATTAAAACTAAGAAAATTACATTTCAGCTTCATAAAATGGGAGTTACATACCAATGATCAGCAAGTATGTGTTCAAAGTGTAAAAATAATAATAATAACTCTTCCATTTTTATTTATTAAACAAATCTGACCTCAAGTTAATAACCAACTAAAATAAACACTAAACATTTATTTAGCAATTATTTGGTTTGCTTCTTATAATACAGACTGCTGCTTGGAATGGTTTATGAAGGAAGAAATAGAAAGGGGCCAAACAAACATATTACTCAAGGGAATGCCCTCCTTTCGTTATCTAAATTAATTCCGTGAACAAGCAAGTTATTCAAAATCACGCCACTGACCCACAGGTCAGGTAACATTCCTGCTACTAGGGACAGGTAACAACTAAATGTTGATCATGATCATGATCTTAAGTTGTTTCTCACTTAGTTCGCTTTATTTTTTTAAATTATATGACGGCCAGATATTTTTCTTTTCCTATCTTCTCAGTGTATTATCTTCTCAGTTTGCCTATCTTCTCAGTTTATGAAAGGCCGCAGGTGTTCTACATAACACCAGAAAACGAAATATGATTAAGTCACTCGTTTCATTCTGTTACAGGGCTTACTTAAAACTTTGTAGATAGATTCCAGATTACCTCACACTTCATTAAAAAACCATGGATATTCATTAGCATGAGCTCCTTTTAAAAATATTCACAAAAAGTCTTTCATAGGATGTTAAACTTAAGGTATTTCATTCTGATGATCATTCTTCTGATTCTTTTTCTGATTACCTTTTGTTTGATTCCAATAGATAAAGTCATCAAGAACTGAGGCATTTGCAGGAAAATGAAAATTAAAATCACAATGAGATACAACTATATAGCTATTAGGGTGGCTAAAATTAAAAATACTGACAATCACAAGTGTCAGCAAGCATGCAGAGCAACTAAAACTCATACATTGCTTGCGGGAATGCAAAATGGTACAGCCACTCTGGAAAACAGTTTGGTAGATTCTTGTAAAGTTAAACGTAAGCTCTGGCTGGTGTGGCTGAGTGGATTGAGTGCTGGCCCATGAACTGCAAGATCATGGGTTCGATTCCCAGCCATGCCTGGGTTGCAGGCCAGGTACCCAGCTGAGGGCGTGTGAGAAGCAATTGATGGATGTATCTCTCACACATACATGTTTCTCTCCCTCCCTTCCCCTCTCTAAAAATAAATTTTAAAAATCTTTAAAAAAAAAAAACAAAACCCCCCATAAATTTACCATATGAACCTGCAATTGCCCTCCTGGGCATTTACCCTAGAGAAATGAAAATTTATGTTCATATGAAACCTGTACACAAGTATTTATAGCAGCTCTATTTATAATCACCAAAAACTGGAAACAACCCAAATGGATATACAATATGTGATACAATCCATACAACAGAATACAACTAACAAATAAAAAAGAATGGACTACTGATACATGCCACAACTTGGATGAAGCTATCTTAAAGGTATTATGCTGAGTCAAGAAGTCAGTAGCAAAAGATTGTATAAGGAATGTTTTCATTTATGTGACATTCTCAAAAAGATAAAACTAAAGGGAGAGAGTAGATCACAGTTCCTAGGAATTAGGGACGGGGCAACAGTACAAGGAAGTTGAGGGGGTGATGAAACTGTTCTGTATGCTGACTGTGGTAGTGGTTACATGGATCTATATATGCAGGGAGGACAAAAGTAGGCTTACAGTTGCACTGTGACATTCTTTTGAGTTAATAAAGCCATTGCAATAATCATAACCTGCATGTCTTTTTTCCATACAAACAACTGTGAACCTACTTTTGCCCATCGTTGTACATGTGTTAAAATTCTGAGACTTATACACTAAAAAGAATTAATTTTACTGGATGTTAATTTAAAAAAACAAAAACAAACAAACAAAAAAAACTAAGACCAAAACCTTGCATATGGCAGGCACGAATAATATGTTTAAACAGTAAAATGAAATGGGTGTGGAATGCCTATTCAATAGGCCTCAGAAGTCGGTGAATTATCTTGTTAGACGTTTACTGGACAAAACTCACCACCGCCACGTTTATGGCCTAGAAAGCACCTTCACATTTACTTCTTTTAATTGTGTTAAATTACATCTTGCTCTATTTTAAAGATGCTGTGTCTTATGGTGATTACAATCAAAGGGATAGAGATAAAGAAGAGACCTTTCAGGTGGAATCTCCCACTTGAGATCAGAGAGAGCCTAGGGCTATGTTCTCCATTTTGCCCAATTTTATCTATGTAAATATTATCTTAAATTTAGTCTTCTTATTAAAGTTAGGGACTGTCTTTACTCATCAAATATTCATTTTCCCACACAGGCTGCTACAGCAATCTTCCCTTAAACTAAATGCCCTGAACATGCTGGACACCAGCCATATTTTACTCTTATCCTTTCTTTTTTTCTTCATTTCTCCTATCCTACTCTAGGCAAATCTTATTCATTCTATCTCTAGTCATATAAGGTATCTAGAGTACTCAGATTCACAAAAACAAAGTAGAAGGAATGGTAGTTGCCAAGGTCTGGAGGGAGAGGAAACTGGAGAGTTGTTGTTTAATAAGTACAGAGTTTTAGTTTTGCAAGATGACAAACCTGTAGTCAGTTTAGTTAAGGCCAACCAAAACAGGGGTCTACGTGAGATGGAGTAAGATGATCAGCAGGGATCTACAGCAGGATGTCAGAGTCCTAGCAGAATAAAGAGGATGTCCTTACATGAATTTGACAGCCTTGGTTGCCCAACACAGGGTGCTGGAGTCCAAATGGAGTGCAGACAGCAAACCTAGTGCAGGGTATCAGAGCCTAAAGTGATAAGGGTGTTCAAACAGGGTGGGCAGAGGCAGCAGCCTGATATGGGATTTTGGAGGCTGAGTAAGGCAACAATGGCATCCACATGGTGGGTATCAGAAAGAGTAACAACAGAAGAGATTGGTCACATACAGGGGAATTGATCAAGAAAATATGTTGAGGATAACGAGAGCCAATTTACTGTCCAAAAAAAGGAGTGACAATTATAAAAGCTATTGAATGAACCCAGCGGTGTTTGACTAGAATTGGAGATATCAATGTGAATTCATGGTTTTAAATAAACACTTAGATAATATTAAAAGAGCAACAAAAATGTATGTGTGTATATATATGTTCATATTTCATATATTTCCTACCCCTGTCCAGTGAGATGGTCTGGGAGCAATAACATCCCAACAGCAATAAGCACACCTGACACCCAGACTTTGACTTCTAAATATCATTTCCTACTATAAGAAACCAGGGCTACTTGAAGAAATCACTGATTCCAGAGCTGGAGCAAAAAAAAGTATGAGATGGACATCTTCTTACACCAAAAAATACGAAAATGCTCAAATAGGAATACATCAAAAAGATGAAGCAGCTTGAAAGTACTCTCATTAACCAAAGAGGGAACAATTTAAGCATCCAAATAAATAATGATAGTACTCTATTATTACTCATCAAGTAAAACAGAAATTCATAAATTCATTCTGTTATAAATAAATAGACTGAAAATCTGATTAATAGAAAGTTACATGGTTTCAAAGTACCTTCCCATAAAATACTTACTACAAAGAGGAAAAAAACCCATTAACATTAAAGGAAAAAACGTGCAGATGCTATCTTAATCAAGTAAACGAAATTATGGCTTAAAAAGTCATGTGTCACCTGATAGAAGGCAATAAGTAAAACGCAGCATCACTTCTGTGATATTTCTGCCAAAAATGCTTAATTTGAGTCTAATCACGAGGAAACATCATCAGATAAATCAAAAGTATGGGATGATTCTACAAAATAACTAGCCTATAATCTTCAAAAGTGCCAGGGTCGTGAAAGTCAAAGACTAAGGAACTGTTCTACATACTGTTCTAGATTAAAGGAGACTAGAGACATGACAACTCAATTCAAAGCATGATTCTGGACTGGATCCTTTCATTATGAAGAACATTACTAGAACAACCGACAAGTTTTAATGGCGTCTGAGGGTTAGATCTATAATTCATTTCTAAATTCTGATAGTTATAAAATAGTTATGTACAATACCCTGTTTGTAGAAAATACATACTAAAGTATTTGGTGATGATGCAACAACTTACTCTGAAATCATTCGGGAAAAAATGCCATTTGTGTTATACTTCAAACTTTTCTGTAATTCTGAGATTGATTTAAAATTAAATGTTGAGAGTGATAAAGACCTGCACTGATAGATATCAAACACTAAAAATTAAGATTATATTGGTGTGTGTGTATGTGTATTTATCAACACACACACACCTCATTTAGAATAATGATTTTCTCTTAAGACTGTACATATAGTTTTCCATGGCTGCTGTAACAAATTACCACATAATTAGTGGCTTAAAATAACATTAACTTATTATTTTAGCTTTGAAGTTCAGAAGTTTGAAATGGGTCTCACTGAACCAAAATAAAGGTGTTGGTGGGACTGTATCTTGTTCTGGAGGTTCTAGCTTGTCCTAGCCAGCTTCTAGAAGCTACTCATTCCTTGACTCTTCCCCATCTTCAAAGACAGTAAGCAGGCTGAGTTCTTACATGGCATCATTCTGATCTCTTCTGCGCGCTTACACATTTAGGGTCCCTTCTGCTTACACGAGGCCCAGGATAATCTACTTATCCTAAAGTCATCTAATTAGTAATAACTTTAATTCTCCTTTACCATGTAACATATGCACAAGTGTTAAGGATTAGACTGGACATCTTGGGGTATGGGAGTGCATTAGTCTGCCTACGTCAAAGTCTCCTTTTTTCTGAGATTATATATACCCTTTCTAATTTTGTGGTATCAAAGTGTTCTTTCTTTTATAAAATGATGAAGCTATTTTCTAAGTATTAGTATGTAAAACATAAACTTGCTAACCATGTAAATCCTGTGAAGGTAGTACAAAATCTGTGACTTCTTTTTTACTGCTCTCTTAAGTGAAAAAGTGAAACAAAACATTGATTTCCTAAGAAAACACCACATACTTGATGAAATATTTGTATTTTTCAAAATACAGTAGTCCTCCCTTATCCATAGTTTCATTTTCTGCAGTTTCAGTTACCCATGGTAGACCACGGTCTTAAATGGAAAATTCCAGAAAAAAAAAATTCATAAGTTTTCAACTGTATGTCGTTGTAAGTACCTCACTTCATCTCATCACCTAGGCACGGTATCATCTCACATCATCACAAGAAGAATGATTATAGTACAATAAAATATTTTGAAAGACAACAATCACATAACTTTTATTACAGTATATATTTTTAATTCTTTTTTAAAAGTTTTTTTTTCTTTTTCTCATTTAAGAGAAAGGGGAAGGGAGAGAATGAGAGAAAACACTGATGCAAGAGAGAAACATTGATGGGTTGTCTCCTGCACACATCCTGACTGGGGGATCAAACCCGCAACCCAGACATGTGCCGTGACAGGGAATCGAACCAGAAACCTTTTGGTTACAGGACAACACTCCAACCAACTGCGCCACACCGGCCAGGGCTATTACAGTATATTGTTTTATTTATTTTATCATAAGTTATTATTGTTAACTTCTTACTATGCCTAATTTATATGTTAAACTTTATCACAGGTATGAATTTATAGAAAGAAACAGTTGGGTTCTGTATTATTCACAGTTTCAGCCATCTACTCTGGGTCTTGGAATGTAACCCATGTAGATAAAGGGGGGCTACTATAAAGGAATATGTCAATTTTTTTAAAAAAGGCAGATAATCCAATAGAAAAAAATGACTAAGGGTTAAATAAACTTCACTAAAAAGAAAAAGTATGTCTAAATAGCCAATAAACCTAAAAAGATGCTTGATTACAGTAGTCATAGGAAGTGTAAACTAAAACAGCAAGACAGTACCATGCACCCACTAGTGTAGCTAAAATGAAAAAGACAGTATCAAATGATAACAATGTGCAGCAACTGGAACCCTCATATGCTACCGTAGGAAGTTGAAAATGAAAAACAGTTTCATAGTACCTACTAAAGCTAAACATTTTCATATCCTATGACCCAGCAATTATACTCTTAGGTATACACCCAATAGAAATATGTACCTATGTTCAACAAAAGACATATATGATTATTCACAATAGTACAATTCACAGCAACCAAAAACTGTAAATAACCCTAATGTCCATCAACAACAGAGTCGCTAAAAATTTGAAATATATTCATATAGTGGAATACTACACAGCAATAAGAATGAATATACTACAACTAACACAACAACCTTAATGAATCTTCTTAAAATAATGTGGGACGAAAGATGCTAAACACTAAAGAATATATAGTGGAATGCTTCCATTTATCTGAGGTTGAACACCAATAAAATTGAAGCCAATCTACAGGTATTAAATAATGGTTGCAAAGAAGTGATCACTGGGTAAAAATCCAATGAACTATACTTATGATTTGTGTTCTTTTTTGTATATTCATTTTACTTCAATAAAAATCTTATACACACATATATATACATATACGTATACATATACATATACATAGTGCACTAGAATACTAACCTTACATACAACTGGATCCAGTCCAAACTCCCCAGCCTCCCAATCTATCTGTGCTTTCTTGTCTGCTATGCACCTTATGGTCAAGTCATACCTATCTACTCACTCTGTGCCTACCCATCTCCTCATCTTCTGGCCTTTACCCAAAATACTCCCTCTTAGAATTGCCCACCTCAGAAACAAGTCTGTCAAAATCTATTCCACAAAGCTTCCAAGATCTCGCCAATTAAAAATTATTCCCTCCCCCCCGCCCGCCGCCTTAACTTCAATGGTACTTCATGCCCCTATTTTGGCATTTATAAAAGTATGCCTTAAGAGATATCTATAAATGTATTACCTTCTCAATAGATTGTGAAGTTCTAGAGGAGAGAGAGTTCCTCTTTAACTTTGTATCTTCATCCCCAGCCCTCATAACCACCTCCCTCTATGTGTAACACAATGTTTTGCCCTCGGTTTGTGTTCATATTTTTACCACATCACATTGTATGCCAACTATTATGGCATCGCCTTCAGTTCTCAATCCACTGATTTGGTCAAATACTATTTCACAGGAAAACACAACTTAGATACACACAGTCCTAGGTTTCCAATGAAACGTTAGATACATGTAGGACTTTTACAGTATTAGTTATCAATTAACATATTATACCTGATAATTTACAATTTAAAATGAACTGAGAGGGAGAAAAAAGAGACCCTTTTAAAGTAGGTTACACTAACAATAGGCCATTTTCCAGTTACGAAAATGAGCTCAGAATGAGGTGCCTTGTTCAAGCCACCACCGTCAGACCACTATCCAGAACATCTGCTACACTGCAATCCATGATCAAGTACAGGTGTTCATTTGGGGTTATATACACTCAAAATACTAAATTTTAATTTTTCTGATTCAAAACAATAAATATTAACAGTAGAAAATCTAGAAAACATTAAAGAATGTAGAGAGAAGAAAAATCACCAAAGTAGTGCTTTTTTATATTTACTAGTACATTTTCAGATGCCATTAAATATTTTGAAATATTTCCCATAATCCAACAATTCACAAATAACCATATTAACAATTCAGTTTCACATAGTGCTTCCTAAGTACAAGGATATATGCATCTGTGCAGCAAAAACATTATCTACGTGCTACAAATCCTGGATGTCTATCTCCAAGACTTATCAGTGAAAGCCTGAAAGTCCCTAAGACATCTGAAAATATCAGCACTATACCTTTGGTAGCCTTAAGTTTAGGTGCAGAGATGGGACTGAAGAGCTCTAAACCTGCTACCAAGGAAGTTGTTAGGGAATTATGTATGACCTTGATTTAAACTGTTAACATTTCATACTGTTACAAATTCCACTGGAGTAACATCAACCTTATCTTTCTCAAGGAAAGAAGAGTATTGTGATATTGATGACCTTTTCAGGGCATCACTGTGAAAGATTCTGATTATTTCTTTATGACTTTTTCCCCCTACATAACATGATACAAAGATATCTGCTGCATTAAATTTTGATTCTTGAAGTATCCAACCAACAGGTGTTGTTCAGTAACCAAAATGAAAGTGCTAGTCGGGATAGTGCCAACAATGGAAAGCAAGCCGTGGCTAGTGTAGCTCAGTGGATTGAGCGCCGGCCTGCGAACCAGTGTCAGTTTCCATTCCATAGTCAGGGCACATGCCTGCGTTGCGGGCCAGGTCCCCAGCAGGGGGCGCGCAAGAGGCAACTACACATTGGTGTTTCTCTACCTCTCTTTCTCCCTCCCTTCCCCTGTCTAAAAATAAAATAAAAAGAAAAATCTAAAAAAAAAAAAAAGGAAAGCAGAAAAAAAGTACAATAATTATCATAGTAAGCATTTTAAAATCAAGTGTACTAGAATATTATAGATTATTGTAACTGTAGTGGATTATTGTGCAAGTTATTCCCTCCTCCACCTCTTCTATCGGCAAAGTATATTTTCCTGCCTCTTGACATTGGGCTTGGCCATATGACTACTCACTTTGGTTAATGGAACATTAGAAGGCATGATACAGCCAGTGACCAAAAGGTACTTCAACAACTGGGCTTGCTTTCGTGTCCCTTTGCTATAGTTACGAGAAGAGTTTTGCCAAGGAAGTCACTGCCTTTTTAGTCTGAGTCCTGAGTAAGGAACTAAGTCCAGAGTCACCCAACTAAGCCCAGTTTTTATCATTCAATACCCAGCAAATCCACAAACTTATGCACATAAATATCTGTTGTTGTAGGACATTATATTTTGTGGTACTTTATTACATATCATAGATACCTAATGCAATGATACTGTGACAACTGTAAAGTCTTACTCCATTTCCTCAGTAATTCAAATGAACAGAAAATCTACATATAACCCTTCCACTCCAGCCATTATCTGACTAGCAAAGAAATATGTCGTGACATTCCATTGTTTCTCTGCTTTTCAAGGATGAAATACTATAGTGTAAGTCAGGGTCTCAAGTCAGACTACCTGGGTTTGATTTCAAGCTTCTTGCTAGGAGGGTGACTTTGTGTAATTTACTTAACCGGTCTGAAAGCAGTTTCCTCACCTGAAAAATGGGGGTAACAAGAGTACTATCTTAACAGTATTGGAAGGCTTAAATGAAATAATTTATGTAAAAAAGTTAGAACAGCACATTTAGGACAGCTCACAGTAAACAATGAATGATAACTTTTAGCTGTTTACAGTTGACTATATTTTTAATAAACACAACTCTCCCACTCTACCATGGTTATCCTGTTATTGACAGGGTCAGGTCAGAAGCCTGATAATAGGAAGGCAAGTATACCCAAATTGCAAACTCTCAGGAAGGAGCAAGGCCTCCGATGGAAATTCCAGCTCAAAAGTTTATTTTTTTAAATTTTTATTTATTGATTTTAGAGAGGAAGAGAGAAACACTGACTTGTTGTTTCACTTAGTTTTGCATTCATTGATGGATTCTTATATGTGCCACTGACCAGGGACCGAACCCACAATCTTGGCCTATTGAGACACGCTCTAACCAACTTAGCTACCCAGCCAGGGCCTCAAAAGTTTATTTTTAGGCACATGGAAATTCTCTCCCAGCTCTGTGGCTTTTGCTCTCTTGCTCTCTACATCCCATCTTGTCCACTTATGAAGACAATCCAGAAAGTAGGATGCTAGTGCCCCAGAAAACAATCTGTATTCTTAATTCAACATTACTCTTAATATCTAGCCTACCGTTATCTCTTGAGTCTTTGGTAAAATGTCCTAGCTCTGTCTTGATTGGGCTTTGGGGAATTAAAGGGAATTATTCAGAGATTTCCCAAGTACAAGGTGAATCTTGTAGAATACTAGCTGAAACTGCAAGATCTGATGAACCTTTCCCATAGAGATTTCTTCCCCCTCCACTGCCAATTTTAGGATGCTGGGATTGACTTACGAAGTTTTTGCCCTGGCTGGTGTGGCTCAGTGGATGAGTCCTGTTCTGTGAATCTAAAGGTTACCATTTCGATTCTGGGTCAGGGCACATGCCTGGGTTGAGGGCCAGGTCCCCAGAAGGGGCATACAAGAGGCAGCTGATCTGTTTCTCTGCCTCTCTCTCTCTCCCTTCCCCCTCTCTAAAAATAAATAAAATCTTTTTTTTTTAATTTTCTTTATAGTGACCAAGTTGTTAAACTTTGGTAAACATCTTCTATTTCATCTTCAATAAATTCTTACTGTACACATTTAGAAGACACTTTTGTGCTGTATTAAAATATTCCTAGAAAGTATGAGATTTTAAAATATTTTAATACCATAAACTCTTTCTTCATTCTCATTCTTTTTTTTTTCTTACGTCCTTTGCCATGAGATAATTTTATCTGTTCATAATCAAGGTCTTGGTCCAAAGACCTCTGAAAGGGAGAAATGGCTTCTGTTGCTCTTCCTGCTTAGCTACCTCTTCCTGTTGTGGTTTGAATCCACTGTATTGACTCCCCATTGAGAGACACTTTCTATGAAGGGTTTCAAAGAATCTTTAAGAATAGATTTTAGTTAGGGTCAATATATAACAAAAGTTCCTCGTTCTATTCTAAATAGCTAACTAAAAGCCAAAAGGTGAAGATGAAATGAAGGCCTGCTGCAAGACGAGGGGACAGGGTGCCCTAGACTATGATAATTTGTTCTATAGCATGAGTAATTAAGTTCAGCAAGTATTTATTGTGTGTCTGCTGCATCCCAGGAGTCATGTTGACTTCCGGGGATACAAAAGTAAATAAATTCTGTACCTGCCCTGCCATCAGGGCCTGTGGTGGGGTCAAAGAAAAGTAATCAAGATAAAAGTTGTGATGAGGAAGCCTTGAGTTGAAGAAGAACACTGCCGGGCATAGGGTGGTCTGGGCTGAGCTGAGCTAAGGGCTGGGCAGGGGAAGACTGGTGATCAGGCTGTGAGTGGTCTGACCTTATTTTGGGGCTGGGGACTGTGACCTAGGGAGATTCTTGGCAGGCCGTAAGTTTGGGTTGGTGTTGGAATGACTGGCTGAGAGCTGTCACCAGATTTTGGTGAGTGGATGAGGACCAGCCTAGGGCGCAACAGAGGAAAATGTGATGAGTTGCTGAGGGTCAGGGTGACTATGAAAAAGGTAAATAAATAATCTTACATACTGTCCTATCTCCCTTTAGCAAGGGGGGAAAAAGTTTTACCTGCTTCCTTTAAGGATTTAAACAGTATACAAATATAGTAATACCTCGGTACTCGTTGGCTTCAGAACTGGTCAAACCCTGTACTTATCACCATTTTGATGAGAAAAAAATGTTTCAGCGTTCAGCACTTACTCAGGGCTCACTGCACTTGCTAGAATTTGTATCAGTCACAACAATTCCCCGCCAAGAGAAAATGCTTCATCACTCGTTGCTTATTCGGTACTCGTGGGTTTCAGTACTCGTCATGAGTTCTGGAGCTAATTAATGACAAGGACCTAGGTAGCACTATAATACAGAATAACAAGTGGTCTCTTGAAAGTTCATTTTCTAATTTAGCAATAAAAAATTTCTGATAGGTATTAAATATAGAAAAATTTTCACTAACATCCATAATTCACTTCCAATAATTTATCATGTGCATCTATTCCAAACACAAATCAAGAAAATTAGCACCCAAAAAAATCACTAATTTGTAATTTCATACTCCAATACCTATACAACTAAGAGTATCCAGAAAAGAAACTGAAGGCTAACTTAAATTGGGAACAAGCATGGGATACATAGAAACCCTGACAACTTAAACTATGAACCAGTTTTAGATGTTCATCCAAATAGCTGGTAATCAATCTCACTGATTTAAAGAAAAGCCCATCAGAGTGGAAAATCTGAGGTTTTATTTATTTATTTATTTATTTAATCCTCACCTGAGGATATTTTTTCATTGCCTTCAGAGAGAGAGGAGGGGGGAGAGGTGGGGAGAAAGGGGCGTGGGAGAGAGATTGATTCACACATCAGTGTGAAACAAACATCGATTTGTTGCCTTCTGGAAAGCTCTCAGACCTGGGATCCAACCTGCAACTTGGGTATGTGCCCTGACCAGGAATCGAACCCACAACCCTTCAGTATACCAGATGACACTCCAACCAACTGAGCCACAACAGCCAGGGCTAATCTGAGTATTTATTTATTCATTTATTTCAGGGGAGAGCAAGGACACAGTCCCCCGCTACCACAAATTATGCAGTCGAGTTTCCCACATTTGGGCAAATCCCAGGGGTCAGCACATCCAGAGTGCAATGGATGAGCCTCGCCCTGGGAAAACCACCTCTGGGGTCATGGTATCTCCCCTGCCAGGTGAGTATGAGTATGAGAGTATTTTTAAATGCAATTTCTTGCTTTTAGATACATATGCTGCTCAAGGAAGTAAGAAAAGTTGTTGAATCGTATTAATTCACCCAGTATTATCTCTACAGTAACATTAAGACAACTCATACAGGATATCACATTAGCTCCTCAAGAAGTTAAAAAAGAGATACCTCCAAAGCATTCCTAGTGTTATAACCCACAAATTTGGCTGATCCCATTTGTATTGGGCTGGCCAAAAAGTCCGTTTAGTTTATTTTGTAAAATAAAAGACACATGTTTCATTTTCACCAATAACTTTATTGATTTTGATATTTTGAGTATGCCGGCTATCTCCCGCTATTGGCTTCTAGTGGATAGAAGCCAGGAGTCCTGCTAAACATCTCCCAGTGCATAAGACAGCCCCACAGCAAAGAATTATGTGGCCGAAATGTCAACAGCACCAAGAAACTTTGCAAACCACTTTTGACACATTCGATCAGACACAGCACTTCTCCATACACTGCACAAATCTTTTTTTGCGTTTCAGCTGCATTTTTATCTTTTTTGAAAAAATAAAGCATAATACGCCAAAAATGTTGCATATTTTCTTCCATCTTCAACGTTAAAATGGCTGCACAAAAATTCACCAATTTTAATAAGTTTTTTTAAAATGCACGCTGACCCAGCTGGTATAGCTCCGTGGACTGAGAATTGGCCTGTGAACCAAAGGGTCGCCAGTTTGATTCCCCAGTCAGGGCACATGCCTGGGTTGTGGGCCAGGTCCCCAGTGGGAGACACACGAGAGGCAACCACACATCGATGTTTCTCTCCCTCTCTTTTTCCCTCCCTTCCCCTCTGTCTAAAAACAAAATAAAATTTTTAAAAAATGCATGCTGATATGATAGCTGTCACAATATAACCTAACAAAATTGTTTTGAATGAAGTTAAAGACAACTAGGCACTACTAGAGCCATCCAAAGGAAAAACAAAATGAACTTTTTGTCCAACTCAGTATGTTTAGCCTGAACAACCAACTAGAATAGCATCTATGGCAGTCGGTCTCAAAAGAACATCCCCCTACCCTCAGGAATTTCTATTTATGCATGTCACTCTTCATGTCTACAGGTAGAGATTATTTCCCCTTACTCTGACCAATAGTGACATTCTTGGACTTTCAAACCTAGGACTTAAGAGAATTGGCTCATTGGTTTCTATCTCCTGTCTCCTGTCTGGAATGCTCCTTCTTAGAACCCATGCACCATGCTTTCAGAAAATCTAAAGGCAATGTTCAGAGAGGAGGCCCATACAGAGAAGGCCTAAAGGCCTTTAGAGCCCACTGAACTCTCAGCCAGTGGCCAGCCCTGTTAGTGTGGGCATTCTGAACATTCCAGCCATGCTGGTACCCCAGACAACACCAAGCGAAGCAGAAAACCCATCAGTCAACCACAGATTTGAAGCTATTAAGTTCTGGAGCGGTACGTTACACAGTAAGTTACCTTTTATACTGTCTCCTTATCAACTATATTAAAAATTCTTTTACATACCCTAAAATTATGTCATTCAAGTTTCAAATGTTTCCCCAGTTCTAAGATTCTGGAACTTGTTTATCCTGTCCATTTTTCTTAAACTTAAAAATTCATTCCCTCAAGAACAACACAAAGTAATAAAAAAAAAAATCATCTCTTAACTTGTCTTTCCATCCTCCACATATATATTTTTAAAATATATACCCTTATAAAACAGTGCCTACATTCCCTTAATCATTTTCGTTTCTCTTCTCCAGTCCTCTTCCAGTTCCCATTTATCTTTTCTGAGGAATTATAATTTTGTTGACCAAAGAAGTATTAGGAAAGGTCCTTAAGGACCTGCTAAAGCTGAATGAGAGACATTAGCATATAGGTTATTTAATGTAAACTACTGCTTTAATATCATATTTCTAGAAGTTAAACTATTTCTCACAAGTATCCAAAGGTAAACTTTAAGTCTAGACCGTGTGTGAATTATGATCAATTCTGAATTAGCAGTCTCATTAATAAGATTTTATTGTAAAATTTCTAATTGAAGCACTACATTAATGTGGGAATGAGCAAAATTCATAAAAGAGACTATCCATTTCATGTTGGCATTTTAAACAAATTACATTTTCTTAAACAATGGAAATCAGGACATCCACATGAAACTTGTCATTCATAAGTTACAACTGAAGAAAGGGACAGGCCAAAACGAAACCAAATAACTATACAAAATTTTCAATTTGATTGAGAGGATAGCCCTTCCATCCATGTGTGCCGTGCACTAATCACTTGGTGCAAAGACAAATAAAATATCATCCTATCTCAAAATTGACTCAGTAAACAGACATGTTATAACAGGGTAAATGGAACCATAGGCAAGTTGTGACTTACTCAGATTCATAACAAGACTGACTGAGCTGAAAAAGAATACCGTATCTCTAACTCTCCATTCTCTGCTTCAGTTATTAAGGTGTCATTCTTGGGGACCCTCCACCAGTTGGCCTTTTCTCAAACAGCAACCACAATAGCACAGTCAAAAATAAAATTAACTAAAATTAAAGAAAAAATTGGCCTCTCCCCATCGTAACTGACTCAACATCTAATAATATGTGATGCTCTAAAAGCTGCAAACTACTACATGGCCATCTCCAGGTCCACTTTAACGCAATCAGGAGACCATTATCAGAACATAACTCACTGGTACAAAGCAGAAATCAGGTAGCTGAGGATGTTCCCAGGCTGAGGTCTGATGGGAAGTAAAGAAGATGATCTCATAATGTTTCTTTATGATCTGTAAATCACACTATTTCATAAATCTGACACAAGTGTCAAAATTAGGATTAAGTCAACCTCTAAGTAAGAAAACAAAATAAGCAGCTGCCACTTCTCTTGACTTTCTCTTATTTTTTTAAGGTTAACTTTTTATTCTCATTTGAGGGAGAGGGGAAGATGGAGAGAGAGAAACATCAATCAGGTGTCTCCTGCATGGACCCTGACAGGGGATCAAACCTGCAACCTAGGCCTGTGCCCTGAATGGGAATTGAACCAGTGACCTCTCAGTGTACAGGACAATGCTCCAACCAACTGAGTCACACTGGCCAGGGCTCCTCTTACTTCTAAAATAAAAAAAAATTTCAAAGTCTTATCTTTTAGAATTTCAACATTGGGAAAAAATTTAAGAACCTTCTTCAAAATTGAATTATATTAATGATGTGATAGACTCAAACTTTAGTTAGGTGTTTTTGAAAGCTCTAATACAAAACAAATAAAGTTCTAGTAAATTTGACCAGTCTATGAAAAATGTATTCTTGTAAAGAGGACCATTTAAACTCTAAATTCAATTAGGTTAGTGTTCATGATTATTTAGATTTGTTTTGGTATTTCAGGCAAAGACACAAAATAACAACCACAACAAAAAAATTTGGAGTGACAGATTACAAATATGTCTGAAAAAGCAAGACGTGACTACAAATAATATCAATGTCCCTAAGGCCACCTGTTAAGCTGGAAGTCTATGCATCCCATCATTCTTTAGCTGTAACCACAAAGTCTGGTTTTACACCTAGGATATACAAGAAGCATCAGATTAAAAGCATCAGATATCAGACTATACAAAATTGCCAAACAGAAGCATAGAAGAAAAGCAAGATATAAAGTTAGCAAACTAGGCTCCAAAACATTTAAACACACCCACAAAATTCAATTCAAGCCCATACCGTGCTTCCACCTAAAACTGATAAGTAACGACCAATCCTGACGTCTCCCATTACTTACATTCCCCCTTTTATCTCCTGAATTTCTCCACTGATCTCATCACTTCTCATGGGTCTAGCGATTCTAATCTCCATAGCCTTTCCTTTCCCAGAAAGTGATACAGGACCTGGCCCCTACATTTTACTATCTCTACAATTTAGCACTAACTTTTGTTAGATGTTAATTTTGTCCCCAATCTCGTGTGCCCAGGTTTTCCTGACCAGTTCAACCTCGTCCTTACTACAATACCTAGCCTCCCCTTTCAAAGTAGAGTATGTATCTCCTTTTCTGACATTTGTATTTCTGGCTCATAATCAACACCCTCTTCCTTTCCCAAAGACTGCTGTCACCGGAGCCCTAGGTCTCCATCCCCAGTCCTTATCTTCCTAAGGCCTCTTTCTTTCCAGAGTTTGTCAGCATTAGTTTGGCCAAGCTGGGATCTGAAGGCAACGGCTATCTGGATTCCCCTCAGTCTACAAAACTACAGGTCTCCTCCCACCAGCCCTGGCTGTCCTCCAACCTCAGATCCATCTGCATCCAGCCCTGCGTGTCCCCCTCCCCTCTAACATCTTTCCTCCCACTACCCCGTGCTCCTTTTCCCCACTCCTCAATGCACCTCTTTTCCCGGGCCTTGCCCATAAAAGCCTGACACCGGGAAGGCCCTGCCAGCAGCCTCACCGCGTCTCTCCTCCGGGTTTCCTCCGCTCTTCAGTAACTGTCCCCACGCCACTTTCCCTCCAGGGCCCCGCGCGCCTCCCAGAGCCCCCTCCCTGATTAAGCTCCCGCTGTCACTTGGTCTCTCATCCACAAGATGGCGGAGCTGCTACCCCCACCCCCGGGTCCTCTCCGCAACCACCTCCCGCCTCCCTGGAGCTCCCGTCCCGTCCCTTCAGCAGCCCCCACCGCCGGCCTCGGCCCAGAGTCCCTCTGTGCCCTCCTCCCGCGGACAGGCGGCCCAGGCCCGAGCCTCAGCGACGCCGCCAACGCCACAGCCTCCACCGTTCCCCGGCCTGCACCTTCTCCTCACCATAAACTTGAGCGCTTTTTCCTGCAGCACCGCCTCGGCCGGGTCCATAATCGCCGAGGGCCACTGAGTCTGCACTCCGCCGGGGCCGCCCCCTTGGTGCCAGACCGCAGCCAACGCAGCGCTCGGATCCCGCCTCCTCTTCCTTCCCTCCGCCCTCTCTTACCTCTCAAGCACCCGCAGGAGAGCCAGGGAGGACCGGCTGTTTCGTGCGCATGCGTGAGCCCTGTGGCTCAGTGGATTTGTAGTTCTACGGCCTGCGGTAGCAAAACGTGAGGCCACCTCTTGAACTGCAATTCCCGCGGTTCACTGCGACAGGGTCGCGGCTGCCGGCAAGCCAAATCTAGACATCTCGCTTTCAAGTAGAGAAAAATCAGCTGATGGGAATCGTAGTTTACAACCTGCACGGGCTGGAAAACGGGAGGGTGGGGGCGAGGGCAGGGGGGTGGGGGGGGCACGTGTGTCTCCGTGGTTACCCAGCGACGCCAGTGGCGGCTTGCCTGGCCTTTGATATCAAGATGGCGATCAGTGCCTCACCTGTAGCCCAAATACTGGAAAAAAACTGTGAGAAGACTCAGAGTTCCTAGGACCTCCCTAACTGTGGTTTTAGAGAACTCGATACCCCCAAGTTCCATATATCTGATGTCTGAGGGATACATTTGACCAAGAGGCGCTAGGCTTTTGAGCACCTGGCAGCACTTCATAGACCATAGCAGAATTTCAAGGCCCTAAGCCATCATCCCACACTTTTCTCAAAGACCTTATTTTCCCTGCAGAGGGGTCCAGTGTATGGCTCAGGATGGCTGTGAATGCATCCCAACACAAAATTGTAAATTTACTTAAAACATTATGAGATTTTTTTGTGATTACATGTTGTAATGTATTTTAATGTGTGACCCAAGACAATTCTTCTAGTGTGGCCCGGAGGCAGGAAAAGATTGGACACCCCTGCCAGCAAGTCAGGACATGATAGAACTGGGTTCCAAAAATTTTGGGGTGTTTAGTATTCATAAATTTGGCACAGCTAACCCTGAGATGTACTGATATGCTGGTAAGCCCAACATTAAGGGTCAAATAAGTACTTATCAATTGTGGAGTATAATGGCCAACCAGCAAATAAAGCATGTAAGTATTTAGTTTGGCCTCGAAAAGGACAATGCAAATTTATTTTGGAAATTGGGTCTATGAAGTGGAAAAAAGCACTAGGGTTGAGCTAAAAGTGATAGGCTTAATGGTAATGGGGGGAAAAATACAATAAAAATTTTTATTTGGAATAAAAAAGTGATAGTCTTTTACAAAGTATCCGAATTCTTAAAATAAGTCAATTGGGGAAATACCTTTTTACTTACAGGAAAAAATTCCAGTGTAAATTATTTTATTTGTTCATTCAACAATAATAAGCACATAGCTGTGTGCAGACATCATCCCAAGAAATGGGGATTCATTAGTGAAGGTGATAAACCCAGTCTTGTGGAACCTACATTTCTAGCATGGTGATACTTTGTCCTAGTCCTCATCCCTATGTCCTTAGAACTCAGCACAATAACTAATACATTAGCCTTTCAGGTAATAGAAAGTTTACTCTTGAATTAAAAGAATAATTCTACACAAATGCAAAATGGGGAAGAATTAAAGCTTATTCATATGAAAACTACCTGGAGGTTGTCAGTATGTGACAACCTTGCCTAAAAAGCTAAAGGAGGCTTGGGCAGCTTGAAGAGTGTCATCTGGGGAATAGAGACTTAGGATCTTACTCTGTTTTGAAACACTCAGACCACACCTGGAGTACTTTGTTAATTTACGGGCACCATGTTCTACAAACATCACATGCAGGAACATAGTCAACAGCAGGATAAGCAAAAGAGAAAATAAGGGTGGATGCTTACTCTAAAAAAAAGAACACTTAGAAATAACATGACAACTAAATTCAAGTATTTGAAAGTATTGAAAGGCACATGTACGTACCACCACAGCGCAAACTAGGACCACTGGGTAGGATAATGATGATGATGATGATTATAACAGCTAACGCTTTATTAACTCTTTGTGCCAGGCACTGTACTAGGCATTTTACATTCATAATCTCTAATATTCACAGTAACTCTGTAAAACAGGTATTACCCCTAATGTATAGATGGAATGACACTGATAGAAGGTAAATAACTTGCTCAAGTTGCGTAGCAAATTACACAGTTAAGATTCTAACTCGAGTCTGCTTGACAGCCCTGTGCTGTTTTCACTGAATCATGCTGCAGTGACATAGACCTCAGACTCAGAGTTTTCTAGTAATCAGATCTGTCCTGGCAAAGGAATGGCCTGCTCCATTCCTGAAAACATATAGAGACAGCATGATCATCTGTCAGGAAACCCCAAGCGGGGGTTTCCGCTTGGGTGGGAGGTTAAGGTCTTTTAAACTCTTAAGATTCTATTCCTTTTAGGAGCCTTTGTTTTACTTTTTTATCCAGAGAGGACTATGAAAATATTCTCTGATAAGGCTGCAGTCAGTGACAGTCCTCACCTTGTCCAGTCATGTTGCAGTAATGATTAGTAAAGCAAACACCAGGGGTTTTGTTTAGAAGCCCAACCGATAGACAGTTCATATGCACCTGGATTAAAACTGAGCGGGCAGAGGCTGGGTACAGACCAGGTAAATCCTAATTCTTGAAACCTGACCTCTCATGGTCAGGCAAATGCAGAAATCCAAATGTGAGTTGCCTTGATTCTCAAGCCCCTCATATCAAGTATACCGGTAGTTTTGGAAAGTTCATTGGTCTAGAAGTTAAGAGGTTTGGTTCTAGCCCATCGTTGCTCCAGTTAATTGGTTGACTTTGGGAAATTAACCAAACACCTTCGGTCCTCTTGTCACCTGTAAAACAAAGATCTCTGCCAACTCTAAAATGAGTGTACCTATGAGGTGGTGTTTGCTCAAGGAGATTACCGAATTATTAGAACCTTTAAAGTTCCGCTTTACTGGAAAACTGCATTTCTAGTATGAGAACTCACAGCTACTGCTAAACTTAATTTCTTCCCCTAACTTCCTGGTTTAAGACCACAGAGGACTCTGACTTAACCTTGTCCGTTAGTGTCCTTATTCAGGTAGTAATCTATCAAAATGTCTCTTTCAACCTCCACCTCCGATGCTTGCCTGTTCCAGA
Source organism: Mormoops blainvillei (assembly GCA_004026545.1). Classification (NCBI taxonomy): domain Eukaryota; kingdom Metazoa; phylum Chordata; class Mammalia; order Chiroptera; family Mormoopidae; genus Mormoops; species Mormoops blainvillei. The sequence continues at coordinate 148,312 of PVJD01002785.1, forward strand.
CTACCTACCTTCATCTGTTTTGCTTAGTTCACTCCAGTATTCACCCCCAATCCAGTCCTCTGACCTCAGGCTCTCTCCACCCACCTCCTCTGACTTCACTTTCATCACATTCTTCCCTGCTCAATCCTTTGATGGTTCTCTTACCTATTTTATCGTTGTTTAAATTTCTTTGTCTGGCTTTGCAGGCCTTCAAAATCTTATCCAATCCTCTCTCTCCAGCCTTACTCCCTACTTTGCTTTCATACATCCCTCTGCTCCAATTGGACCTTTCTCCTACTCCTGCTCCGCACGTCTGCTTCCTGGCCTTAGCTTGTGGGAATATTTTGCCATTCTAGAAGGCTTCCATTTCCCCCTCTTTCCTACTCATCTTTCAAGGTCTGAATTAAATCTCACTTTAAAAAAAATAGTTATCTACCTGGCTGGTGTGGCTCAGTGGATTGAGTGCTGGCCTGCAAACCAAAAGTTCGCAGGTTCGATTCCCAGTCAGGGCACATGCCTGGGTTGCGGACCAGGTCCCCAGTTGAGGGCGTGTGAGAGGCAACTGATCAATGTATCTCTCACACATTGATGTTTCTCTCTCTCTCTTCCTCCCTTCCCCTCTCTCTAAAAGTAAATAAATAAAATAATAATAAAAAAAATAAAAATAAAAAACAATTATCTAGTTATAAATTCCCTTTTAGTACCATAGTCTGCTCCCTTTTCCCTCCCCCATAGGTAATGTTTATCTTTTTATTTGTATGGTTCTTGCAAAATAAGTATTGTTTTGTGTGCTATATTTTTTGTGTGTGCTACATTTTTATTCACGAATTTAATATTGTTTTATATATTTCATTATGTTTCATACTTTTGGCATTCAGTACCTATGGTTTTAAGATCCACTCACGTTGCCATGTGTACATCTAACCTGTTGCTTCTAACTGCTGAATAATGGTCTGATGGTATGTATCTCCCACATTCTATGTAATCACCCCCCAAAACACTGCAGTGATAAATCTGCATGCCCCTGAGTGAGACTATGTTTGAGAATATACATCTAAAATCATACTTACTGGTTCATAGGCTATTAAGGATATTCAGTTGGACTGTTTAGTGTCTAACTGCAATACAGAAAGACCACAACGATCTGCACTTCCACCACAGTACTCCACTTGGCAGTAAGAGGCTTTCCTCTTTTTTGTCGGTTTGTACTTTTTACCTTCTCTAGGCAACACCCAACCCACAAGGACCATGCATGCCCTTCTTTAAGCACACGACTCTGCTTTTCTAACCCCCAACTCTGTAGTGTGTGCTTATAACACACAGCAAGCTGGGGTCAGAAATACTCCACATATGCCTGCACTTTTTCCTCATTCCATGGCATTCCTTCTCCTGTACCTGGTAGGATATTCAATTCTGATCACACATTAGAGTCATTTGAGGAGCTTTATGAAAAGTATTTATGTCCAAACTCTATTCCTCAGGTATTTTGATTAAAAGATGTGTAGTCAGCCCTTGGCAATGGTAATTTTAAAAGATCCCCAGGTACTGTAGTTCTAATCTGCAGCCAGATTTGAGACAACTGCCTTGAAGTTTAAATGTCCAGTGCCTTCTTGCTGACCTCTGGTTACCCAGAGTCCCCTCCATGCCTAGCTTGCCTTCTAAAAAATTACTCTTCCCTTCCCCCGTCCCCATATCCCTCCAAAAACCCTCTATTTTCCAAGGACAGCCAATCAAAGCTCAGAGCTGAATGGAAGCAAAGGAATTAACTGATTTAAAAAGCCATGAACTATTTGAGTGTCTGATAGGCTTAACCCTAGGGTCAAGAGGTCCGGTGGAGGCGGGAAAAGTTATTTGTATTTCAGTTGGCAAGAGAGATACTGTTTTAGTTGGGGGCTAAATAAAGAATTTCCTCCCTTCTCCTCACCTCTTTGCCCTCATAAAAGGTCAAGAGTCACCCCGGATGGGTATCTCAGTTGGTTAGAACATTGTCCTGATATGCCAAGATTGTGGGTTTGATCCTGGGTCAGGGCACATACAAGAATCAACCAATGAATGCATAAATAAGTGGAACAATGAAACAATGTCTCTCTCTCTCTCTCTCTCTCTCTCTCCCCCCCCTCCCCACCTCTCCCCACCTCCCTTCCATCCCTCCCTCTCTCTTTCTACCTCAAATCAATTTTTTTTTTAAAAAGGTCAAAATTCAGTTGCCTGCTTCTAAGAGTTTGCTGACCTCATTGGGACTCTGTATTCTTGAGCCTAAGTGGAAGAAGTCATTATTAACAGTGAACTGTGATCCAGATTAGGTTCCCTCAGCAGATGATCCCACTGACAGAGGCCAAGGTCATACTTATCTGGATAGAGCAGTCAGTCCCCTTCAAGATAGATCTGTGGAGTGGGGATGGGATGGGGTGACGGTAGGGCTGCCAGAAAGGTTGTTCCAGGCAAAGGTAACTGCATTTTTGATGATGCATTCTGGGAATTAAAACAAGGCTAGTTAGACTTTAAGGGAATAGTGGCACTAGATGAAACTGCAGAGGACAATAGCATGGAGGCTCTAATGGCAGGCCATTATTTAGCCAGTATACGCTGGTCAGGTGAACCAGCTGATATCCTTTCTGAGGTCAGTGCCTGTGCCTTACAAGCTATTAAATATCTTGACTTTCATCCCAGCTTATAGGCTAAATTAAGGAATTCGGACTTTATCCTGAGGGCTGGAGGAAACTACTAAAAAATTTTAAGCAGGGCTACAGTATGGTCAGACTTCTATTTTTAGAAAATTACTTATGCTGGAGGCTAAGAAAAGGATTATGAACTTTCTGATCTTCCTGGGAGAGATGATGGAGGCCTGATAAAGGATGAGAACAGAAAGTAGACAGATTCCAAAGACACTGAGGAGATGGGATCTGTAGGACTTGGTGATTGATTAGCTATGTCATAGATGATGTCAAAGGGATGTGTCAAAGATGACTTCTAGGTATCTGGCTCAGGAAACAGGATGAATGAGAAGTGCCATACATTGAGACAGGGAATGCAATAGAAGGAACAGGTTGTGGGAAGATAATTAGTTCTTTCTTGGACGTATTGCTTCAAGGTGCCTGGAGACTTCCACATGGGTTTAGACATTGAGGCAGTCGGACATTTAGAACTGAAGCTAGAGAGAAAGGCCTGGGGTGCAGATATGAATCGTCAGCATATAGGTGGTAACCGAAGCCTCTGGAAAAGGATGAAGTCACCCAGGTAAAATACAAGCCATGTAAACAGCAGCAGGTCTAAGACAGAATCCTGAAGAACCTTAAGATTTACAGTATAAGCAGAAGAAGGGAGGCCAGAAAAGGAGCCCAAGAAGAAGTGACCAGAGAAGCAGGGGGGAAATCTGGCAAGTGCGGCTCATGGGAAGCAGATGCTATACTGCAGTGGGTTAAAAAGGGAAGGTGAGGAAGGGAAGACAATATTGAGTCTCTTCGTAGGAAACGTGTCTGTCAAGGGAAGGGAAGGAGAGATAGCACAGTGGTTAGAGGTAGAAGTTAAGGGTCTTGGGAAGTGTTCATCATTTTGTTTGGAAGCAGGAAGACTAGTTCAAAGGAAACTGAAGAGGTGTGACAATCAAATCCAATGACTGATCTCTGGGCACTGGAACAACACACACATACACTGACACCCAGAGGACACAACAGCTATAAAAGACATTAGTGGGACAATCTGGGAAAAACTCAATATGGACTGTATATTAGATAACAGTATTATAACAATGTTAAATCCCCAACTGTGGTAATTTTATTGTGAGAATAAGAGAACTAGAGAATGTCCTTGTTCTTAGGAGATACATACTGAAGTGCTCAGGGTGAAATACTATGTTGCTTGCAACCAACTCTCAGATGGTTTGGCAGAGGGGAAGTGTGTTTGTGGAAAAAGAGAGAGGGAAGGGAGGAAAGGAGAAAACTGAAGCAAATATGGCAAAATGTTAATAATTGGTGGATCTAGGTGAAGTGTTATGGGTATTCATTGTACACTTCTTACAGCTTTTCTGAGGGTTTGAAATTTTCCGAAGCAAAATCTTGGGGAGTAGAAAGAAGTAAGAGACTTGAGCATATTTATTTATTCATTTATTATAGATTTTATGTATTTTATTTTTAGACAGAGGGGAAGGGAGGGAGAAAGAGACAGAGAGAAACATCAATGCGTGGCTGCCTCTCGTGTGCCCCCTACTGAGGACCTGGCCCGCAACCCAGGCATGTGCCCTGACTGGGGAACTGAACCAGAGAACTTTCGGTTCGTACGCCAGTGCTCAGTCCACTGAGCCACACCAGCAGGATGGAAAAGTTCCATTAGAGAGAGAAAAACTAAAGATAAAAGAAACAGAGGATGATTATGAAGCTAGGTCCTGGGAAGGTGAGACAGAATGAGTCCAGACGGAGGGATTAGCCATCAGTAAGAGAGGAAGGAAGGGAATATGGATGCAAAAGTGGGTCAGGTATAGAGCTGGAGGAGGAGGGTTGAGGAAATCCCCTCCTGGAGGGTGCTAGAGTAGACAACTAGCAATCTCTGTCATGCAAATGAGATTTTTGCATTTTCTGCTCTTCTGGATTATGTTTATCCCCTTTCTTTCATTCATTAGCAACACAATCAAAAAGTAGTTTTCCTTAAATTAAATTAATGTTGTTGTAGACCAGTGGTTTTCAGTGGAGGCAATTTGTCCCCAGAGGACATTTAGCAATATCTGTGCTCCAGGACTGCAGCAGGACACAGGATACCTAAAGATATTCAAGAAGTTCAATAAAATACTTCGACTATATCTCATTAGCAACAGCATGACCTTCGGCAAGTTACTTAACCTCCTTATGCCTCATCAACAAAATGGAGATCGTAATAGTTCCTATCTCATTAGGTTGTTCTGAGAATTCATAGAAAATTCTTAGAACATTACCTGGCACATAGTAAGTACTCAATAAATGTTAGCAATTAACAGCTCTAAATTTTACATGATTTGCATGTATCATCAAGATGGGCTCAGTTTGCACCTTCTCTTTCCTGAACAATTTAGTCTTAAAACCATTATGAAGGGCAGAACAAGGTTGATGTCCATGCGGACAGGAGGTCTGATGTGGGCTGTTGAAATCCAAGTGGTGTGGTAAGGACATCCATGTGGAGGAAGCAGCTTGCATGGGAGACTGGTTACATATATACACACAAAATACATACATGCATTGCCTAGTTCTGCCCACTGAGGAGACCTTGGAGCAGCAATACCCAATGACAATGAGTACAGTTAGCCTCCAAATCTTAGCTTCTAAATACCATTCTCCACTAAAAAGAATCCATATTCTTGGAGAAATGGCTGATTCCAGGTCTGGGACAAGGAAAGTATAGAATGAGCCTACAATATTTTGTGCCCAAACACAAAAAGAAGTGCTCAAAGAATAATGGAGGCATGGCAAAAGGACTCACTGTTTCGTCTCCCAAAATATTTAATGATTTGAAAAACAAAGAGTAACTCCACAGAGGAGAAGGCTGGTACATATAACTTTAATCAAATGATCAAAGTGGACATCATCAGGAAAGAGGCAAATTGAAATTGTATGTCCCTGATAGAATGCAATGAGAAGACCAAAGAGGTTGTGGTAGCTACCTTGAAGATGACACCCCAGAATTCTTGCCTCCTGGTGTTTACATCCCTTCTTTATTGATTAGGGCTGATGTGTATAAGCAATAAGATATTCCAGAAATGATAGAGGGTGACTCCCAAGGTGAGGTTATAGAAGATGCTGTGCTTCCACCTTACTCACTTGGATCACTTGCTCTGGGGGAAACAAACTGCTGCGTTGTAAGGAATCTCAAGCAGCCCTTCAGAGAGGTCATACAGTAAGGAGCTGAAGTCCTCTGTCAATAGTCAGCACCAAACAGCCAGCGACGTGAGTGAGCTATCTTGGAGCAGATCCAGCAGCCCCAGTTAAGCCTTCAGGTGACTACAAACCCAGCCAATACCTTCAGTATAATCTCATGAGACACTGTAGAACACTCAACTGTTCCTGAATTTCTGACCCATGTGAGATAATAAATGTTTATTGTTATCTCAAATGTTTAAGTTTTGGGGTTGTTTGTTATGCAGCAATCATAGATAACCAACACAGGTTCTCCTACAGGTAGTCTAACCCCAGAACCTAAATGCAGCGACAGTGTCTCATTTATTAACAGTAGTATCCAAATCAGAAACCTTTATCCAAGCAGACAAAAGCGGTATTCATTTTGATTATAAGAAGATGCTTTATATATTTGCTGCATGTTTTTCCCAGTTTGAAAGATTAACCAGTCTTTTGTGCTGACAATGCTATCTTTCCCATGATTTCTTTGCTTAGATTTGTTGGGCCCTATTTGATCAATAGTAGCTACTACACTTAATTTTATAGACTTTATGCGGGTTCTCGCCTTTGTCCAGATCCCATCACTACCCTTCTTTCAAGCCGATGATTGCCTTTATCTGGCTGCGCTCTCTCATGGCCCAGACACTTACATTATCTGATGCTATTTTTTATTTGATTCCCCTTGCCTTCCAAAAATGCCATTTGTGGAAGAGGTGATCAGGGACAGATAAGAGACGGGCCCTGCCTTCAAGAAGCTTTATTCTTTGAAGAAAAACAGTACAGAAAAATGTATATATACTGACCAGGGCTCCCTTGGCAACAGTGTGGTCCTGTAGCAGTCAGTCCTGGCACACGCAAACTTGATTAATTTGAGGAGGGTTCAATTAATGGCCTATTTGCAAAGGTGTGGGTAGGACTTAGAAAGACCAACAGAGAGAATGCACACCATGGGCCAGCAACAGTGGGGAGCCTTACCACTCCTGGGCCTGAAGGGTTGAGGGGAGGGAGTGGTAACCGAGAAGGTAGCCCTTGTTAGAGGAGCACTTAACAAAAGCTATGGTCTTTAAAAGGGGATGCAGCCCTTTCCCAGTAATTCAATGGGGTGGGATCTGGAAGGATTTATGCCCCAACATCACTCCCCTTCTGTCTTCTAATCTTCTTTTCTCTCCTGTTGGCCAAGCAAGCAGAAGCCAGAGGGTAGGATGCAGTGAATATGAGCTGTTTCCCAAGGTCCAGACAGGATGGAAAAGGACAGTGTCTCTGGAAGGGCAAATGGAAGATTTCAGCTTGGGACCAGCTTAGGGTTGGATGAGATCTGGAATCTGGATAGCCGTCCAGGGCAGGGCAAGTCGTTCAGGGAGACCCCGGGGAAAAATCCAAGGGGGACTTTCAGCTGGAAGGAACTTCCACATGGGGCATGTTAGTCAGTAGATGAACAGAGAGAATCCTGACAGCTAGGCTGTCAACCTCAGACAAGTCTGAGAGCAGACTGAGGCAGGAGATGTTGGAAAGACAGGACTTCAGTGCCAGATAATTACCCCTCAAATCAAATGCAATCTCCTCCATGTATCAAGAGACAATGTTTTAGTGGAACGACTCTGGGGAGGGGCAGCAGTATAGAGGAGGGAGCTAGGACAGCTATACAAAGAGGTCTGGATTCCCTGTCCCAGAAAATTTGCCTTCTTGAGGTTCTCCCACAATTATCCCTTCTCCCACCACTGCCCCTGGATCCTGGGAACCCTTTTCTCACTGGCCCAAAGCAAATGAAACCCATTTGACTTGGTTTGTCCTTACCACAGCTAAAATAGGCTGGCATTTAAAAAGTAAATAAGTAAAGGCACCTTACTTTAGAAGCAATAACGAAACCAAGAAAAAGAAAGCACAAAGACACTGGAAAAAATGCATAGTGTATACATTTAACTTTCAAATACATAAATTTTCCAACATATAGAAAGGTAAAGAGAAGAATATAATGAACCCCCTTTTGCTTATTACTCAGTTTCAAAAATACTGACTTATAGCCACTTTTGTTTCAGGTGTACCCCCACCCACTTCTTTCCTCCATCCTCTAGATTATACTGATGCAAGTCTCACATATATCATTTCAGCCATGAATATGTCAGTAGCTCACAATATATAAGGTCATAAAGCTCTGAACTGATTTCTGATCTCAAAGCTTTCCTGAGCACAGAAGTCCCTTATCCTAATCTAGTATCCTTCTACATCGTTATTAAATGAACACAGAGAACTGTCCCAACCATGACCCACCTGTCGGAGGGCAACCTATCTAAACTTTATCCCCAGGCCCTGGGTTCTTCCTATTGGTACCACTGCTGGTCTAAGAGTCTGCCTCATACACCACAGAGCCCTGGAGAGTGACCCACTGAACTACTGTCCTAGTCAGGCTTAGCAGTCCCCATTTAGCTGGACCAGGAGGAAAAGGTGTACTTAAAGCACTTTACCTGGGTGCCAGGTCTTGGTAGGGACTCAGTAAATGTTAGATGGCAGTGATGATGATGACGATGACAAGGATCTGACAGAACTTTGTCAAGGCCTGGGGCCCAGGGAAGACATTACAAAGATTTGTTTACCAAGATCCAACTGTGAAGCCTTAACTTGAATCTAAGTATAGCAGCGTAGTTTTCTGTTTGTTGTTGTTGTTGTTGTTGTCTATTTGCTTTAATTTACCTTCCTCAGAACATGTACAATTTAACAGAATGAGACACTCTATCACATAATACTGGAGGTGTGTAAAGGGTCATAGAGCTGGACTTTTGAAAGATCCAATTACTTTGTTATAAGGGTTCACCTCCCAACATTCTCCCCAGTTCAGTCACCTGTCAGGGAATCTGACTGACAGAGTCCCTCAGAGAAGGGGTCAGTCAGATCATGGGAGAACTGAAAGAGGATCGGAGGATGAGCTGGTAGGTGGAGGCAGAAAAGGGAAAGAAGAGACAAGTCGAGGGACATGCACGAAGGCCTCGCACTGACATGGGCAGAAAGAAGGCCAAAAGAAAGCCATCTTGTTTGCAACAGCCCCTGTTGAATCTGCAGGTCTCTTTGTGATTGTGATATTTTTATTCAAGTCATCAGGACTAGGTGAGAATTTGAATGGCTCACAGCCAAACCCTTTGGGACACGGACTGTGCTGCCCCCTCCCTTCAACGCAAGGGGTATCAGTGACAGTGTTACCCTGGGAACAAAGCAGTGTAGCTGTTAACACTGCCGATGAGATTTCTTGATTCTAACCCTCTAAGCTCCTGAACAGAGCTCCTCTGTGACTCTCCCAGTGGTAACTGTGAGAAACCAGTGACATGAGACAACTCGGAGGCTTCCTGCAGACCTAGTTCGGAGACACCTCCAATTGAAGACGAACTGAGGGTTGATTGCAAAGTGAAAGTGGATAAATCCTACTCAAAAATTTCTGGAAGAACAAAAAAACTCTAAGTGCAAGTTCACATTCTTTTACATTCCTCTCCTCTACCTCACCAAGTTTTGTTACGCTGCAAGAGAGAAAGTGGTAGATTGCTCTGTTTTAAGTGAGGGTAGATAGAGTAGAAAGCTTCTGGTGGCAAAGGAGAGATTCTAAAGGCGGAAGGAGGAGGCTGAAGAGAGGCCGCCAAAGTCAGAGGAATGAAAGGTTCCTCCCTGAGCCTAGGGCCTTTGTTTTTGCTATTTGCACCTTTGCCTAAGCTGCTTTTTTCTCCTCTCTTGGTTGGTCCTCCTCTCGCTTCATGCAGCAGAGCTCCAAGTTAGCCTTCTCATAGCATCCATCACAATTTATATTTCTTATTTGCTTATTGTGTTTCATTTGTCTCCCTCATGAGACTGTAAGTGCCATGAAAGCAGCGCCCAATATACCTTGTTGATCTTTATCCACTCAGCACCTAATATGGTAGTTGCTCAGTAAATACACTATTTGTGAAAGGGAAGGAAGGAGAGAGATTTGGGTTGGAGAAGCTTCTGTAAGGAAAGGTCTTTAAGGAGTGAAGCACCATGCGATTTCCCTTTTTGCTGCTCCTTTAAGAGACTAAAGACAAATTACTCTTCAGTGTTATTTAGAGTCTAATTTGTGGCTCAGTTGGTTAAGAGTGTCCTGTTGACAGGCCAAGATTGCGGGTTCCATCCCTGATCAGGGCACATACAAGAAACAACCAATGAATGCATAAGTAAATGGAACAACAAATCTATGTTTCTCTCTCTCCCTTCCTCTATCTCTCTAAAATCAATTTAAAAAATTATATTGAAGAAAAACAGAGGAGACATCATGCTGACTATACTGGTATGTTCACTTTGAAAAAATTCATTGAGCTGTAGACTCCTGTGTGACCCACAGGGGACTGCCACCTGACTCCTACGTGAGCTGAGACTACCATGTGATCCCCACATAACTCCTGGGTGAACAACATGACTCCCATGTGAATGCTATGTGACCCCCAAGTGACCCCCACATGACCCCCAATTCAGCTTTTATTTGAAATTCTTTCTGTTTATATTATTTATTTATTTCTAGGGGCCAAAATTCTCTTCTGAGAATCCCAGGAGAACTATTTTCTTTTCTTTTCTTTTTTAAAATATTTTATTTATTTATTTGTAGAGAAAGGGGAGGGGAGAGAGAAAGAGGTGAAGAGAAACATCAGTGTGAGAAACATCAATTGGTTGCCTCTTGAACATGTTCCACTTGGACCAAACCCAAAACCCAGGCATGTGCCCTGACCGGGAATCAAACTGGTGACCTTTCGCTTGGTGGAACAATGCCCAGCCAACTGACCCGCACTGGTCAGGGCAGGAGAACTATTTTTGATGAAGGTTTAGCCAATGCTAATGCTCTTTACATGTGTAGTTCCCTTCTAGGGACTCCATAATTTGATGAAGCAGAATCTCCTAACTGCATATGCAAAATTACTATTCCATGTACTTCTCTGTGTGTATATTGTACTTAAATAAAAATTACATTAAAAAAGAAAGATGGAAAGACACCATACAGGCCCAGGTGTGTAAAACACAAAAACAAGTGAGGAGTAGGAGAGAAAGTATAAGTGAAGGTGGGAACCAGGGTGAATTAAAACAAAGACATGAGGAGGAAATGCGGTTGGCATGTATGAAAGACTGAAGAGGTGGGGAGAGCGAAGGTGAGGGCTGCCTAAGGTCATATTAGTGGCCTGGATGCCAGGGTGGGGAGTTTGGATTCATATAGAAACTATTTGAGGGCAGTGTTCATAGCTTGTCACAATGGTTTTCCAGTTTTGGATGCATAATAATCATCTGGAGAGCTTGTTAAGAATCACACACATGAGCCCCATATTCAGAGATCCTGATCAAGAAGATTGGATAGGGCCAGTGAACATGCATTTTAATAAGCTTCCCAGATGATTTAGTTTAAAAGATTGTCCTCTGGTCGTAATTTGAGAAACACGGAATAGTGCTTCCTATTTGACCCAGGGTTCTTGTCAGATATTTGTTGACTTAGATGAAGACCAAACAGAGTATTAAAGTGAGTGTGACTCTGAGGCTAGATGTTATGACTCATGCATGAGGCTAGATTGGAATTTCGAACCTGCCAAAGAAAGACGCTTTTTGAACCTAGAATTGTATGGCAGTTTTCGTTGACTTTATAGTTAAGAGCAATGGCCCTGGAACCAAAACCTGGGTTTAGTTATTTAACTTCTCTAAGTCTCAGTTTCTTTAGCTGTAAAAGTAAAATGGGAATAGATAATAGTATCTACTTTATAGGATTATTATGAGGATTAAATAAATTACTAAGTAAAAAGCACTTACCACAATGCATGGTACATTGTAAACCTGCATTCAATGATAACAATGATCTTTTTTCCCTTTGAAGTCAACTTCTCCTTGTCATCAGATAGGGACAGGGCCTGGGGTGGGTCTGCCTCATGCCAACCTATAGTGTATGGCTTCTTGACTTCACACAGGAGAGATTTCACAACATGAGTCTAGGTGATTTTAAGAGTATGTTTACTAAAGCAGGGGGACAATGAAACAAAGGAAGGACTTAGGGCAGAAGAAGAAACAGGAGAGTCCGAGCTGTGTTTTGCTTTGGCTTCCTAGAAACGTTATAGGAAAGAAGTGAGCGAAGGTAGGGCTGCTGTCAGCTCACTGGGAAGTCAGAGAAAAAGGGGATCTTGGAGACAGGATCAGGGATTAAGTTTGGGGCGAGCTGCCACTGCCTGCTGCTCCCCTGGTTGCAAGTCTTGTGGGGACCCTTCGAGTTTAAGAGGAAGTAAAAAGTTCATGCCTGAGAAGGGGCATGGATGGGCATGCTGTAGAGCAAGCCCATGCTGGTATGCTTTGTCTTGAGGGTTTTATCTCTCTCCTGCAGGCAAGAATGTTAGGGGAGGGTTTCAGCAGAATACTCATATTCATTTGCTTTTCAGGTGCGTTTTTAATATGCTGATGAATCAAAATGAGCATATAGGGGACTTTGGGATTATTCTTTGGTCTGCTTTACTGTTTTACTTTTGTTTTGGGTGTGTCTGGCTCTAATCAGGTTTTTGTTCTTTGTTTCCCTGACTTCATCTGGGTTTGGCTGGCACAAGTAGCATTCACTGGGCCTCTGTCCTCTATCTCCCCAACCAGGGTGATTTAAGCTATGTGTTCTCTGGTTAGGGAGGAGGAGTATAAACCATTTGCTCTCAAATGTCCTTGGTTAGGGACGATAAGGTCTGTGATTTACTAGCTGGCTGTAAGTTTTTCAAATTGTTTGTCCTTGTTTAATTATCTTGTCTCAGTTTCCACATTCCACTTGGCCAGGAATTTTCCTAGCTTCTTACTATTCTCCCTTATCCTCACCCTTCCTTCTGTTGGCTGCTTCTCCAACACTGAGTAATAGAAATAATTGGAAAAGGAATTGGTCCTTAGCCTTGCAGACAAAGTCCAAAACATCTTGCAACCTCTTGCCCTCCCAGTGTCAGGGCAGCCAGGCAGGTGGGACTCTGGCCTCCATACACTGTCAGCATCTGTGTGGGAGAAGTTTTCCACTGAGTCTCTTGGTCTTACCCACCCCCAGGCTTTATTAGTACTAGGTCTAATTTTTTTTAGGCCCTGGATTTGTGACTCCAAATAAGTTAATGAGTTGATATAGTTGTGCCTCATGAGAATATAGGTCTCCTTACCCTGGATTTTCTCTAGCAGGAGGTTGAAAAATCAGTGGAAACCAGGAAAATTCTTCAGAGGTGGCAAGAAGGCAAGAATCAGGATTATTATTATCTTTTAAATTTTTTTAGGAACAAAGCCAGCAACATTCTTCATCGCCCCTCCACCCACAAGGCTTGGGTGCCAACGTCCCAGCGTGCTAGCATCACAAGCTGGACCTTATGAATTCGGGCAATGGCTGGACAATCACTCAGCTGTGGAACGACCCTCCCTTCCCACAGCAGGGCTTCAGCTAGTGGATCTGGCAGTTTATTTGTCAATATTATTTGTTGTTAGCTTAATTATAGGAAAATTGAAAAGTGTAATGCTTAGCCATGAAACCCTTAAGGCTGGTTAATCTTTTTGGATTGTAACCAATGTAATTTTATTAGCTGATCCCATCTTGATTATAATATGCAGAGCCCTGGAAAAGTTGCTGAAGGTTCCAAGTCATGGTGTACACAGGGAACAGACAGGCTTTGTCATCTGCATTTTCTACCAAGGAGAGAAAAAGGGCAGAGGGGGCTAAACTGAAAGAACTGGATTTGAGATGCCAGTGGGGAGGGGAGTGCAGTCTCCAGAAGAGACATAGAAATAATCCTGGCAATCTCATTCAGAGAGGGGCTAGGCCAAGCCAGGTTAGGTTCTGTGCCTTATACGCTGCAATGTGCTGCAAAGAGAACATTTGAGTAAGGGCACAGCTCAGAATTCGGCTTCAGTAGAGACAAATCCAAAAGGCCAAAGAAAACACATGTTTTTTCCATCAACATTGGTTTTTTGTGATTATTTGAAGAGTCCCTCTTCTTCAGTATACAGTTAAAGCATGATGGCGTCAGGGACCAGAACTGTACCTATAATTGAGAATTTGAAATGTGTAACGTGTGACTCTAACAGTCTCTGGTCCTCTCTGGACTTTGATTTTCTGCACCAAAGAATGGGAACAGGCATTCTCATCCATTCTACTACCCCTTTCTTGGCTTTCACATAGGAGGAGGACTCCTTTTTTGGCATTGGCATTGGTATCTCCAGAGAAGAAAGGGGCTTTGCCTTCTCTTTATTACTGGTAAATACCCAATCCAGCAATGAGCCCTTTTTGAAGGATGAAGTTGGGGGTCAGAAACACTGGGATTCTACTGACACTTGACTGATGCCCTTGACCCCCAATGATACACCCCGGCAAATGAGCCAGCAGCCTATTCTAGACAAATGGGGAGCCCACAGACAGCATGTGAGCATTTTTTTCTTTAGCCCCTTTATGAATATAAATATTTAGTGCATGGTGTTTTGCAGAATTAAATCTCTGAGCCTAGATTACCCTGGTAATATCATTATGTAGATGCCAGGGATGAGCTACCTGTGACTGCTGTGTGTCTTCTCATTCAAAGATGCCTGTGATGATTTGATGCACTTCCATTTGCCAGGGCAATCATTAATTGCACATGAAACAGTTGGTGTTTGGCTTTAAGGGAAGCTGATTGGGTCAGTCACCAAGTGTTTGGCTCAGTGATCTACAGCTGGCTCTTTGCTCCTGCACTCCTGCTTCCTTTTCAAAGCATTCTCACTCCGTGTTTTTGGGGCCCCCTGAGGAAGAGGCTGTGAAACATAGGGGGTTTTAATCTGTGTTTTCCTTTGGGCATTATAGCTTTAATTTTAATATTTTGGATAATAAAGAATGATTTTAAATTAAATTTGCAAGTCTGCCATCTGTGATTGTTTGGACTTTTTCCTCCTCTCTGGCGGGGGTTTTTTACTTAATTCTTTCTGAACAGTTACAGGAGTGGGTTGAGAGCAGGAGGAGCAAGGGGCAGCAGAGTGGGTCAACCTGCAGAATTTAGAGAAATGAGAAAAGGCTTTGATCCCTGGCCTCTGACCCTGCAGGTTGGTGGAAAACACTTGATGCCCCGAGTCAAAATTCAAGTTAACTGCGATGTAATTGCAGCCTCCTGTCATTTTCTCTTGATTTGACTTAGTTTCTTGCCAAGGTCATGCCTCAGTTTTTCCATCTGTTAAAGAGAGAAGTGATTTCCCCCATAGAGGTGCTACTGCAGTTTTGATACAGCTCTTCCTCTGAGGACAGCTACCAGACCCAAGGCATTACCATTATTCAAGGCTAAAAGGATCTGAGGGCGCATGTGTGTTTCCAGATATAAAGCTAAATCCAAGAAATCTCTACCTAGAAATATGTTCTTTATCTTGTCAGTGAAATCCAGGAAGAAGGATTTTCTACCCTTCCAGGGAAGTGAAGGCACATCATCATCACCACTGTAGACCATGGCATTAATGAGTCAAACAGATAGCGCCACTGAACACACAGACAAATGCTGAGCGAATGCCAGAATAAAATGAAAAAGCACCTGCCAGCAGAGGGGTTGGTATGATGAGTGCCTAGCTAGGAAAGGAAGAGGCAGAGGCTTACACAGCAAGGCAAGTAACTCCCTCTTCTCTATTTAGTGAAAGGAACCTTCTTGGCGGGGTAAAATTTTGCATATGGGGAGAGTTTGAGGAGCAGTGCGGGTCGAGTATTCCTGGCAGAGCACGTGGACTGCCTGCGCAGGAGCCCCAGATGGGGAAGAGTGCAGAGATCGGGGTCTGAGAGGCTAAGAGGGTGAGCCGAAGGAGATGGCCAGGGGACAGAGATAAAGTGGAGGGTGAAGAGAGCCACCTTAAATGCTCTCTGGAATCAGAATGCGGTATGAACAAAATTCCAGGAAGCTGCTGGGCCCTGAAGTTGTGTGTAAGTCAGAGGCTTTGTTAGCATCAGAGTGGATTTCTTTATAGCTGCTAATTTCCCACTGTCTCTGCTCCCTCACCCCAAGTTCTGATTTTATCAAATCACTGTGGGGTTCCCAGGGACTTCCCTATGCCGAGAAGGGTCAAAATCACTGCTGCATAGGTCAGAGAGCAAAGGTTCATGAAATGACCTTGAAAGTCAGGGAGGCAATTCCATGGCTCTGAGCAGGATGCAAGCTCAGGTAAACAAGCACTTGCCACATTTTTTAAGACCTCACAGGAGCATCCTTTGTCCCACACAACTCCTAGACTAAGAGATAAGCTTAGAATCTCAATCTCTCTGTCTCTCTCTGTCTGTCTCTGTCTCTTTCTCTCTTTCACACACACACACACACACACACACACACACACACACACACGGACACACACTTTCCTTCCTCCTCTTCCTCTCTCCTTTCTAAAAATCCCTAGTTCTTCTAAATACCACTTTAGTATCCCCCCAATAGTAGAAGACAACCCCAACAAGTGCCTGTGAAAAAAGCCTTTAAGACTCATGAATATTTAGCTCGTCCTCATGTAAAATATATGACTTTGTGTAAGGATCAGGCGAACGAGGTGCATGATTTTTTTCTGATTTATGGGCCTGGAGACGGATTATTCATAGCAGAGCAGCTGTGTGGAAAGATTCATCCGCTGCAAAATGTGATTGTACATCAGGCAGTGTGTGGGAACGGAGCTATGACTAATGGCTGCTTTACATATAAATGAGAAGGTTTGCGCTAGGAACTGTAAAAAAATACAATCACTCAGCTGACAGGCAGGCTCCTTATCATGGGTGCAGGAGAGGGACCACAGGAAAGGCAGGCAAATGAATGCCTCACCCCCAAAAGCTGAGTCAGGTGGGGGTGAGAGTCAGGGAGCAGAGGAGAGGGGTTGGAGGGAATTTGGAGAAGCAGCCAACTCTCCGGATGTGGCTGTAGTCAGTGTCCGTATCTGTAACTCCATCTTCTAGGCCCCACTGTGACCTCTGAGAGCTGTGAGGGCAGAGATGTGGCCCAACCGAAGTGGCTGCATTGCCAACACTTCCAGGGCGATGATCAGGCCCTGAACCCTTCAGAGCTTGGAGTTGAGCTGCTGAAATTCAGGACCATTTCAGAAGTTAGCACAGGATTTATTTAGGCAAACCTCTGAAGAGAAAAATCGTAGGAATCTGAGATTTCCCTCTACCACTCCTCACGTCTCCCTCGTTTTCCCTCGTTCATCTCTCTCCTCTCTTGTAGCTGAGACAGGCTGTCTAGACATTGCAGATGTGGACAGATGTTGGGTCTGTAATTTATAACAACGGCCTCCAGAAGGCAATTCCAATTTGTTTCGGTAAGGCTTTGAGTTACAGGCAGAAAAAATATCCTGTAAATACCGTTGACTTACATGGTAACTACACCAAGGGTTTACTTAGTGAACAATCACTAACTACAGCATAATTACATATCCCTGCAGATTACCAGGGAATTTAATGACACCGAGCAGGTAATGACCACCAAACCAAGTGTCTGGCTTGGGAAAGGCCTAGAGAGCAAGGGAGTGGAGCCATACTTCGTAAGAATTGATGCGCATTTCTTCAAGTCATCAGTGAGTCTCCATTATGAGGGCCTTTCATTTTTATCTACATGCTAGACATCCCCTCACCATCATACCAGCATACAAGCAGGCTGGAGGCTGGTTGATGCTTTCTGATGATATAGTTTTAAGCCATGTAGTGTCTATAGGTACTCACAAAGCCCTCGGACAAGCAGGAGGCTGGAAAATCATTTTTGCTGTTATCATAACAGGTCACGCACTCAGCAGCAGGGCGGAGCCACACCAGTCTGCTCTCACTCCGTTCTGCTGGTCGATGACTAAACAGCTGTCCAGGCCAGCAGTGAAGAGGACTGGCCCACCCAAGGCCAAACTAATCCTCCTGGAAACTATATTCCGATCTAGTAATTATGATGGGATATGGAAAGGTGAATTTCTAAAATTGTTTTTCAAGAAGTTCATGATGCTTCTTACCATGATCTGGGGTGGCGTATGTGGCAGGGGAACAGGAAGCTAATAAAAAGGTCACTTCGCAGAGAAGTTAAGTGCTATCTGGCCAACATCAGAGTCTGTTGGTAGCAGAAGCCAAATTTGCACTTGGGATCTGCCATCCCTGAGAACTCTGACCAGTTAGTCCCTCTGGGTTTAGGGGATCAGAGCTGGCCAGCAGCTGGGGAGCTCAAGCTTCCCTGGATATATAAGGTTGCAGCTGAAATAGCCATCAGGGTATTATGTATGTCAGTCTGGGGGATGGGGAAAGAGGAGTGGGAATAAAGGAGATAGGAAAATATGGAAATCAAATAAACACATCGACAGGATCGGGTTCCAATTTTTAATCCATCAGCAACACCTTCTAGTTCATCTGGTCCGTCGAATCTTCCACCCCCCTCTTGCCTATCCAAAGACAATCAGGCAAAACTTAATCTTCATACAACTCTAGGCACAGACTCCTGGGTCTCTACAGACCCTGAAAAGAATGTCTGATGCCAGTTTAAGAACAGATATTGTCTGGAGAATCCTGACTCTTTGAACGCAACTTGTTTTGTTGTGTCTTGCCTCTCTCATTTCTCCCCTCCCTTGCTCCTGCCTACTGAATGCTCTGTATCCAAACAAATTCAATGATATCTTGCTTCACCTGAAGAAGTGGGTCTGGTTTAGAATGTCAGCTCCTGGCAGAGATACAAAACAATCACTAGCTAGGAGGGTAGGTCACCTGGGCCAAAGGAAGTGCGTGAGGATTATCAGGTGTCCTTACTGGAACAGCTCTTCTCTGGTGGGCATTGGCCAGTGGGTCTGGCCTCAGGTCTGACCTCAGAGAAAAGGTGTCAGCTGCAGGAGAATTGGTTTAGCCCTGCCTGGTGTGGCTCAGTTGGTTGGGCATCATCCCACAAAGTGAAAGGTTGCCAGTTCGATTCCCAGTCAGGGCACATCCCTGGGTTGTAGGCCTGGTCCCCAGTTGGTGTGCATGTGGGAGGGAACCGATCAATGTTTCTCTTTCTTTCTCCCTACCTTCTCCTCTCTCTAAAATAAATATATGAAATCTTTTTTTTTTTTTAAAGGATGGGTTTAGGAAGCAATCTATATCTTAGAAGTTTAAGGTTTTGCATACAATGTCTAAAGAGACTCCTGAGATTTATTTTATGGGACTTTTAAAATATGAGTTACTCCTGCCTGTCAGGGGTGTGTGAGATTTTTGTCCTACTGAGAGATATAGATGCCAATGGTCTGGAGTCCTCTAACCCCAAGAGATCCTTGTAAGTGCACCAAGCCTCACACGGTTCCCTGGCAGGAATGGATAGGGGTACTTGTACTTCCAGTCCTAGAAAAGCTGTGGGGAAAAGGAGGGACACCCTCTGGTCAGGGAGGATGAATGAACTGTAATAATGTTAATAGCTAACATGAATTGAGAGATGACTGTATGCCAGCCATATATTATCTCTTTTGTGATATATCTATGCATTAGCTCTTTGATAAAGAGAAAGTTACCCACTGCCAGGGAGTAGAACTTTTCTCAAAATAAGAAGACGAGCATGGCACACAGTCCAACTCTATGGCCTGCCGGCATTAGCTGGAAGGTCACATATAGTTTTTAGGAGTGGAGGATAAAAGCAAGAGGAACAGGCAGCTACAGGGACACAATCCATAGATACCTACAGGGAGGAAACTTCAGAGTGTAGACTCAGGTGTCTGCATACACAGAGTATAAACCAGTGGGATATGAGAGAGCTAACAAAAGGATGGGTTTATACATACTTGAACACGTGTCAACGCAACATGCACACATACATATCATGTGGAGGGTAAATATCACTGAATTCATGAGAAAGGACCATATCTTAGGCACAAGTAACATCTTACAAGATGTGGTTGATTCTATACAAAGAAGAATGATGTTCCACACAAAAAAGACTCCTTCCCAGACTTCTTGATAAGCTAACCTAAGCCTGGGGTGTTGGAGGAAGGACAGAGCAGGACTGGGAAGGGTTTGCCTTTCAGGTATCGCCTCAGAGATATTAAGGTCTGGTCTTCTCTAAACCTAATCTTCCTGCCCTGACCAGGCCTGGTACCTGAGGTATCATGTATCTCTGTGGGAAGGTTATAGGTAGAAAGACTAGCGTCTGGGTCAGGGGGAAGCATGGATCTTGAATCCAACCTCCGTTTATTTCTCTAATTCTCACCAGACCCTGAGAGACCAAAAACAGTTGCCTGAAATAAATGGTAGAAAGATCAGAAGCCAGACAGTCTAGGTTTGACTCCTGTCCTACGTATTAGCTTCTCATTCATTCATTCACTCAATAAATATTTATTGAGCATCCATTGTGGGCCAGGTGTGTGACCTTTTCTGAGCAAGCTATTTAAATTCAGTAGGTTTCAGTTTCCTCAACTATAAAACAGAGATAATAATACCAAGATGTCACAGTTGTAAGGAGTACATGAGATTAGATGCTTGGTACATAGTTGATTCTCAGTTAATGCTTCTTGTTATCATCACTATGAAGAGAATTCCAATGATGGCTCCTTAATAAAGTCTCTTTCTTGTGCTAATTTCCCCCCAAAGGTAGCTGAGCTGTGTCTGGGGGAAGTTTAGGGAGAATTTGATATGGCCCCAGAAGGTCCGCCATGTCTCATAAATGACCATAATGGTGGACTTGGGTTGTGGCTTTTCTCTGGAGTGCAGCAGTACAGGACAGGTTTAGCACCATGGTGGCCTTATTTGCTTGTCTCTCTCTCTCCCTGGACTGTGAGCACCTCAGGGGCAGGGACTGTGTCTTCACTTGTTTAGCATTGTGGCCCCAGTGCTTCTGACAGTGCCTGGCACACAGGAGGCATTCAGTCAGTGTTTACTGAATGAGTGAAAGCAGGAAGGAGCCCCAGCTGGTGTAGCTCAGTGGGTTGAGTGCTGGCCTGTGAACCAAAGGTCACCGGTTCAATTCCCAGTCAGGGCACATGCCTGGGTTGCAGGCCAGGTCCCCAGTAGAGGGCACACGAGAGGCAACTACACATTGAGGTTTCTCTCCCTCTCTTTCTCCTTCCCTTCCTCTCTGTCTAAAAATAAATAAAATCTTTTTTTTTTTTAATGAAGGAAGGAGCAGAGTTTCTATTGGTTGTGTAATCCCCTCATTCCTTCATTTGATGAATATTACCAAGCACCTACTTTGTCCTTGGCTACTGTCCAGGTGCTGGAGATATAATGGTGAGCAAAGTGGAATGGTCCCTTCCCTCATGGAGTTCAGAGTCCAGTGGGAGAATACAGGGTGTAATGAAATAGTCACTAAAGAAAATATGTTCTTACAATATGTGGTCTGTCTTATAAAAAGAAGTAAATTATACAAGACAGCAAATCAAAAGAGAGTTAACTAAGTCTGGGTAGTCACAGAAGGCTTCCCCCAGGATGCAATACCTCAGCTGACATCTGAAGTGGGAATAGGAGTTGAGACCATGCTGGGGTGGAGTCTTCCCCACAGTCCCAGTGGCTGTTAGAACATGGCACATTCAGACAACATGGCTGGAGCACAACTTCCAATTGGGAGAGTGAAGCAAAGAAGTTGGAGACCTGGATTCTGGTCTATTTTGCAAGACCAAGGTGACACCATAGCAGGGTTTCAAGTTAAGGGATGGTAGTAGTGACATGACTACTACCTGGCTGAGCTGAGGTGGCAAGAGGGCATGTGGGGAGAACAGTCGGAAGGGTGTTGAGTTAGCTAGGCCACAGATGGTGTGACCTTGGACTGGGGTGGTGGAGACAGAAAAAAATGGATGCCTGCGAACCAAAGGGTTACCAGTTCAATTCCCATCAGGGCACGTGCCTGGGTTGCGGGCCAGGTCCCCAGTAGGGGGCGTGCGAGAGGCAGCCGCACATTGATGTTTCTCTTCCTCTTTCTCCCTCCCTTCCTTTCTGTCTAAAAATAAAATAAATAAAAAATATATTTTTAAGAAATGAAAGAAAAAAAAAAGATGGATGAGAAAAACACTTTAGAGTGGAGGTGAAAGTGCCTCTGATAGTCCGGCCCGGCAGTTTCGGATAAGGGCGCAAGAGAACCCATGGGTACCTCCTAGGTTTATGGAACTTGCTCCTAGCGCTTGTCCCCTTTACAAAAGGTCTCCTTTCTCATCCACAGGAGGGTTTGGTTCTGATAGCCTTCAGATGTGGATGGATTTCCACTTCCAGAAAATGGGAGAGACTACCGGGGACCCCGCGGTATCTGACAGGCACCTAAAGGGTCGTTTTCCCAACCAAGTTCCTTGCCACTTTGGCGTTCGTTTACCCTCCCAAATTCACCCAAACCCAAACACGCATACTTTCAGACTCTCTGGTTCCCCAGACTTACACAGACTTCCAAATACTCCCTCCAGACCACTTCAACTTACCCGTATTTATCTTTGCATCCCCAAAGCCCTCCATGCCCCCCAATTCCCACTCCTCTCCCTATCCCACCCCAGCCCCTGCCTCCCTCTGCCTCCACTTCGCCCTATTAAGAGACAACAACCCCCCAGTACCCCTGCCCCTGGCTGCTGCTCCCTGAGCCCCGCCCGCCCTCCCTCCTCCTGCTCTCTCCCTGACAGATGCCTCAGAGCCCCGGGCCGCAGTTAAGGTGACGAGATGCAGCAATTCTTTATGAACATTTCATTCCTGCTCGCTACACGACGTAAATTAGATGGTGTGTTACATTCGGGCAATAAGAGAGATATGTCACCACGACGCTGGCCCATTGGATGGAGAGGGTAATCCTGCCGTGAATTTCATTACTGCTTTTATATAGACAGAATTAGCTCGGTGACAGCGAGCCTGATTGTCTTTCACTAGGGGTTTGGCGAAGAGCTGAAAGGATTTCACCCTGATGTGCACACTACTGAGTGACCCCGCTCACCAGCGGCTCCGCTGATTGCTTTGCACCTTGCAGACCCGCGATTGGCTCAGCCTCTCGGCTGCCTCGCCTCCCTCCCCGGTCCCCAACCCTCCCCGCCTGTTTTTTTCTCGAAGCGAGAATAAAGGAGACCTAATGGAGGAGTCACAAGGTCATGAAGGGAAATGTGCATGTGGGGATGGGCAACGTGGCAGTTTTTTTGTTTTTTTTTTTAAAGTCCTTTCTGATCAGAATGTCCTGGACAGAAAGAAGCTGCGGCCACTCACTATTGCCCCCCAGAAAATCGCAAGAAGGACCCCGTCTCTGGAGCACGTGACTATTGCCCCCAGGGGAAAGGGGAAGGTGGGTAGGGGCTGGTAGATCCCCTCAAGTCTCCCTGGCAAAGACTCCGGAGCTGCCATTAGTTTCCTGTCCCTTTGCCTCTTGAATCTCTTGGTCCTTCCCCTGTGGCAGCTCAGCTCTTTCTCACCTCCTAGCCAGGGAGAGTAGAAAGAAAAAGAAATGAAAGTAAGAACCATTGTCGCTCGCAGGCTGGGGACCTAGCAATTCCAGCGTGAAGGTGAGGGAGGGGCGTGGATTCTCTTTACTCCATTTCTCACACTCGTCTGCTCCTGTTTTGCTCCCACACAAGCCCATCCCATATGTACATAACGCTCTTTAGTAACTTCCCAAATCCTTAATCCAACACCTACACCGCCCAACCCAGCAGCTTCCAAACAGGTCCCGACTTCAGTTTATTTCTGCGGGAGCGGCTGGTTCCGAGAAAGCCAGCCCCATCCCTACTCTCTTGGCCTCCGCCTTGATATTCCTCACCTTTTGTCACCTTGTTCATGCCTTCTCTGCCCTCTGTCAGTCCCTCAGCAAGTGTCTTCTGAGGCCTGCCAGGGAGATTGACCATTGTTGGACCTCTCCTGACTGCTCTACCTCCACCCAGAAGCCCCCAAAGTGTTCCGTTCCCTGGGGGTTTGGGGCCAGGCATCAAACAGACAGAATAATCTCCGCAAAGCCCCTCATCTTTTGGTCAATCTGTCACATCTGTCAGGAAAATTTCTCTCGTGACCCGGATCAACCAGCTCTGAGGCCCCTGAGCTGGAAGGGATTAAGGCCATACTCTCCACTTTCCAGAAGGGGAGGAGGCTCCCTGGACCTTGGCAGAACTGGGCAGGCCCTCCAAAGGCCTGGCACAGGGTCTCCACAGCCTGACTCTTGCTGGAATAATGCACTGAGCTCCCCATCCGACTCCCCAGCCAGAGCAACCTCAGCTCGAACTGCCTGTCCTCTGTGAAGCCCAGGTCGAGGGTCCCCTTAATGACTTATTCATGCAGCCACACTAGATGAGTTTTACACTGAAAGCCCTTCTCTGTGAACCCAAGACTAAGCCTACGATGCTGAAACTATACTCTAGTATAGTACTAGTCCTGCTTGTATGATAGCTGTATGATGAGGCAGGCCATCACTTCTCTCTGAACTACAATTTCCTCATCTTCAGAAGGAGAATGATAATTGCTGTGGTGGAACCCGTAGCGTGAGGTGGCAGTAGCACCATGCCACACTTCCCTCACTACTGAAGACATTCCCCAGCTGTTGCCTTGACCTGTCAGGCTTTCTTGGATTTCTCTGTGCTGCAGAGAGCTGCTTCACCTAAGGCCATGCCCCTTTCCCTGGGCAGCCGGTATCTAATGCCTGGTCATGATGGGCATGTGAAGGCCCAGCCACCTCTCCCCAACTCCTGACAGTTCGAAAGGGCCATCCCAGCCTCACAGGCCCACCTGTGGTTGGCTAAGGCCTTTTTTGAGACTGCAGCACAGCATAACTTCTCCATCTAGCCAGTCCTTCTTTCTAGTTCCTTGCTTTGCACCAGTGATGATCCCAGGGGCGTGCTCCCGTACTGTTCTTGCACAATACTCTTTGTCTCAGAGTCTGCTTCCAGACACCACCTGCAGACCATCCCTGCCCTACCTACCAACTGGGCTGCTGCGAGGATGTTTGGTAAAGTAACATGCTGTGAAAAATATAGCTGCTGCTGTTTATCATCATAATCATCATTGTTGTCCTCTTCATCGTCTTCACAGCAGGGCCTGCCCAGCTGGTGCGATGGTTAGCATACTTTGGCCAGAAAGTCCAGTAAATGAATGCCCAGCCTTCTTTTTCTCCTAAGGACAAAGTCCTTTGCATTCTGCCTTTTATCTTCTGATTAAAATGGCCTTCCCAAATTAGCCAGACTGCCCCCTCAGGAAGTCCAGCCATGGTCCCAAAGATCTAGGGGTTCAAACTGCTGGAGCTCTGTTATCCGTATCTCATTCTGTGCTCCAAAAATCAGTGAGCTAAGTACCCACTGGATTCTCTCTCCGGCACTCTCAGGATGTACTCCTAGCTGGGCTCCCTGCTCCTTTACTTAAAGCACGTACTTTCCTCCCATAGGCTAAAGCATCCAGCCGTGGGGGAGTGAGGAGCAACAGGTCTCAGGGCCTGAGAACAGAGTCTCTTCCCCTCTGAGCCAAAGCTTCCTTCTGGGCCTTCTTTATCGGCCTCCCAAATAAAGAAAGCCAAGGACCCCTTTCTCCTGAGGGAGGGATATACACAATGATCTCCTACTATTGTCACCCTTCTCTGTGCGCTCACGCTGTACACTACTGGCCCACAACCTTGTCATCATTTTGGAGTGGACTGGCTGGTAGGGATACTGTCAGGTGAATCAGATCTACAAACCAATCCCTACTCTTGGGCCCTAACTGAGAACCTGTGCTCCTCAGGAGTGCAGTTCCCGAATCTTTTCGGGAGCTTTCCCTGCAGGACTACAGACCCTGAGCTCGGAGCCAAGAAGGTGGGAGATGGCGGTTTCTCACCTCATCCCCCATCCTGACATCACAGGCCTCACTTGCTGACACTAATTGGTTGCCATGGAAACAACTTCCTTAAAGTGCAGGATGACTTGAGGTGGTGGGAGGGAGAGCCATAGGAGTCAGCCCTGCCTTGGAGGATCCACGGGGCCCCTTAGAACAAACCAGGGCTGCCCAGAGTCCCTATCTTCTGCTGGTACACAAGCCTTGCGCATAAGAAGAAAGTTTATCAGCTCAGGAAAATGCCCCAGGACTGCACCAAGGTAATCCTAATTCACTATCACTATTATTTTCCACTGTATGTGGGAGTCTGCCTTGTCTTCTAGTGGGGAGATCTTGCTGCAAAGTCAGAGATAGCCCAAAGCAGGAAAAGTCAGCCATTTACTCTGAAACAAATGGATATCAGATGTGATGTGGGCCCCTCTCTTCCAGGCCCAGATTGGGGCATATCTTCTAAGAAGCTGTCCTTAACTAGCCAATCTCTCATCCTTCTCCATCACATGTGCGCGTACACACGCGCACATCGCACACACACACTCCCCTTACCACTTACTCTAGAGCTTATGTGTTCCTTCGGTCATTTATTCAACAAGATTTACGAGTCTCTGGCATATTGTAGACCCTGTGCCAGGCCCTAGGGATAAAACCAGGGGCTGATAAGTCCCTGCCTTTATGGAGCTCATTGCCAACAACTTATACCATGTCTTTCTACACTCACATACTCATCCCTTTCATAAATATCTCTGGGTTTTCTTTTTTTCAGTTACCCAAATGCAGTGAGCTATCTAGTTGCTGGTAGGGTAAAGTGCAATTTGCTTGTTATCCCTTTCTACCCGTGGGCAATCTAAGAGCCTGTTAATGTACATCCTTTCCTGACACTAAGCTCCAAGATTTGGGGCCCCTCAGCCTCCCATGTTCCCTTATTGCTTCCAGCACCAGTCTGCCAAGAGCCCAGGAGTCTTCCATTCTCTTTCAAGGCTAATGAACAGAGGAATGAATGGGACTTGAGGACAGGAGCAGAAAGGTGTGTCTGCCTGTGTCTGCTAGAACGCATGCACAGCAGATACAGGGCTGTGCTTCCATGCATGTATCCTGCTGCCACACATGTGCACTTATGTTGGCCAGTATCTGTGATTTTTCCCAAAATTGCCAGTACAGAGGTATGAACATGTGTGTAATTCCCCTTATGAGTGTGAATGAGCATGTGTTCAGGGGAAGGGGAATTTTAGGGGTATGTCTCTATGTATGTTTTTTCCAAATGCTTGGCTTTTTTCAAAATGGCTTAGAGCACTACTGTCATTTATGGGGTTTAAAATGTCAGAACAGGGCCCGCGGGGAGGCAGGGGAGATTAAACTGCAAACAGTGAAGGTTATAGATGACGTTTCTGATAGGCTGACAGGCAGACTCAAATGATGCCACACTTTAGCAAACATTCAAACACACACACACACACACACACACACACACACACACACACCAGATAATCTCTCCATATTTTAATGGCACATTCTGAAGGCTAAAAACATAAAAGGCCATGTCTAGAAAACCACAACTCTGCTTTCAGAACTCAACCAGCAGCTGTCTGGGTGGGATGGGGGGGTGCGCACACTCATTCTAGTGCACCTACCTATGCCAAGTGAACACATGTGCTTATTTATATTTTAGTGTCTGTATTGGTTAATTCTACCTCACTTTTATATAATTACCATATATAATTAACAAAATACATCACATCCAACGATCTACCTGAGTATCATAACAACTTGTGTAAAGTAGGATGGGTCAAGATTAGTACCCCCATTTTACAGATTAAGAAAACTGAGGCTCAAAGAGGTCCCATGGGTTGCCTGAGACCATCCAACTAGAAAGTGACAAAGCTAACACTAGGGTCTTTTATATTCATCCAGATTTCTTTTCTTGAGGTTGTGGTTCTCAACTGTGGCTACACATTAGAATCATCTGGGGAGATTTCAGCACCCACCAATGCCTGCGTCCCACCCCCAGAGATTCTGATCCAATTGTTTAGGAGGGGTCGGGGTTTTTGAAGTCCCCCACCCTAGTAATTCTTACATGCAGACTGGCTGAGAATTGCTGCTTTCTCCAGGGCTCGGTGCTGTCAGGCAGGAGCTATGCGTAGGGGTGTCCAGGTGTCCGATTATGCTCACATCCCCTCCCTGTGGATATGAATTCCAGTCTTTTTCCTGTTCCAGGACTATCTCTGCATCTACTCTTTCTTCTGCATCAACTCAACTCCCCTCCCTTTCCCAGACTGCAGAGACTTAAAAGGATGCTCAGCCCAACCTGGTAGCTACTGACCAGGTGCCCCACAGTTGTGATCACCCTTTCAGGGCCACAGTGTGTTGTCTCACCAAGAGAGGGAGGACAACCAGCTCCACCTAGCCCTGTCGGCCAGGAGAAGGCCAGGAGGTAAGGTGCAGCTAGCTGCCTTAGTGACCTAGAGTAAAGGGAAAAAGACAAGACACAGAAAAAAGGGAAAGGAGAAGAGAAGAGCCACCTCCTTTGATGGTTGTACTAACCAGATAACTGCTACAGCCACGGACAGTGCTCATCGGAACCAGCCCACTGCCGGGGAGGCAGCCTGGCTCAGCGTTTAGGAGCGCAGACTTGGCGATTGCCTGCAAGGGCTAGAATCCTGGTTTCTGACTTTGTGTGACTTTGGACAGGTACCTAACAGCCCTGTGCCTCGGTTCCCTTATATTTTAAATGGTGACAATAATAGTACCTGCCTCACAGGGTCCCAGTGAGTTCACATAAAGTCCCTGACACAGCAGAAGTACTGGGTAGGGGTTAACCTTTATTATTCCACATTATTTGATGCTTTGGAACTCTCCCTTCTGGAAACTCTTCCCATCTTCCTGAACATTCCTTCTCAGTCTCCTTTCCTAGCTCCATTCCTTTGCCCTTTCTCTGAGTCATGGTTCTCGGTCCCAGTTCCATTATTAGAACCACCCTAGGAACTCTTACCACTCACTACCGGAGACTCAGATTTAGTTCACCTGGGGCTGAGCCCTGACACTAGGGTTTTTCAAGTTTTCTGGCTGATTCAAATGTGCTGCCAAGGTTGAAAGCCACCTTCTAATTACTGATACTCCTAAGACTCTTGGCCCTCTTCTCTCCTTTCCTGTCTTTCCCAAGTAATTGACTTCCTTCCCATGGCCTTAACTGTGACCCATACGATGATGATTCTCGAATCCACATGCCCTGACGAAAGCTCTGTTAAATATTATCAACTCCCTACCAGACATCTTAATTTCCAAATTTAGGGAGATTAAGTTGTTCTTAATAGTCTCTTAACTTCCTGGATATCTTTACAGAGACGTAGTCCAGATCATCCCCTCCCCCACCCTACCCCAACAAGTACATGTCCTAATCAGAACTCAGTATTTCACACTCTTGCCTCCTCTATCCCCCATCTCTGTCATTCCCAACCATTCGCCCAGGGCACAAAGCAGATGGTCATCTCCCTCGTCACCTCCTGTACCCAGTCAGGTACAAAATCCTGTCAATCCCCTGGTAAGGCCCTCCCCAATCTCACTCCTCGGTATCCCTACCACCACCGCCATAACTCAGGTCCCCTTCATCTCATCTGTACAGTTATGCGAGCCTCCTTAGGAGCACCCAGCCTTTAGAGTTTTTTGGCTGCACCCTTCCCCCATCCTCTTTATCAGTCTCCAAGCTATTTTTCTGAAATTCAAATCATTCCACTGCTAAAGCCCTTCGGGATAAAAGCATAACTTCACATGGCCTTTTACAGTCTGTCTCCTTCCACTGGCCTCTCCCAAAGCGACCTTTCTATCCCACCCTGTGTACTTCAGTTCTCCAAATGTGCCGAGCTGTTTGACCCGTCAAGGCTCTTGCATATGCTATTCCCTCTGCCTTAAATGCCCTTCCTTCTCCCCACCCATTTTGTCCACATTTACAAATTAGCTGAAGCACTAGCTCTTCTAGGAAATGTCACCTGACTACTCAGGTTGAACTGACTTCTCTCTTTGTGTCTCTACTGCTCCTGTAGTTTACCTCTGTTCATGTCTCTTCACTCTGTATTTTCCTTCATTTTCATGCCTGTCTCCCTCACTGGGCTGTGATCACCTGGAAGGCACGGGCCATGTCTGATTTGTCTCTGAGAAATGGAGTGCGTAGGGAGGAGATCAGACTCCAAGTCCTGCAGGGAATTTACAGACTGTTGGGTTCCCTTGGCTAAGGTACTTGGTTAAGAATGCTTTGGCTTAGGCTCTTGCCCTGGCCAGTGTGGCTCAGTTGGTTGGAACATTTTCCCATATACTGAAAGGCTAAGGGTTCAATTCCCAGTCAGGGCATGTATGGGAAGCAGCAGATCGATGTTTCTCTCTCACATAATGTTTCACTCTTTCTCTCTTCCTCTCTAACAGCAATGAAAAAATGTCCCGGGGTGAAGATTTAAAAAAAAAAGTGCTCTGGTTTAGACTTCTTTCCTCCTAGAGCCAAGCGGGAGAGGCTACGTATGAACTGAGACCCAAATAAACAACTGGTCAGCCATTGTGCCCCTAGACGCCTCTTGTGGGTCTGCTTCTGCAGGCCCTAGAACTGGGAGCTCTGGCTGCCATAACACCTGGTGCCCCTTCATAGCCCAGCGAAGGTGAGAGTAGAGTCTTCCTTCCCCCCTTTCATCTGAGATCAGTCTGGAATGCCTCCAACAGAACCTATGGAGAGAAACCAAGTAAAGCTAAAAGCAAGAGGACAAGCAAGCGAACAAGACCCATAAACACTTAGAAATACAGAAAGAGATAGAAATGCAGAGGTCTGATTCTAATTTGTCTCCCTTCCCTAAGGGAGCACATTTCTCCCCACCCTTGCCCAGGGAAGGGGCTAGGCAGGAATCCTAGTCCCACTCCAGGCAGGTAAACAGCTAAAAAGGTGTAATTCTTTTTTTTTTTAATTTTTATTTATTGATTTGAGAGAGAGAAAGGAAGGGGGGGGGAGAGAGATTAATTTGTCGTTCCACTTATTTATGCATTCATTTGTTGATTCTTCTATGTGCCCTGACTGGCTATTGAACCCACAACCTTGATGTATTGGGATGATGCTCTAACCAACTAAGCTACCCAGCCAGGGCCTAAAAAGGTGCAATTCTTATAGCCAGGGAAATTAAAGCAAGCCTTTAGCTTCCACTGAAGTGAAAGGTCAAGACCACCAACGGACTTGAGCAATAGAAAAAGTCAGGGGCCCAGAGAATCATCCATAGACAAAATATGGTCCCCAGGACACCCAGGGCAGCATTGACCCCATTCATGGCTGGATCTGCCATGCCCGACCCTTACTTGCTAATATTCCTAGAGCTCTTGACATATGTCAGCATTGTGCCAAGCACTATAATGGCTGGAATAACCATTACAACAACCTTATGAAGTAGGGACTATTATTATTCCTGTTATAGATGAGGAAACTCAGCCAAGCTAAGTGACTTTTCCAAAGTAACAAAGCTATTAAGTGGCTAAGCTAGGGTTCAAAGTCAGACAGTCTGACTCCAAAACCCCAGGCTCCTAACCACCGAGGTGTATTGCATAAAACACATAGCCGGTGATCTTTCAATATTCGATAATAATAATAATAAAAGCTAACATTTAACAATGTTAAGTAGGTTTTTTTAAAGATTTTTTAAATTTATTTATTTATTTATGTTTAGAGAAGCGAAGGGAGGGAGAGAAACATCAATGTGTGAGAGAAACATCAATCGGTTGCCTCTTGCACACCCCCAACTGGGGGCCTGGCCTACAACCCAGGCATGTGCCCTGACTAGGAATCGAACCAGCAACCTTTCAGTTCGCACGCTGACACCCGATCCACTGAGCCATACCAGCCAGGGCTGCCAAGTACTTTTAAGCACGTTATATACATTATTTTATTCACTACATAGGTACTATTAGTCCCCTTTTATAGATGAGGACACTGAAGCTTAGAGAACTTAAGAGCATTGTCCATGGCCCAAAGCTAGTAGGTGAAAGAACTAGGACGCAAACCCGGGGTGGGGTGGGGTGGGTGGATAAATGAATGATGAGAGGCACAGACAACCCCCCATGAGCACCACTACCATGCTGGAGAATGTCCTTGAAGGCAAGAGAATGCCTTTCCAGGAGCTCTCACAAAGTGGCTGATACCTTGATTAAGGCCGTCAGTGGGCTATTATCCCATGTCCTGGCAAAAGCAATTCTAGCCTGGATAGCTCTGCCAAGTTCAGGGCCCAGGACACTCAAAAGGCTGGGCCAGTTCCTCTTTTTCCCCAGGCCTCTCCGGAGCACCCTCTCGCCAGCTATATCTACTCACAATAGGCCGGCACTTGGAATCTGTTTGGGTTTGGGGTTCCCGATATCTACAAAACCAGAGCCTCCAGGACCCTCTCCCAAGCAGGCAGTTTTCAGCCCTCCCTGCTGGTTCCTTTGGTCTCCAGCTTTGGCATTCCTGATGGGAATCTTTGCAGAGAGCCATGCTGGCGCCTAAGGAAAGAGGGACAGAGGAGGGAGAGAGCCACTTCCTAGCCTCTCCTCCCCATCTCCCCACCCTCCCCAAAGCCTTGCAGGCTGACCCCACCACCTCCAAACCGGTAGTCTCTCACCTTTAGGCAAAGGCAGATGATGGCAGAGCTGAGGAGCAGAATTTAACTGAGCCCTCAGGGCACTGCAAATCCCTGTCATTAATATTTAGGGAATGTGAATCCTGGAGGATGAGGGAGGAAGGGAGAGACTGGGAGAAGAAGGCCGAGGTGCTCAGAGATGCAGAGACGGAGAGATGGAGATGGACACTGAAACCAAGAAGGGTTGCAGAGAGAGACAGAAGAGGAGGGAGTGAGGGAGGAAAAGAAAAGAGACTGACTGAGGGGGTGGGAGAGGGGCCGAGAAAGGGAGGAGGGGGGAGAGAAACAGAAAGAGCCAGTTGCTTTATTCATGGCTGGTGATATTATAGACTGAGTGAAAATCACATTATCGTAATGGGAAAGTTAGAGTTGCTGAGATGATGCCCTGAAGCCTCGGTGCTGATTGGGGTGTGATTGCTATCTGTATTTATATGTAGAAAGCAAAGTTCACTGCCAGTTCAAGATGGTGGCGGCTGCTTTATGCAACATAATTCTTCAGTAGGGAGACGCCCCAAGCAAGCTGAGCAAGCCAAGCAGGAGTGGGAACGGGAGCCTGAGCACGAGCTTGACGCCGGAGCGGGGCTGGAGCGGGTGATGGAGCCTGGGGCGGAGCTCAGCGTGTGGAGGAGGGGAACGCCAACCGGAGGAAGAATTCGGGAAGGAAGAGCGCCCGCAGGACCGGGGTCTAAACACAGGCGGGGCCTGAGGGAGGTTGGAGCCCAAGGAGAGAGCCTAGGGACTAGGAAGGGGGTAAGAAGGAGCTGCTCCCACCATCTCCCCCTCCCAGGCCAGCCCAGAGTTAGGACTGGACTAGACCTCCAGAGGCCAGAAACTTTGAACACATTATGTAGTTGACCCACCCCATCCCCGTTGTATCATTCAGTGCTAAGCTACAATAAATGGCAGGAAGTTTTAATTTTCCCATGATGATTTTTTTTTTAACATCTCCAATTTCTTGATTTCTGTGCTTTAATTTCTTTTGCAGGGACCCCGGCTGTGTTACACCTCCCTCTACCCAACTTGTGGTCTTCTGAGCCGGCTGCCTGTTGAGCGGCCTGGTGCTGGGTTGAAACAGCGCCCTTCCCTGCTGATTGGTGAATGGGTGTGATCTCTGACCCCCAGGGATCTAAGCCCTGCCCTACCCCTGAAGGTGTCAGCCACCATCTGGGAGAG
This sequence comes from Mormoops blainvillei, assembly GCA_004026545.1. Classification (NCBI taxonomy): domain Eukaryota; kingdom Metazoa; phylum Chordata; class Mammalia; order Chiroptera; family Mormoopidae; genus Mormoops; species Mormoops blainvillei. The sequence goes on from PVJD01002785.1 coordinate 181,614, forward strand.
AGAAAAGGGCTGTTCATGTAGCTTGAGCAGTTTGGTGAGCTTGGAACAACTTTTACTGTAGGCCCATTTCCCTTGGGGCTTTCTAGGGGAACGGGGCAGGACTGGGCCCCACAGTAAAGTTACCAGATAAAATGTAGGATGGCCATTTAAATTTGAATTTCAGATCAACATCAAACTATTTTAGCATAACTATATCCCATGCAATATTTGGGATATACTTATACTAATAAAACAAGCAAACAAACAAACAACGAAACCCAAAACTACTTGTTGAACTACAAGTTCCACTGAGAATTCTGGATAGCAGATTGCAACGGTGAGACAAGGACTAGGAGCAAGCCCTATCCCCAGCCACAAATCGAGCCCCATACGTTCCCAGCTACTTCTCCTAAACTTCCAGAACAAAATAGAGTCTTCTTTCCTTCAGGCCCCCAAGTTTCCTTTTTTAACAGGAAGATGGAGGGTGGTCGATATGATGCTGGAACGGAAGGGGGGCCCTGCCTATCTGTGAGGCCACAGAATGGGTTGTTTGAGCCGCCAGTCTACCTAGCAGCTATCCCATCAGTGCTTCGGGCCAAACCCCTGTCCATCACCTGGCAAAGGCCCATGATCAGGCCATAGCAGCTGAAAATTAGTGCACACTTCAGGGTCTCTGTGGTTGTTCTCCATCTCTTGTAACTGAGCCTCAGCTCAGAGCTGACTTGGTAAAAGGAAGAGGCAGTATGCAAAGAGTTCTGAGTTCCACAGAGGCGGTTGGGGTTCCAGTCTCACTTGTGTGATCTTCAACATCACTCTCATAGAAAGATGGGACTTGTTTCCTTCCCTCAGCACAGGTGATCCTGACTCTGAAAAAAAAAAAGTGGCTCCCAGTATCTCTCAGTCTGAGAGAACCTGGTGGTTAGACCCCAGCCTTTGTCTCTGAAGGAGGCCAATTATTCAGGAACCAATTTATGGGCAAATAGGAGCATATCTCCTTAACTTCAGAAGTCACAGAGTCACGGCTTCAGTGCCAGACAGATTATATAAATGTGAAGCAAGCAGCAAGGTGCAAAGGGGGTGATGGTGCCTGTGGCCGTACCTCAAAAGCACATGCCTCTCCAAAGGCATGCAATATCATGTTTGTTTCCTTGTTTTAAACACTATGCTCAGAAAACCAAAGACCCAGGTGGGCCTGGTTTTGTTGTATTGAGTAACTCCTTAGTTTATTGATCTTTCTGGTGACACACCTATCTTTAGCCCTAGGGTCACAAAGTATTGACACATAGTAGAGGTACAACGTGTACAGAGACACACTGACCCATAAAGATGCACACGGCACCAATATCAGACGCCAAATAATCAGAGTGTAAAAAAGCACAAGGACACTCACAGAGGAGCTGCCCAGCCACACCTTGCCTTCCTGTCTACCTCTTGGCAGCCTTCCACCTCTCCGCCTCCTCCTCCTCGTTCACCCAGTAAGGCCCCAGTCTTCAGCTCACATTCTCCCCTCTCCCTGGCAGTGGCATTCAGGAAAGCCCAAAAGGTGTAAATGGAAATGGGGTGGGGAGACAGTGCTCTGTACAGTTGATCCATATAGTAGGGCCATCACATATGCATCTGGGGCTCCTGGAATGCCCCTCCTACTTTTTATCTTCACAACAAGCCTATATTGGGGCAGGGAACTGACAAGGGGTGTCTGCACACCCATTGGCCTTGATATCAGGGAGCTGAACTCCAATTTCAGTGTTTTAAGTTTGTGTTCGTTATGAACTCCATCGGGATGTGTGATGAACCTCTCACAAGGATCACCCAGGCATCCCTTCTTGGGTCGCTCCCCTGAGGACCAGACCATAAAGCCGAGTTAGTTCCTAGGCACACAGGCCATTGATCCTAGAAAGATTCTGAGGGATGCGGTTTTTCCATGCTCCCTCTGGTTCATTCCATCCTGGTCATCAATGCTAAAACATAGGCAGCCTCTTCCTGGGCTCAGTCATTTCAGCAAAACAAAAGTAAATCAATCAGTTGCAATAAACAGAATAAATTAAAATCCAATACTTCTTCAAATATCCCTGAGAACAGACTTTCAGATGATTCACTGTTTGGAATTGTCTATGCTCCTGTCCTCTCCGTTTTCATGATTATAAGTAATATTATCATCAGCATCTTATCAAAGCTGCAATGTCTATAGCTTAGGGAATGACTACCCAAATCACACAGGAGGCAGGAGAGGGTCCATTGGATAAGGGTTTGTCATCTCAAAGGTACAGGGGAAAGTCCAAGGAAATGACTTCTGTCTTGTCTTGGAGACAGGACTCTTTGAGGATGAAAGTGAGACATCTCCAAGGGCGGGAAGCTGGTGGCTCATCTATTCAGATTCCTCTGAAGTTCCTACTTGATGTCACTTTGGGCTTGTGTCTGTGCAGTCCTGTTGGGGGATTTGTGCTGTGTTCCCAGTTCCTAGATTGACCTGCAAGGGGAACAGAGGTTTGGCAGCGAACATTCTGCCTGCGGTAGAGGAAAAGGAGATGAGGCACCTGCCCCAGCAACACCCCCTTATCAGGGAAGAGAGAGCAGAAAATCACCCAGTGCCCCTGGGACAGAGGAAGGAGCTAATCTGCTCAAAAGCTAGAGGCTAGATAAAATGACCCCGGCCTGGGTTGGCTGTGGAAAGGAATGTCTCTGAGGAAATGTCACTCCACTGCCCTGGAGGGCCCTGGAGGTGGCTGGCAATCCACCTACCTCCCCCCACTCCTGAACCCCCTTCCTCAACACACACACACACACACACACACACACACGCACATAAATCTTAATTGTGTCTGGGGCTTTTTACAGCGTTAATTAATCATATTTAGGGCTGTTTCCAGCTGTTGCTGAGGGAAAGAAGGTCCCACACGCCTGTGACTTAGGGTAAATCCAATCAGGCAGAGGAATTCTTTGATTCTAGAGAAGCTGAGCATGGGAAAGACACCTCTAATCCCAGTGCCTCTCAAACCCCTGCCTGCTACCTCCCCCATTATTGCCCCTGGAAACCGATCTGGGCTGGGGAAGGGAGGAGTTGGGGGCTAGAGAAAGGAAGGGAGAGACGAAGGGGAGGGGAGGGGAACCAGGCCCTGTTTGACGTGGCCAGGGGCTGGCCAGAATCAGGGCCTAGGCCTGCCCTGCTGACTAGGAGCTTCTGTCCTGTACTTGGGCTGTTTAGTGGGCTCAGGAGGGCCTGTGATTCCTGAATAACCACTGGGCCCAAGAGTTATTACAGGAGGCTGGGCCTGGACTCGTCAGACCAGTGGGTGGGCAGCACTGACCTAATTACAGTTCTGCGCAGCCACTGTGGTCTGAGAAGGGCCTTGCCCAAGCCTCCGCGCTTTCCTGAGACTTCTCCCAAAGCCGAACAGCATCCCTCTTAGCCTGCTCAGCCTCTCATTGTCTCTGCATTTCCGGGTCTGTGTTTCTTTCTCTTCCTAGTGCTCTGTAGCTTGAATCTCTTTCACTGATGTCTGCCTGTGTCTCTCTCTCTGCTCCTATCTTGAAATCCTAGCCCACCACCTCAAATCTTCACAGGGGCGCACTTTAAAATAGACATCCTGAGGGGAGGGGCAAGCCTGACCGGAAGTGGTAGCACGTACAGGATGGGGGTACTGAGGAGGGTGGGTGGGGCAAAGGGGCTGCTGCTGAGACTGGAGGCCGGAAAGGGACTGTCCCACCCCTTAGAGACCCAGATGGGAAAGGGAAATTTCCCCAGGGTAGAAAGTGATGGTGCAGGGCTGTAAGAAGGCCAAATAGAGACCAAGTAGTGGCGACCTTATCCTCCCCCCTACCATGACCTCACCGCAGCCTACCCCCTTGTTGAGGCCTTCTGGGTCCTGGCCTAACTGGGCCTAAATAATTGAGGAGCCCATTACAGCCTTGCTGTTTCCTCACTGTCAAGTGTAAACGCTGCACTGGTCGGGTGGGGAAATGGGGCTAATTTGAATTGATAATAGGAAACGCGGGGAAAAGTCATCTATAGTGAGTGAGGAGCGAGCGATCCCCGAGCAGATGCTAAATCTTGTATAATGAAAGAATCTGCCGATGTCAATTATGTACGAGCGTCTTTGCAGTGGTTGGAGGCGGTGGGCGGGCGAGGGAACGGAGGGCTGGGTGCATCCCATAAACCCAAACACCCATCAAAGGCTCATACATATGGAGCGGCGGAGATTACGGCATAAATTTGAATGTTATGAATGTGCATGAGGGACAGGCAGGAAGCCCACCTCATAAGGGGGTAGGAAAAGGACTGTTTTTCAGTTCATGTACACAAGGGAGCTTTTGTCCTCTTGGTCCCTCAGCTGTATCTCCTCTGTCTCGGCTGTGCCCCTCCGCACCCAGGATGAGAAAGAAAATCAGAGTTTGGAGCCTGAATGTAAGTCCCTTGAGGGTTTTGGGCCCAACCTGCCCTTGACCCACTCAGAGTGCTCCCAGGATGAGATGTAGAGACTGATGTGTCCGGAGATCCAGAGGGATATCTTGAAATATCTGTGATGTGAACACAGCTTCCCCTCCTGCTCAGCGGAAGAGACAAGCGAGATCAGTGTAGATGGCGATGCCCACTGCGGAATGGGCGGGGTGATCCCGGAAGACAGCCTGGAGGAAGAGGTCACAAACTGCTACAAAGAGAGCAAGCAGCCAAGAATCACGACATGAAGGGCACATCTTCCTGTTCCTGGGTATAAGCCCACACCACAGATAGGAGCATGTGCTTGTGAGTGTCTGCACACACATGCACACCTCGTAACAGGGCCCAGACCCCTCCGTAGGTTCCCAACCTGCAGCCGTTCCCTGAGCAGACTCCATGATTTGTGGTGCAGGCCACCCAGGGACTTTAATCTTCACCGTGACAAATGCAATAAAAGGAACAATTTGGAGATCAGAGCTAAGGAAGACACATTTACAAACCCTTCCCCAAAGGTTGGATGGGGCTGTCACCATGTGATTTGTGCCCGAGATGAAGCCGGGAGGGGGAGAGGGGGAGACAGAGAGTTAGAGAAGGCAGGCTGGGGAAGAGGAAGCATCCCCACCTCTCTCCTCCTCAGCCTCTCTGCTGGATCACAGTGGGGTGGGAGGGTAACCCAGAGGGAGGAAGACCACCACAGGCGGCTCCTGCCCTCCTCCCCCATCACAACCAGGGAGCACAACTCAATTACCAGAAACACAGGCCAGAACCACGAGCTTCAGAGATTCATCTCAGCAGTTCAGAGGCTCTATCTAGAGGAGGGATTGGTGGGGGGTGGGGGACGACAGGAGAAGAAAGAGGGAGAGGCAGAGGCAGAGTGGGAAAGACATTTTAATAGAAAGACAGTGACATCTTAAGTTGCAAAGGGAGCCCCCAGGAAGCCCCAATCTGGAACAGGAAAGGGAGGGGAGGTTTTCCAATCAGGCATCCTCAATCAGGCAGATCTAGAGGGATCTAAACATAGAGCAGCAACGGGCACGGGGAGGGAGGCACTTAATCTGGGAACAAGTCTATGGGGCAGGCAGATCTGCCTGGAGTTCCATAGGATGAAGCCAGTTTTGGCTATGAGAACTCAGCTGGGGGATAGCCAAGCGGGACTCAGGGTGGTAGTACAGTCTGGGACCTAGGACTTCCTTTCCTCCCCTGAGCCTCCTTTTCCCTACCTGTAAAATGGGTGCTAGGCTGAATGATCTGTAAGGTGCCTGCTGCCTTACATCTCGGAGGCTCTGAGCCCCAGGTTTCTTGAAACCAACAACAGGAGACTGGGTAAGAGAGACAAGTGCCATCCTGTTGCTCCCTCATCCTGTGTCTCTACAGCTATAAGCCAGCAATAACCAGTAGGTTACTAACACACGGGTGCCTTTCTGTTGGGATCTCAGCTCTGCTTCCCAGGGGTTTCAGGCCTTCAGTTCTCAGCCACTCACATTCTGGTAAATGTTCTAAAGGAACTACTTGGGTCTCTTCTCGAAAACCTGCTACCTTTTACCTTCATTTTGGATAAGATCATCCTACAACCAAGTCCATTCTGTCCCTAGCTCCCTCTACCCCATTCCCAGGTGTCCTCTTAGGATATGTTCTCTCTGCCCCAGGGTCTAACCTTGAAGCCTCTGGGTTCCTTCTAGTATTCTGACATAGAGCAGCCAGAAACTGAGATCTTACTTTCCTTGGCCAGTGCCTACTTTCTCCACCTGTCTCTGCTCCCCCAACCCCCGCCGCACACACATTTCCAACCAGGCTAAGGGACCATGG